>CM068590.1:15872273-16472273 GCA_035048485.1 Pteria penguin
TAAATCGAAAGTCATAGCCCCCTATACATTATTTTGGCAGAATTACCACAAGTCAATATTTCCACCTTAAACCCAACCTAATCTACATGTATCTGTACCCATAGTCTTCCCTATTATTATAAACTCTGTGCTACAAATTTATATCATATATGAAATTAAGGTACTAGCGATATTGATAACATGCCAGTTAGTGTGTCCAAAGTGCAAACAATTACCATCAAAAAATTAAAATGTAAGCCAGACACTTGTGCTACATTTTCCCTTTTAAAATGTTTTAATTCTACCCAAATTCGCTAGTCACAATCTTTTGAGAACAGTAGATTTCAATCATGGACAACTTTGTCTTAGGCGATTTATGAGTCTTTTATTAGATTTTTGGACTTCTTAATATCTATTGAAATTGTAGAAATTCGCATCAGGTGCTCACAATTCATTTTGGTATATTTATATCAATATTTCTCTTGTACGTACAGGCTATACCGGCGGTTCGCATTACCGCCATATCGGTGGCGCAGCTGAATTTGTATGTCTACCTAGGGAACCACAATGGGGCACTCCTGTCGACGGGAGAAACGACGGATTCGCTTTTATGTATGGAACGGAATATCAGTGGCACAAAAAGCTCTATAACCATGATGTCCCTTGTGCTGTATGCTGGAGTAAGGGGCCCTCAGTCATCAAAATGATACCAGGTAATAACAAATATGGTAAATGGTATAAAATGTCTCACAGAAAACTTCAAATTACCAAATGTACTGGATTAAACTGAAATCATTCGACGTACCGTAGAAATGTTATTGATGTTTCACAAAATAATTCTGAACAATGTCCTGTTCTGATGGTGTGTGAGTATGGCACTGCAAAATACCTTGCAGTGTATGTCTACATCCATCAGGCGGTGTTGAACTATTGTTGTGTCATCTGTGATTGTGGGTATTCATCTCGAACAGGAGATCCTCATTCCTCCAGGGCATCTGATTTCACCTCTGACAGGAGACAGTTACTGTTCCGAGCACCTTATTTCACCTCTGACAGGCAATGCTTATACTTCACAGGCATCTCATTTAACTTATGAGACAGGAGACGTTTGCTCCTCCGGGGCACCTGGTCTTACCTCTAACAGGAAACGTTTACTCTTACCTGGCACCTGGTTCTACCTCTGACAGGAGACAGTTTCTGCTCCAGGGCACCTGGTCTCAACTCTGACAGGAGATAATTACTCCTCCCGGGTACCTAGCCCTACCTCTGACAGGAGACAATTACTCCTCCTGGGCACCTGGTCCTACCCCTGACAAGATACTTTTACTCATCCCGGGCACCCAGTCATACGTGACAGGAGACGTGTACTCCTCCTGGGCACCTGACCTTTCCTCTGACAGAAAACAATTACTCCTGCCGGGCACCTGGTCCTACCTCTGACAGATGCTTATTCCTCACGGGCACCTGCTACGACCTCTGACAGGAGACTCTCACTCCTCTCTGGCACTTGGTTTCACATCTAGTTTTCAGAGATCTATGAATGTTCAGCATGATATTTTTACTACTACGAATGCATTGATAAAATATCAGTTTCTATCGTATTTTACATTCAGCACGCACTCAATGTTACAAAGGATGGACAGTCCAGTACCAAGGTAATCTAGTAGCTGGATATCATGGTCATGCATCTGCTACACAATACGTGTGTCTGGACAGCAACCCAGAAAGTCTGCATTCCTCCATCTCGAATCACGATGGTCGCTTGATGTATGGCGTAAAAGCCAAATGTGGGTCACTTAAATGCCCGCCATATGAAGATGGGAAAAACGCTTACATGTGTTGTTTGCACACGATAAATGTCTAACAGATTTACCGTAATAAAAAAATCTGTATGATGCCAGCTTTCATTTTTATTTTTTCTAATGTTAATTTTTTTGACATTATTTTTTGATTAATTTATATTTAATTATCATTATTTGTATGGCGTTAAATTCTACTGAGAAAAAATATATGAGTAAATTCTAAACTGATAAGAATGTATGCTTTATGATGGCGATGGGGTCATATGTGTTGATGACAACATATAAATCTCACAGACCTCATGCGCGACAGAATCGCAACATCAATGTTATATGTGACATTCGTAATAATAAGTAATAAATGCAGTTAAACGATTCTGTAAATGGAAACATCATCGATCTAAAATAACCCCAGGTAGAGGTTTCTTTTTATTTATTTATTTATTTATCTATTTATTTATTATTATTTTTTTTTTCTTTTTTCGGTTTTTTTTTTATTGGTGATTGCTTTCCTTGATTTACTGTGCGTATGAATAACTATTTGTGAGTCAATGGTTATGAAAAATGGCATGTAGCTCATATGTGATTGACAGTCGGTCTATACCACTTTGGCTTATGGAAGGGAATTGAAATCCAACCACACAATGAACATCAAATATTTGATAACAGTGTGGATAAGCGTAGCTATATAGTAAGTCTTGTCCATGGAAATCTACCAATATAGCAAATCTCCCCTCAAAGCGATTTGATTTGAGATGTTATTGAAAAGAAGTTCGAAATATATATTACATCAATATATCAGTCTGTCGCATTTCGACAACGTAATACTTTACAAACATGAAAACTTAAGATAGTAAGAGTGAATTTGAATTTCTTATATAATTTATTTCTACGAAGATATAAGTCTTCATGTACAGTATAGTCGAATAAGGCTCTTTCGTCCAAAACCTCTCCCGTGACTTCTTTTCTTGATTCCGAAAACAAATGAACATGGAATTATATAGGAGGCGCGGATCCATATTTCTTTTTGGGAGTAGGTCCATCCCCATATCTTTGATGTTCTATTTTTTCGCGAGAGTGAAAAATATGTATCTGTTTTCTAGAAATAAGTTCTGATTTTGAGTGTTCTGAAGTAGGGAACACTATCATTAAGATGGGTAATATTCCAAGTTATAGCAACAAAAATCAAGACCATAGTATTTAAGAAAATTGTAAAAAAAAAAAAAAAAAAAAATTCAGTTATTCCATGTGGCTGCATCTGGTACAATAAATATTATTGAGATGACTTAGAATAAGATAGGTTTTTTGGAGGGGAAAATACACAGAATCTTTATACGCCCGTCTTTGAAAAAGTGGTGTATTACGGTGTGGCATTGTCCATCTGTCCGAACTTTTACGCAGGAAACATACCAAGCCATTGGGACTAAGACTGTCAAACTTGGTACTTGGAGTTGCATAACAGTTTGGTAAAATTTTGATCTGATTTTGGGTTTAAACGATCATTCTCCGTTGCATTCACATATTTCTTAAAACCCATTGTTAAGCAATATTTTCAACTAGGATTATAATATCTTACCCATGTTTGGACCTGGCGGGATTGATCATCCCTGGAGGATTTGATCCAGATTACTGGAGGAGAGACAAAGGATTCCTGCAGCTCGTCAGACAAAGGCACGAATCTGGTAAATACTGATCATGTATTTGACTCCATGCTGTATAGCACCTGTTTTTTGGGGGGTTTTTTTAGTTCTCAGGTTAGCTATTACCATAGCGTGCTGTCTATCTGTCCGTCGTCCTCCTTCGTAATCTTTTCACATTTTTACTTCTCAAGAGCCGTTAAATAAAATTTCTTTTACACTTGATAGGAATAAAGTACTCATAGTCCCCTACAAGTGTTGTTGCTTTTATCCCAATCTGTCAACAGCAGACGCCACCACAGGCAAAAGTAGGTCACAGAGGGTATCCTCCTTCGATTTTTTGATTGAATATTGTTTTACGTCACACCACGATTATTTAACGAATATGGTGACGGCATCTGCTGATGCATTGCATACAAATTTAGACCTTTGCAACGGACCCACCCGAAGCAGTGAGGGATCTTTTACGTGCCATGCCTACCTTGACACGGGACCTCGGTTGAGTGGATACAAAGACACACCGAATGCATAGGAATGATCTAGAGAGATGTGAGAAGAAGTGTTGTCCTTTTTGGTTCTGTTCCGAAATCAAATTTCTGACGTTTTTGCAACATTTTGTGGTCTTAGTAAGGTCAATGCAGAAAAGTGTCATGTTGTTCATTTAATTGATAATGCTTTTCTATGGGCTATTTTGATTATAATTATGGTGAGGAATATAATTCTGAAAGAATTTTGTCAATATCTCAAGCAAAGGACGTACATTTAACAATTTATGAATAATCTTCCATGTAAAGAACAAGGGTCAACAGGTATCGCATATTGAGAGGTCATAAAAATATAAACACGTAAGGTATTGTAAAACACATAATGGTATAAAAATATATGCGACATCAACATGATAAACCGTGCTCTGCCAGTTGAAGACACAATATATGCAGGTTTGACGGCGATATACCCCAGTGAACTTTGGACTGCATGGCTGTTTTCTAGAAACAAATGATCCTTGAAGATTCCATCTTAGTTAAGGCCATTTAAGGTAACAGTCCACATTTATCGTTCTAACATGTTTTATATGTATTGACAACATCAGCACAAATGTACCTGTTCAACTTGTTCCAATTCTTTGATAGGTAAATATGATATCTTTTGTCAATTTTGCCATTTTCCACTCTATGGGAGTCATAAACGATGACAGACGTTACCTTGATTGGTAAATACCTCCACAAATCTCTGTGTCTTTGACAGTTTATTTTATATAAATTTTGGACAGACCTTAAAAACATGCATCTTTAAAAGCATTAATGATAATCTTAGCTGGAGTGAAAGCTGGATATGTTCCAGAACTAGACACTGTCATATTTGTATTATTTGTGGCATCCATGGCACTCATACTCATTCTACCAGTGTGCATGTTACCCGAAACAAAGAAACCAGATATATCCCCTCGACTAGTGCTGTTGAAAATAGATACTGTTACTGTACCGGATCGTAAATTATCCAATGCGTTTGTAAAGTTAAAAGTAAATGTTGTATGTGGAAGATAAGACACTGGCATGTCAGCTGTAAAAGTTGCACTTAATGCAAAGTTATTGCGACCGGAGATTTGTGAAGGAGATGTTGAGAGGTCAGCACCGAGACTTTCACCTCCGGGTTGATATTGGTTGGAAAACATCAGATGTTTGAATCAATATCGAAGAAGTACCAAACCGTTAATCATTCTCAAAGTCCCAAGACAGATACAAAATCGTGTAAGTTTCAAAAAGGAACTGTTGTGAACCCCGAAATACTGAAAAATTCCGAGGTGAGACCAGGTACCCGGTGATAGTAAGCGTCTCCTGTTTGCATAAATCACACGTCACTGCAGTGCTTGGGAAACATGTCAAAATCAAGAGTTTTGGTTTCCTAATTGTACATATGAAAGTACAAACTGGTATACAAACATGTTCTACGACTGTATCAGGAGCTGACCTGGAGATACATTGCGGTGGCCATCGCCACGAAGCGCACTGTAAGTAAGGTGACCTACAACTTGGTGCCCACCACGAACAAGTTGGTCGAGGATCTTCGGTGAAGAAATTTCTAGAAAACCTTCGTTCATACCCCTCTCGATTCCTACGTACCGTGCTATTCCATACCAAATTATGCATAGGATCATCTGGACGGTGACCAAACTGATTTGTATTTGGATATTCCCAGGCTGCTGTCTCATCGATACGATTTTGAAATTCCTACCAAATGTAATCGATGTAATATGATGCATGTAGAATACAGGGTCCATCGTAGCGGAATTTACTTTAAATATAATACCACCCGCCCAAACGTAAACCAGCTCGTGTATGCTTTCCAAAGGTTGAGTCATTTCACCATTTGACGACATTCTATATTTCCCGCATGCTTATTTTTAAGATATCTGTTTTCATATGGGCATTTTAATTTTTTATCAAAATAAAATCCATTCAGTTGAGATGTCCTCTAATACATATTTCAAGCTAGTATGTTTTCAAGCTAGATTTTCAAGCTAGCTATTTCAAGCTAGATCTCATATCTGAAAAGTAATATTCTAATTCAGTTTATTTATGAAACATTTGAATTTTATTATTAATGAGCAAAAAGAATCATGATGAGCATTTACAAAAACAGTTTTTAGTGAGGGGTGTTGTGGTGTTACGTTTTGTGTTTTTGTAATTTTCTTCTTTTTTTTGGGGGGGGGGGTTATTTGGGGGGGGGGTGTTATGTTTTGTTTTTTTGGGTTTTTTGGGGGGGGGGGTGTTTTTGTTTTGTTTTTGTTTTTTGTTGGTGTTTTTTTTGTTTTTTTTTTTTTTTTTGTTTTTTGGAGGGGCGGGTTGCGTTTACACAATGAAGCTTTACAAGATGATTAAATGCATATCAAAGAATAGTAAGATATTTTCACTATTTTCCCCGTAATTGAGGATATTCTTCTTTATTTACTGCTTGGTGACGTAATGCTTAACATACAATAATTTCTGTTGTATACACATTTCTGTATATCCTGTATTTCTGATGTGTATCCTTGAAAACACATCTTGTTCTAAGTATTGCTTACAAATTCGGTTATTCCTGGTTTAGATGTCAAACGTGCCAACTCATACAAGCTCTGATCGACTAGCACCGCATGTTATTTACTTAATCTTAGAAATCCAGATATTTGCAACCTGACCATTCCTTTCTTAGCCATGCGTGCTAAAACATAAATAAGTGAAGAACAACGTGTAGGAAAGTATGAAAAAGAAATGACTCACACTGGACATCAATTCTGAAGGACCGGCTTCATTTCCGGCTGAGGCATGGAACTGTTGCCAAGTATTTGCAAGTGCGCTACAGTTTCTATGACTATTTAATGTTTATTTTGCTTGGAACGAGCAACTTACTCCAAACGGCAAATCGTATAAACAATAAGGCAGGTTATCTATCATTTAATTTAGTCTCCTGTTATTTTAACCTCTAATAATGAAAATTACCCAAGAATGTCATCAAGAATTACAGATGTAGATAGCGTGTATGATGGCGCAGTCACCTTTCAGCTATACCAAAATATGCCAGTGGCAGATCCAGTATTTCCGTAAAAAAAGGGGGGGGGGCACATGTGTATTAGCCAAACTAATCAACCATATTTGGTGCGAAATCAGTAATTTTACTAGTAACTATGTGACGGAAGTGGACGGATGGGTGGGGTGGGGGGGACGGTCCCACTCCTCCACTGCATGCATCAATCATTAACTTAATTTCATTATAATTGTAGTATATAATAATAAAACATAACCATGGGGAATATTTTAGTAATTTGTAACACATGTGACAGGTTCTGTGCCTAATTCAATTTTTTGTCTATAATTCCAATTGCTTATTCATTCCGGATGTCAGAACCAAACCCTCCGGGTAGTTTTATCAAATATTTTGCTTCTCATCAGCAGCCTTTTAAGTAGAAGGTCTTTGTTAGCTTAGCAGAGAAAATACATTATTATATTATATTATATTATATTATATTATATTATATTATATTATATTATATTATATTATATCAGCAATCATACCAGTAATTTACAAAAACTATAGTTAGTGTCTATAAGGGATAGGCAACTCCCACACATCCCCAACTAGAATGTCTTTTTATCAGATAAATCAGGCGTATTGTGGCGAAGAATAACCGCGTTTGATTTCCATCGCCTGTTTTTCAATGTTCTATTGTCCATAATTTCCAGAAAAAAAAAAACTTTGAAATGAAGGTCCCTCCCTCATTATAGAGAATATTATTTTATCATATACTTACAGGTGTTAATCAACATTATCTGGAGAAGCCAGGATTTATCAGGACTATCGAATAATAAATCCTGTTATGGTGACAAAATATCCAGCATATCTATGTAATTTTTAACATTTTATTGCGTTTATTTAAGATTCTTTTATTTTCTTATTAATTTCCCCTGGATTCCTAATTTTTTTTCTGGTGAATACATTTGTATTTTCATCATGCAGAAGATGGTATAATACATTTCTTTTTTTTTCAAGAGAAGAATAATGAAAGTAAACTACAAGTGACGATATTTTTTTTTCTCAGTTTTTTTTTTTCAGTTTCTGTATTGTATAAAGAGTGAAAATTCACAAGAGATTTATTTATTTGACTCTTTCATGGAAAAGTGCTTAATACGCTTGGGAAATACTGTAAAGTGCAAAACACAAAGTAGTATTAGATCTATCTTTTCAAAATTATACGGTTATCAAAGATTTGATGATAAAAGTACACGTGATGATTCCGGTAAGCAACAGGTGTAACCATGTGCTCATTTTCATATAGACCAAAACATAAACACCTTCAGCTACATTATATAAATGTATTTCGAAGTTTAAACATAATGTAAAATTTTTATGTGAAACAGCATATGTTCATGACTAAAATATTTTCTGAAACTGAATCTTTCAAACATTCAAAATCAATAGGAAAGTATGTATGTTCCTCCAGCTATACATTCTTTTACACTTAGTAATAATTTCATCTGTCAACGACCGAAGCCAATATGATTTTGGAAACCTTTATATTTGTAAACTTCAAATTTTAAATTTAAAATTGACAGACAACAAAGCGTTGCTGAACATGAAAAACAAAACTTTCGTAAATTTTGTTGTAAACAATAAATAGAAGCCCATCAATAATGGTACATTGGGCCATAGTGACGTCACAATGACGTCATGTTCTGTTTTGGCGAGTTTTCTGCTACATTAGATAATTGTGTATTGCGCTAACACATGATTATAGTAGTGCAATATGTGTACAAGCATCAAATCTAAAATTACTTTTGAAATACGCTTAGTGGCCATGGAGATATGACTTTGCTCAAGGTCATGTCACACTTTCCAATTATGGGTATCCATTATGACATAGTATCTATGAAGTACCATTATATTAGGATAAAAAAAAAAATATTTGTAGTCTGGAAAAGATTTTGATAAAACTAAGCCTTAGATTTATGGTGATTTTTAAAGTTTAATCAGGGAATATATTTAGAATCAGTACCGATGTGTATTATCACATGAGTAATAGCCAAACTACTCAGTCATATTTGGTGTTTAATCTGCATTTTTTTACCAGTAAATATGTGACAAAAATGGGGGGAAAGGGGGGGGGGGGCGTTCTAAGTTCGCCACGGCATGCATTAATCTTTAATTAAATTTAATTATAATTGTAGTATTTAAGAATAAAAAATAACCATGGGGAATATTTTAGTAATATGTAACACATTTTACGTGTGACAGGTTTTGTGACTAATTCCGTTTTTGTCTATGATTCAATTCGCTTATTCCTTCCGGAAGTGGGTACGAAACTCTCCTTGTAATTTTATCAAATTATCTGCTTCTGATCAAAAGCTTTTTAAATAGAAGATCTTGGTTAGATAAGCAAAGAAATTATATCATATTATAATATATATTATACTAACAATCATAACAGTATTTTACAGAAACAGTAGTTAGTGTCTAATGGGGACAGACAACTTCAACTCTCCCCCCACTGGAATGTCTATTTAACAGATATATCTGTCTTTAACAGATCCCAGCGTCTGATTATTTTTCGTACAATTCTCTTTCTGTAATTAATTTGGGTCAGTTTCTCTCGCTTTGAGCTTGTCCAACATGAGGAGATGTTTAAAACCGGAAACGCCAATTTCTATGCCATTTCCAGAACGATTGCTGCGTGTGTCCAATCAGATCCTTCTCCTTAATTATAAAATGACGATTGAAACTTACTCCTAGCAACACTATGGTAACAAATCATTATTGCAAAATATGAATCTGGGACAGGCGTACTGTTGCAAAAATCACCGGGTTTGATTTCCACCTCCTGTTTTTCGATGTTCTATTGTCCATAATGTCCAGATGAGACCTTTAAAATAGGAGTTCCCTGCCTCAATATAGCGATGATTATTTTACCATATACTTAGGTGTTAAGCAACGTTCTGTTTTCAAATGTTTATTTTTATAAGTGCAACAACCTTCTTTGACAGTGATCAAGTCAGTTGCGGAAACTAAGATAATATCTCAAATCGAATGAGTTCTGAATAAAAGACTATTTAGCGCTAAGTTCAATATCATATATATTAAAACATATTCTGCATTTTATCTAATTACAAAGCAGTATTAATACTATTTTCTGTGTAGTACGCCGGACCCGTATGTACACAATATCTATCTAACGTGTCAACATTATCATTAATTTTAGGGATGCTTTGCAGATTCTCTTTAAAATGCAGGTTTAATCATAAAGACCCATCAGGATATTGAACCTCCACTAGATAATAGAGACTAAGTGATATTGTTATACATACCTAGTCACCTGTATATTCATTGATTACCACCGGCTCCACAGGCCTCTAATTCAATTCGCATAAAAATTGAAACAAAACGAAAAACAATATGCATTTCAACAGTGTATGATAAACTACATGCCCTGAACTTTAACTTTATTATAATGTCAGTTTTGTGGTGATGTGGTTTAAAGGGCTATCTAATTCACGATGAAATAAAAAGTAACAACATGGGTTATGGATAAATGTACATCATTTGTGATTTAACATAAATAAACTGTGTATTATCAGAATATAACCTGGATATATTATACACAAGCAAGCTATGACCTAAATGTGTCTCATAATGTTGTAATGTTGTACATCAGGTTGGACAATGAAATATTTGGTCGCACCCCATCCAGACGACAACATGTACATCATGTACTTGCTATTGCGGCTGTAGATGTCATCTAGATTAGGCCCTTGAACTGAAGTTGATCTAACAATTTGAATACTTCAAATACCCATATATACATTTTTCTTATACATGTATTTACGTTTAATTTGAAACCTATCTCAAATTCGTGACTTCCTCTATGCATATTCTTATTTACATGTTTAATTTTATGTACATTTTCATCATATACATTTTTATTATATTTAGATATTTATTTGAATGACAAGATTCTTCAGTTTTAAATGCTATTGAAACAGATATTGGAATTCAATTTATTGAGTTGATTATTGATTAGATATGAAAAATATGGATTTTGATTTATGGTTTCAGCTTATATGTTACTGTCCTCTTCATGAAGAGTCCTTTTTATGAATTTTCTGTTTCTGCCTATTAGTTAGGCTAAAGTTTTAAGACTTCTGATCATGAACATAATTTATCTTGAATGTAGTCGTGGTGTTGTTACCATGGTTTTATCTTCAATAGATATAAAACACAGCAAACAGAAAACCATCACACATGCCATTTGGTTAACAGTTCACTCTTTCTGCTCTTCATTGGCTTTATTCATAACATTCTTTTAATCTTGGCAGATAATTTGCAAACAATTAGTTAATTCTTTTAAAAACATCAATGTTGAAAGATTTTGTCAATATTATAAAAGCAATAAATATCATTTTATACCATGTGACTTTATTTGCATTACATTCAAACAATTTCAAAACAGTAATATTTCCAAATATTCATATTCTCTTGTTAACTTTTATTTTTCTTTCTATTAAAGAAAAAAGAGCAGTTACTGGCTCAGTTATGTGGCAGAAGTCACCATGGAGCTATACAATACATGAATATAAATAATAAAGAATAATAAATCCTGTCATGGTGACAAAATATCCGGCATATCTGTGTAATTTCTAAAATTTTATTGCGTTTATGTAAGATTCATTTCTTTGCTTATTAATTTCCCCTGGATTTCTAATTCTTTTCTCGTGAATACATTTGTATTTTCATCATACAGAAGATAGTATAATACATTTTTTTTTTTTTTTTTTTTTATCAAGAAAAGAATACTGAAAGTAAAATATATTTCTGTATTGTAAAAAAAAAATAAAAAAAAAAAAAAAAAGCTCACAGAAGCCTTATTAGTTTGACTCTTTTATGGAAAGGTGCTTAATAGGCCTGGGTAACAGCATACTGTAAAGTGCAGACCGCAAAGTGGTTTTAGATGTATCACTTAAGACTCAAAGACTTGATGATAAAGTACACTTAATGACTCCGGTAAGCAACAGATGTAACCATGTGCTCATTTTAATATAGGCCAAAATATAAATACCTCACCTAAATCGTATAAATGTATTGAAAAGTATAACATTATGCAATTTTTTATGTGAAACAGCATATGTGCATGACTTAAATATTTCAAACATTTAAAATCAATAGGAAAGTACGTATGTTCCTGCAGCTATACATTCTTTTAAACTTAGTGGTAATTTACTCTGTCAACGAAACAGATATGATTTTGGAAATCGGTATACTTGTAAACTTCAAATTTCAAATCTACAATTGACAGACATTATACATTTGGTTGTAAACAATAAATAGAAGCCTATCAATAATATATATAGCTGTGCCCAACTTACAATTGTGTAGAAATACTGGGATTCAATTGCTAAATGATGTAATTTTACAAGAAATGGCCTAATTGAATTGAAACTTTATTGGTATTATGAAATTAGAACTAAGGCTCAGCAAGAGGCATTCCAAATAGATATAGAACAATCTTTATATAAAATTACACAACAAATGTTGTTGAGAGAAAGGTTGCACTAAACCTTTTTTCATCGCATGTTGATTGTTTTATCCCGCTTCATAAAGTACATTGGGCCATAAAGACCTTGCTCAATGTCATGACACACCTTCCAGTTATGGGTATCCATTATGACACAGTATTTGTGAAGTACCATTAGATTAGGATAAATAATTACCATTGATTTACATACTGGAAGGGGTATTGATAAAACTAGGCCCTTTTGTTTTTAAAAAAATAATTAATAAAGTTTAAGCATATAATATATTTGGAAACAGTGCCTATGCACTGGCAATGCGACTGGTGCCCTATTTGCAGTCTGAACTCGATTGTCAATAAAATCAACGGCTAATTTTAAATTGTGAAACGTGTAATAGAACCAACATGAACTTTTGTCCAAAAAAGTAGGCTGATTATCAAAATATTCTACATTGACCTGTCGTAGTAACAGATGAAAATAACGTGTAAGTTTGCACTTGCTTATTTAGCCCAAAGCATAAAACATTGCTCATCCAATTGCATTGTAATTATAGTGCATGTAGAAGAATTTCTTTATAAATATGCAGAACACTTGCATTTAAAACAAC
Source organism: Pteria penguin (assembly GCA_035048485.1). NCBI lineage: Eukaryota > Metazoa > Mollusca > Bivalvia > Pterioida > Pteriidae > Pteria > Pteria penguin. The sequence goes on from CM068590.1 coordinate 15,885,334, forward strand.
CTAGGTGCATCAACACCTCTTTCGCCTAATCTTAGTCATTTTAGGAATCAAGAGGAGGTCGGCCATGATGTTCAAACTACAGGTAAGCTCTAGTTGTTACTTGTGTTGAATCTTTTTCTTTACCAGTTCTGTATATGGTTTGAGCTTCTATTTTGAAAAGAGGCACTACAATATGTCTCTAACGTGTTTGAAATCTACGTATCGCATGTTTTATGGTAGCTTTGCACTAATAAAAAATCATTTGCTGATATGTTGATTTCTTTTTTTAAATGTACAGATGAGTGCAGCCCTAACATAAGTCAAAGCATACACGTTAACGTAAAAAGTGGTCACGATCATTGCTTTAGGACAAGCGCTTGGACCACTTGACCAGACGAAAAAAATTCGCGGTATTATTATTTATTCCGATGTACATGTGCGCTAGGTCCAGTCGCGTGTTCCCTTGTTTGATGTCGTGGTACTAATGAAGAAAATAAATCGGATTAAATTACATGTAAATTAACGAGAAAGTGCCCATATATACGTGAATACATGAATTTATAATTAATTATAGGTATTTTTTTATAACAAAACTTAGAACAGATAATAAAACAATTGAAATCACCATGTCGATATGCAGTAAGGTATTACTGTTTAACTTCTTTTTTCATTTTATACTATCGTGTGATCATTCTTTAAAGTTTGTTTTATTTATATATTAATTTATTAATGAATATATGTATTTATTTATGTATTATCTATTTATAACTTTATTTTTTAATTCTTATATTATTATTATCATTATCATCGTCATCATTATTTTCATTATTATTAGCTCATTTATACATGTACGTTCATGTATTTAGATACACAATATATAGCAATCTTCCTTCAAGTTCTTCTTTATGTAAATGTAAATATTAGTTCAAGCTGTAAGCAAACGAACGTGGCTGTCAAGAGCGTCCGTGCGACAGACAAACCTGTTATTTTTGCTTATCATGGCTATTTACCGATGGATACTTAGGGGATAAACCTACGTATTTGATTCTTTCCGACAGGTATACCGTGGAAACAGAGACAGTAAAACAGCGGTTTTTAACAGTATAACCACGGTATTACAATCAAACACAATACCTTTATCCATATTCTAATTCATTGTAACAATCGGTTTTCTTTCTTTCTTTGAAATTGTCCCAGAATTCCTCGTTGCCAGGGACGGATAGTGCAATGTTTAAAATTCTTCCAAAAAACGAATTGATATATAGTGCTCTGACATAAGAAGTTTTTCGTTTTCATATTCTTAAATTTTTATGATTAAATTATAAATCGCAAATTGATTCATACATGAGTGATTTGACGTTGCATTGTAAACAGCTGAACACGCAATTTTGCTGCGGCGCGGCGAGATGAAAGGACATGCTCATGATGCTGGAAAGCATGTTGCATGTTGGTACATCATGCACGTTGTCAGTTTTGTTGGTACGACTTGATTGTAATAAATATGCACGCGAATGGTAGAACTTGCAAGTCGTCCTTGATACGAGACTTAAGATGGACGTAAAGAACACTGAACGAAGTTGTAACAGACACTATTTCTGATAGTTGGAGTTAGAGGTAATGTGGACAAAGACTATGTACAATGTAGTTATACATTTGAGGACGGTATATTGTGGTTATACATGTCTGAACGCTAACGTGTGGACCAATCAGAATTGTGAAAACAAAACAAGTGAATTAGAATATGGTATTACCCTTACCACCTCATATGACTACGAGTTATACTAGCTAGATAATATCATAGCATCACGGCAGGTGTGACCAGGCAGCATGAGATGCTTCCTCCTCCATGGCGTCTGATCCTACCTGTCCGTGATAGTCTATATCTCTACTTCGTCTAGTAGATTTGACGTGTCTTATTGTCTTATTCACTATTGCTCGGTATATTATCACATACCCTGCCATTATGAGCAAGATACACAATATTTTAAAACGCTCGAACTTAAACACAGACACTCCTATCCGCAAATGTGGATGATTGTTTTACAATTTAGTTCACTTTACCCATCCAGAGTGACACTAGACACTTTTATCTCTGTATTACATATACGAGATGGTCAGAATAACTCACTATTCCTTAATAATGCTGGAGCCGAGGTGATTAGACACCTGAATACTTTTATATCGACAGCGCATAAATGTTTTAAAATATCGATGTTTTAATAAGAATGAAATAAACATGTCCTTTGAAGTATTGGTTAAAATTCTTTCAGTTGTGATTAATGTTGGAAACATATTCGTCACGTTTTGAATTCGCCCTCCAATCAGAGGGCGAAAAGGGCGAAAATGAAACGGGGGAAAAATTTTCCCTGTAGACAGTATCGCTGTCATGATTACTCATTCAAGAAATTAAGGAGAGATTAGTTTAAAATAATGTAATCGGATTCGTTGTTTTTTATGGTTTAAAAGCTTGAAAAATTTTAATAGATCAACTACAAAATTTGTTGAAAATGAAAGGCTACGAAATAGTTATTGAAAATAAACTTTTATACACAAGAAAAAAAAAACAAAAAAAAAAAACCGTTATTCTTTACCGAACGCAGAATATCCAGGATTTGAGAAGCTGATTTAGACTGCTGGTGGTGCTATTATAAAAATTGTATTACTTAACTGAATTATTGTCCATCTGACAACTGTAATGCTTACTTCTCCCAATATTGTCGACTATTCAAAATAATTTATATTTGACAAGTCTATGTACATGTATTACATGGTAAATTGTCGAAATGACTCTTACATTAAAGTTAAGACTTTGCTCTGCATATATTTATCGTCTCGATTTCCACCCTTAAGGCTTTGAGCTTAACCGATGAGACATAATTTGTCGAAATGCGCATACATGTATGGTGCACCATATTAAAAACAAAAGTATTTACGGTACTATTTATATTATACTACTATCCATAACCTGCATAATGTGGTAAGTAAAAGAGCATATTTATTCGTTTAGTAAGTGTGTCCATGATATAACATGACAAAAGTACCAATCATAAAATGATTTTGTTCTGTTTATTCTAGACGACGCTTGCATTTCTGATTTTGGTTTTACCCTTCGCTGTGTCGGGGGAGAGCAGTTGTGCTGAATTATCTGCATTCAGGAGACAATTGCAAGAAATGAGTAACAATATGCATTCAGTGCAAAATGACATTGCAACGTTGAAGACCTATAGTGTACAAGGTATTATAAATCAGATTAATGGGATATGATATTCATATTTCTGACGACAGTATTCAAAGTATAGTTGTCATTACCAAATTAAAAGACCCGCAGCATTAAATGGATCTTTTTTCTACTAATCTTATATTTCATATCATGCCTGATATAGTATAATCTGGCGTAAACATTTTTCATTTTATTCTGACATCCCTATGCAAGCATTAACGTCATACTGAAAAACCCGATAAAGCATGTCTGGCATTTAGTCCATCCAATGCAATTAACAGCACAATTGTTACACACAGTATACGTGCATAATACCTATTGGAATTACAAACCATGTATGAATGCAGAAAGAACACAATAATATTTTTGGACTTTGATTACATCTTATGTTAATCGTTTAATACCTTGTCTATCATGTGGTGGTCCTGATACCGTTCCTCATTTTAGTCGGATCAAAAAGGATAGTCCAGGTTTCAAATTACCACTTGTACTAAGTGAAAATAAGAACTGATGGTCAGATCCAGTCTTATGATATTTTTAACAGTATAGCAGTCTTTATAGTATACAAAGCTTGAGAGTGGTATATTATCAAGGTTCTTTTTGATTAAAGTTTATAAGATAGTTTTATATAATCAATACCAGTGTTCAGTGTTTATGACCCGAAAAAAGATTTTTCATCTATTGTGAATTATTCAGAATATAATTATTAACGTCCTCATGCATATTTCTGTCTTTAACTGGGTGTTTGGTCTCTTGCTTGGTGTGCTTTTCAAAAATATATACTTATGATTTTCATCGTAACTGCCTTGAGAACTACTGACGAAACGCACGCTGTTGAAATACGCATAAAGTGCATTTAATTAATACATCTATATATATTCTTGTACTCATTTGTACTGACATGTGAACGGATATTAATATAAAACATTCTGCAGGAAGCAGTGTCATATATACAAGATGGGGAAGAAAAACATGTCCCAGTAGTGCTGAACTGGTATATTCAGGTAATATATGTTACATTATATTGAATTTGGAATATAACAGGCTCCGAAATTGAACAGATATTAGATAATAAGAGAAAAGAAATTAATCATAAATATGGTAAAAAAAATGAAATATAAGTTTCGATTAAAGAAATTTATTTAATACATCATATTAATCCATCATTTTTGTAATTTGATAAGCAATCATCATCAAATTTGAGTGTTGCACGGCTGACTCATATTGTTGTCTCTTTGTAATTTTATAGTTTCGATTTTTCCATCATCCAATTTTTCATTATATGTTTATGACCAATCTACTATGGTCACTTGTCGATCCCTGTTTCTCCTTAAGGAGGATTATTTTAATAATTTTTTAGAACGAGATCTTTTTATTTGTGCCGTCTCAAGCGATCGGTCGGTCCGATGTTGACATGATAGTATCTCTAACCTCAAATCTACGCCAAGATATAGTACGGAGAAGACACCTTATTTTTCGCGCAATGCCAACATAAAAGTAGAAATTGATATTACGAAAATTCAAATAGTAATTACGTATTTACGAACGCATGTACTATTATGTAATGATGTACTCAAAACGATATAGAAAGGAAAACACAAGATTACAGTTCGGTGTAAGAATACTTATTATGTATCCGTTACAGAAATGGACGAGTAGGTACGATTCAGCAATCTTAGCCAGATAGCGCTGCGCATCTTTTACCTTATGTGATGTCATTGCTATTTTTAGATTGGGCCATCGTTATTTAACCGTCTATGATGTGATTGCTATTTTAGATTGGGTCAGCTACAAATAATGAAATTCTGATAGATAGCGTATGCTCATTTGAATACTTCAGGATATGACTTAGTTTTATCAGTTTATTGTCAAGTTGCGCAATAATAGTTTATTTGCAGACTTAAGGTGTCTGAGGAACATTTCTGTCTGACAATGTGGTCAACAATAAATCACTAAGAGATCCGGATTTTCTACTATAGATATGATACTATGTGTTACAATAAAGGTTTAAAACATTTATTATTTTCAAACTTAGACGAATATTAGTGAAAGTCCCCGTCTATCTGTACCATGAGTATTTTGATTAAATGTATGTTCTTCGGATGTACCGCTTTGGTGGTGATTGTGAAAAACTTGGTAATTAAAATGGTCAACATCGGCGATTGAGTGACGATTGTCTCTTCAATTGATTGTTTTATGTTGTTACCGCAACTCTTTTTAAACAGAAATAGCTTTCTGATATTGATGTTTATGCTTATTGAGTTGGTCATACATCTGAGTCAGATGTATTTTCTCCTTTCTTTTAAAACACTAAAATACAGGTTTCAATATATTTTTATCAGATTGAAAAATGTCAATGCATTTACATATAAATCGAAAGTCATAACCCCCTATACATTATTTTGGCAGAATTACCACAAGTCAATATTTCCACCTTAAACCCAACCTAATCTACATGTATCTGTACCCATAGTCTTCCCTATTATTATAAACTCTGTGCTACAAATTTATATGATGTATGAAATTAAGGTACTAGCGATATTGATAACATGCCAGTTAGTGTGTTCAAAGTGCAAATAATTACCATCAAAAAATTAAAATGTAAGCCAGACACTTGTGCTACATTTTCCCTTTTAGAATGTTTTAATTCTACCCAAATTCGCTAGTCACAATCTTTTGAGAACAGTAGATTTCAATCATGCATAACTTTGTCTTAGGCGATTTATGAGTCTTTTATTAGATTTTTGGACTTCTTGATATCTATTGAAATTGTAGAAATTCGCATCAGGTGCACACAATTCATTTTGGTATATATTATATCAATATTTCTCTCGTACGTACAGGCTATACCGGCGGTTCGCATTACCGCCATATCGGTGGTGCAGCTGAATTTGTATGTCTACCTAGGGAACCACAGTGGGGCAATCCTGTCGACGGGAGAAACGACGGATTCGCTTTTATGTATGGAACGGAATATCAGTGGCACAAAAAGCTCTATAACCATGATGTCCCTTGTGCTGTATGCTGGAGTAAGGGGCCCTCAGCCATCAAAATGATACCAGGTAATAACAAATATGGTAAATGGTATAAAATGTCTCACAGAAAACTTCAAATTACAAATGTACTGGATTAAACTGAAATCATTCGACGTACCGTAGAAATGTGATTGATGTTTCACAAAATAATTCTGAACAATGTCCTGTTCTGATGGTGTGTGAGTATGGCACTGCAAAATACTTGCAGTGTATGTCTACATCCATCAGGCGGTGTTGAACTATTGTTGTGTCATCTGTGATTGTGGGTATTCATCTCGAACAGGAGATCCTCATTCCTCCAGGGCATCTGATTTCACCTCTGACAGGAGACAGTTACTGTTCCGAGCACCTTATATCACCTCTGACAGGCAATGCTTATACTTCACAGGCATCTCATTTAACTTATGACAGGAAACGCTTGCTTCTCCCGAACCTATGGTCCTACCTCTAAAGTGAGACGTTTACTCCTCTCGGGCACCTGGTCCTATCTCTGACAGGAGACGTTTGCTCCTCCGGGGCACCTGGTCTTACCTCTAACAGGAAACGTTTACTCCTACCTGGCACCTGGTTCTACCTCTGACAGGAGACGGTTTCTGCTCCAGGGCACCTGGTCTCAACTCTGACAGGAGATAATTACTCCTCCCGGGTACCTAGCCCTACCTCTGACAGGAGACAATTACTCCTCCTGGGCACCTGGTCCTACCCCTGACAAGATACTTTTACTCATCCCGGGCACCCAGTCATACGTGACAGGAGACGTGTACTCCTCCTGGGCACCTGACCTTTCCTCTGACAGAAAACAATTACTCCTGCCGGGCACCTGGTCCTACCTCTGACAGATGCTTATTCCTCACGGGCACCTGGTCCTACCTCTGACAGGAGACTCTCACTCCTCTCTGGCACTTGGTTTCACATCTAGTTTTCAGAGATCTATGAATGTTCAGCATGATATTTTTACTACTACGAATGCATTGATAAAATATCAGTTTCTATCGTATTTTACATTCAGCGCGCACTCAATGTTACAAAGGATGGACAGTCCAGTACCAAGGTAATCTAGTAGCTGGATATCATGGTCATGCATCTGCTACACAATACGTGTGTCTGGACAGCAACCCAGAAAGTCTGCATTCCTCCATCTCGAATCACGATGGTCGCTTGATGTATGGCGTAAAAGCCAAATGTGGGTCACTTAAGTGCCCGCCATATGAAGATGGGAAAACGCTTACATGTGTTGTTTGCACACGATAAATATCTAACAGATTTACCGTAATAAAAAATCTGTATGATGCCAGCTTTCATTTTTATTTTTTCTAATGTTAATTTTTTGACATTATTTTTTGATTAATTTATATTTAATTATCATTATTTGTATGGCGTTAAATTCTACTGAGAAAAAATATATGAGTAAATTCTAAACTGATAAGAATGTATGCTTTATGATGGCGATGGGGTCATATGTGTTGATGACAACATATAAATCTCACAGACCTCATGCGCGACAGAATCGCAACATCAATTTTATATGTGACATTCGTAATAATAAGTAATAAATGCAGTTAAACGATTCTGTAAATGGAAATATCATCGATCTAAAATAACCCCAGGTAGAGGTTTCTTTTTATTTATTTATTTATCTATTTATTTATTATTCTTTTTTTCTTTTTTCGGTTTTTTTTTTATTGGTGATTGCTTTCCTTGATTTACTGTGCGTATGAATAACTATTTGTGAGTCAATGGTTATGAAAAATGGCATGTAGCTCATATGTGATTGACAGTCGGCCTATACCACTTTGGCTTATGGAAGGGAATTGAAATCCAACCACACAATGAACATCAAATATTTGATAACAGTGTGGATAAGCGTAGCTATATAGTAAGTCTTGTCCATGGAAATCTACCAATATAGCAAATCTCCCCTCAAAGCGATTTGATTTGAGATGTTATTGAAAAGAAGTTCGAAATATATATTACATCAATATATCAGTCTGTCGCATTTCGACAACGTAATACTTTACAAACATGAAAACTTAAGATAGTAAGAGTGAATTTGAATTTCTTATATAATTTATTTCTACGAAGATATAAGTCTTCATGTACAGTATAGTCGAATAAGGCTCTTTCGTCCAAAACCTCTCCCGTGACTTCTTTTCTTGATTCCGAAAACAAATGAACATGGAATTATATAGGAGGCGCGGATCCATATTTCTTTTTGGGAGTAGGTCCATCCCCATATCTTTGATGTTCTATTTTTTCGCGAGAGTGAAAAATATGTATCTGTTTTCTAGAAATAAGTTCTGATTTTGAGTGTTCTGAAGTAGGGAACACTATCATTAAGATGGGTAATATTCCAAGTTATAGCAACAAAAATCAAGACCATAGTATTTAAGAAAATTGTAAAAAAAAAAAAAAAAAAAATTCAGTTATTCCATGTGGCTGCATCTGGTACAATAAACATTATTGAGATGACTTAGAATAAGATAGGTTTTTTGGAGGGGAAAATACACAGAATCTTTATACGCCCGTCTTTAAAAAAGTGGTATATTACGGTGTGGCATTGTCCATCTGTCCGAACTTTTACGCAGGAAACATACCAAGCCATTGGGGCTAAGACTGTCAAACTTGGTACTTGGAGTTGCATAACAGTTTGGTAAAATTTTGATCTGATTTTGGGTTTAAACGATCATTCTCCGTTGCATTCACATATTTCTTAAAACCCATTGTTAAGCAATATTTTCAACTAGGATTATAATATCTTACCCATGTTTGGACCTGGCGGGATTGATCATCCCTGGAGGATTTGATCCAGATTTCTGGAGGAGAGACAAACGATTCCTGCAGCTCGTCAGACAAATGCACGAATCTGGTAAATACTGATCATGTATTTGACTCCATGCTGGATAGGACCTGTTTTTGGGGGGTTTTTTTAGTTCTCAGGTTAGCTATTACCATAGCGTGCTGTCTATCTGTCCGTCGTCCTCCTTCGTAATCTTTTCACGTTTTTGCTTCTCAAGAGCCGTTAAATAAAATTTCTTTTACACTTGATAGGAAAAAAGTACTCATAGACCCCTACAAGTGTTGTTGCTTTTATCCCAATCTGTCAACAGCAGACGCCACCACAGGCAAAAGTAGGTCACAGAGGGTATCCTCCTTCGATTTTTTGATTGAATATTGTTTTACGTCACACCACGATTATTTAACGAATATGGTGACGGCATCTGCTGATGCATTGCATACAAATTTAGACTTTTGCAACGGACCCACCCGAAGCAGTGAGGGATCTTTTACGTGCCATGCCTACCTCGGTTGGGTGGATACAGAGACACACCGAATGCATAGGAATGATCTAGAGAGATGTGAGAAGAAGTGTTGTCCTTTTTGATTCTGTTCCGAAATCAAATTTCTGACGTTTTTGCAACATTTTTTGGACTTAGTAAGGTGAATGCAGAAAAGTGTCATGTTGTTCATTTAATTGATAATGCTTTTCTATGGGCTAATTTGATTATAATTATGGTGAGGAATATAATTCTGAAAGAATTTTGTCAATATCTCAAGCAAAGGACGTACATTTAACAATTTATAAATAATCTTCCATGTAAAGAACAAGGGTCAACAGGTATCGCATATTGAGAGGTCATAAAAATATAAACATATATGCGACATCAACATGATAAACCGTGCTCTGCCAGTTGAAGACACAATATATGCAGGTTTGACGGCGATATACCCCAGTGAACTGTGGACTGCATGGCTGTTGTCTAGAAGCAAATGATCCTTGAAGATTCCATCTTAGTTAAGGCCATTTAGGGTAACAGTCCACATTTATCGTTCTAACATGTTTATATGTATTGACATCATCAGCACAAATGTACCTGTTCAACTTGTTCCAATTCTTTGATAGGTAAATATGATATCTTTTGTCAATTTTGCCATTTTCCACTCTATGGGAGTCATAAACGATGACAGACGTTACCTTGATTGGTAAATACCTCCACAAATCTCTGTGTCTTTGACAGTTCATTTTATATAAATTTTGGACAGACCTTAAAAACATGCATCTTTAAAAGCATTAATGATAATCTTAGCTGGAGTGAAAGCTGGATATGTTCCAGAACTAGACACTGTCATATTTGTATTATTTGTGGCATCCATGGCACTCATACTCATTCTACCACTGTGCATGTTACCCGAAACAAAGTAACCAGATATATCCCCTCGACTAGTGCTGTTGAAAATAGATACTGTTACTGTACCGGATCGTAAATTATCCAATGCGTTTGTAAAGTTAAAAGTAAATGTTGTATGTGGAAGATAAGACACTGGCATGTCAGCTGTAAAAGTTGCACTTGATGCAAAGTTATTGCGACCGGAGATTTGTGAAGGAGATGTTGAGAGGTCAGCACCAAGACTTTCACCTCCGGGTTGATATTGGTTGGAAAACAGCAGATGTTTGAATCAATATCGAAGAAGTACCAAACCGTTAATCATTCTCAAAGTCCCAAGACAGATACAAAATCGTGTAAGTTTCAAAAAGGAACTGTTGTGAACCCCGAAATACTGAAAAATTCCGAGGTGAGACCAGGTACCCGGTGAGAGTAAGCGTCTCCTGTTTGCATGCATCACACGTCACAGCAGTGCTTAAGAAACATGTCAAAATCAAGAGTTTTGGTTTCCTAATTGTACATATGAAAGTACAAACTGGTATACAAACATGTTCTACGACTGTATCAGGAGCTGACCTGGAGATACATTGCGGTGGCCATCGCCACGAAGCGCACTGTAAGTAAGGTGACCTACAACTTGGTGCCCACCACGAACAAGTTGGTCGAGGATCTTCGGTGAAGAAATTTCTAGAAAACCTTCGTTCATACCCCTCTCGATTCCTACGTACCGTGCTATTCCATACCAAATTATGCGTAGGATCATCTGGACGGTGACCAAACTGATTTGTATTTGGATATTCCCAGGCTGCTGTCTCATCGATACGATTTTGAAATTCCTACCAAATGTAATCGATGTAATATGATGCATGTAGAATACAGGGTCCATCGTAGCGGAATTTACTTTAAATATAATACCACCCGCCCAAACGTAAACCAGCTCGTGTATGCTTTCCAAAGGTTGAGTCATTTCACCATTTGACGACATTCTATATTTCCCGCATGCTTATTTTTAAGATATCTGTTTTCATATGGGTATTTTAATTTTTCTCAAAATAAAATCCATTCAGTTGAGATGTCCTCTAATACATATTTCAAGCTAGTATGTTTTCAAGCTAGATTTTCAAGCTAGCTATTTCAAGCTAGATCTCATATCTGAAAAGTAATATTCTAATTCAGTTTATTTATGAAACATTTGAATTTTATTATTTGAATTTTATTATTAATGAGCAAAAAGAATCATGATGAGCATTTACAAAAACAGTTTTTAGTGAGGGGTGTTGTGGTGTTACATTTTGTGTTTTTGTAATTTTCTTCTTTTCGGGGGGGGGGGGGGTTATTTGGGGGGGAGGGGTTGTTATGTTTTGGTTTTTTTTTGGGGGGGGGGGTTGTTTTTATTTACTTTTTTTTTGGGTTTTTTTTTGGGGGGGGGGGTGTTTTTGTTTTGTTTTTGTTTTTGTGTTTTTTTTTTTTTTTGTTTTTTTTTTTTTTTTGTTTTTTGGAGGGGCGGGTTGCGTTTACACAATGAAGCTTTACAAGATGATTAAATGCATATCAAAGAATAGTAAGATATTTTCACTATTTTCCCCGTAATTGAGGATATTCTTCTTTATTTACTGCTTGGTGACGTAATGCTTAACATACAATAATTTCTGTTGTATACACATTTCTGTATATCCTGTATTTCTGATGTGTATCCTTGAAAACACATCTTGTTCTAAGTATTGCTTACAAATTCGGTTATTCCTGGTTTAGATGTCAAACGTTCCAACTCATACAAGCTCTGATCGACTAGCACCGCATGTTATTTACTTAATCTTAGAAATCCAGATATTTGCAACCTGACCATTCCTTTCTTAGCCATGCGTGCTAAAACATAAATAAGTGAAGAACAACGTGTAGGAAAGTATGAAAAAGAAATGACTCACACTGGACATCAATTCTGAAGGACCGGCTTCATTTCCGGCTGAGGCATGGAACTGTTGCCAAGTATTTGCAAGTGCGCTACAGTTTCTATGACTATTTAATGTTTATTTTGCTTGGAACGAGCAACTTACTCCAAACGGCAAATCGTATAAACAATAAGGCAGGTTATCTATCATTTAATTTAGTCTCCTGTTATTTTAACCTCTAATAATGAAAATTACCCAAGAATGTCATCAAGAATTACAGATGTAGATAGCGTGTATGATGGCGCAGTCACCTTTCAGCTATACCAAAATATGCCAGTGGCAGATCCAGTATTTCCGTAAAAAAAAAGGGGGGGGGCACATGTGTATTAGCCAAACTAATCAACCATATTTGGTGCGAAATCGGTAATTTTACTAGTAACTATGTGACGGAAGTGGACGGAGGGGTGGGGTGGGGGGACAGTCCTACTCCTCCACTGCATGCATCAATCATTAACTTAATTTCATTATAATTGTAGTATATAATAATAAAACATAACCATGGGGAATATTTTAGTAATTTGTAACACATGTGACAGGTTCTGTGCCTAATTCAATTTTTTGTCTATAATTCCAATTGCTTATTCATTCCGGATGTCAGAACCAAACCCTCCGGGTAGTTTTATCAAATATTTTGCTTCTCATCAGCAGCCTTTTAAGTAGAAGGTCTTTGTTAGCTTAGCAGAGAAAATACATTGTTATATTATATTATATTATATTATATTATATTATATTATATTATATTATATTATATTATATTATATTATATCAGCAATCATACCAGTAATTTACAAAAACTATAGTTAGTGTCTATAAGGGATAGGCAACTCCCACCCATCCCCAACTAGAATGTCTTTTTATCAGATAAATCAGGCGTATTGTGGCGAAGAATAACCGCGTTTGATTTCCATCGCCTGTTTTTCAATGTTCTATTGTCCATAATTTCCAGAAAAAAAACTTTGAAATGAAGGTCTCTCCCTCATTATAGAGAATATTATTTTATCATATACTTACAGGTGTTAATCAACATTATCTGGAGAAGCCAGGATTTATCAGGACTATCGAATAATAAATCCTGTTATGGTGACAAAATATCCAGCATATCTATGTAATTTTTAACATTTTATTGCGTTTATTTAAGATTCTCTTATTTTCTTATTAATTTCCCCTGGATTCCTAATTTTTTTTCTGGTGAATACATTTGTATTTTCATCATGCAGAAGATGGTATAATACATTTCTTTTTTTTCAAGAGAAGAATAATGAAAGTAAACTACAAGTGAAGATATTTTTTTCTCAGTTTTTTTTTCAGTTTCTGTATTGTATAAAGAGTGAAAATTCACAAGAGATTTATTTATTTGACTCTTTCATGGAAAAGTGCTTAATACGCTTGGGAAATACTGTAAAGTGCAAAACACAAAGTGGTATTAGATCTATCTTTTCAAAATTATACGGTTATCAAAGATTTGATGATAAAAGTACACGTGATGATTCCGGTAAGCAACAGGTGTAACCATGTGCTCATTTTCATATAGACCAAAACATAAACACCTTCAGCTACATTATATAAATGTATTTCGAAGTTTAACATAATGTAAAATTTTTATGTGAAACAGCATATGTTCATGACTAAAATATTTTCTGAAACTGAATCTTTCAAACATTCAAAATCAATAGGAAAGTATGTATGTTCCTCCAGCTATACATTCTTTTACACTTAGTAATAATTTCATCTGTCAACGACCGAAGCCAATATGATTTTGGAAACCTTTATATTTGTAAACTTCAAATTTTAAATTTAAAATTGACAGACAACAAAGCGTTGCTGAACATGAAAAACAAAACTTTCGTAAATTTTGTTGTAAACAATAAATAGAAGCCCATCAATAATGGTACATTGGGCCATAGTGACGTCACAATGACGTCATGTTCTGTTTTGGCGAGTTTTCTGCTACATTAGATAATTGTGTATTGCGCTAACACATGATATAGTAGTGCAATATGTGTACAAGCATCAAATCTAAAATTACTTTTGAAATACGCTTAGTGGCCATGGAGATATGACTTTGCTCAAGGTCATGTCACACTTTCCAATTATGGGTATCCATTATGACATAGTATCTATGAAGTACCATTACATTAGGATAAAAAAATATTTGTAGTCTGGAAAAGATTTTGATAAAACTAAGCCTTAGATTTATGGTGATTTTTAAAGTTTAATCACGGAATATATTTAGAATCAGTACCGATGTGTATTATCACATGAGTAATAGCCAAACTACTCAGTCATATTTGGTGTTTAATCTACATTTTTTTACCAGTAAATATGTGACAAAAATGGGGGGAAAGGGGAGGGGGGGGGGGGCGTTCTAAGTTCGCCACTGCATGCATTAATCTTTAATTCAATTTAATTATACTTGTAGTATTTAAGAATAAAACATAACCTTGGGGAATATTTTAGTAATATGTAACACATTTTACGTGTGACAGGTTTTGTGACTAATTCCGTTTTTGTCTATGATTCAATTCGCTTATTCCTTCCGGAAGTGGGTACGAAACTCTCCTTGTAATTTTATCAAATTATCTGCTTCTGATCATAAGCTTTTTAAATAGAAGATCTTGGTTAGATAAGCAAAGAAATTATATCATATTATAATATATATTATACTAACAATCATACCAGTATTTTACAGAAACTGTAATTAGTGTCTAATGGGGACAGACAACTTCAACTCTCCCCCCACTGGAATGTCTATTTAACAGATATATCTGTCTTTAACAGATCCCAGCGTCTGATTATTTTTCGTACAATTCTCTTTCTGTAATTAATTTGGGTCAGTTTCTCTCGCTTTGAGCTTGTCCAACATGAGGAGATGTTTAAAACCGGAAACGCCAATTTCTATGCCATTTCCAGAACGATTGCTGCGTGTGTCCAATCAGATCCCCCTCCTTGATTATAAAATGACGATTGTAACTTACTCCTAGCAACACTATGGTAACAAATCATTATTGCAAAATATGAATCTGGGACAGGCGTACTGTTGCAAAAATCACCGGGTTTGATTTCCACCTCCTGTTTTTCGATGTTCTATTGTCCATAATGTCCAGATGAGACCTTTAAAATAGAGTTCCCTGCCTCAATATAGCGATTATTATTTTACCATATACTTAGGTGTTAAGCAACGTTCTGTTTTCAAATGTTTATTTTTATAAGTGCAACAACCTTCTTTGACAGTGATCAAGTCAGTTGCGGAAACTAAGATAATATCTCAAATCTAATGAGTTCTGAATAAAAAACTATTTAGCGCTAAGTTCAATATCATATATATTAAAACATATTCTGCATTTTATCTAATTACAAAGCAGTATTAATACTATTTTCTATGTGGTACGCCCGACCCGTATGTACACAATATCTATCTAACGTGTCAACATTATCATTAATTTTAGGGATGCTTTGCAGATTCTCTTTAAAATGCAGGTTTAATCATAAAGACCCATCAGGATATTGAACCTACACTAGATAATAGAGACTAAGTGATATTGTTATACATACCTAGTCACCTGTATATTCATTGATTACCACCGGCTCCACAGGCCTCTAATCAATTCGCATAAAAATTGAAACAAAACGAAAAACAATATGCATTTCAACAGTGTATGATAAACTACATGCCCTGAACTTTAACTTTATTATAATGTCAGTTTAGTGGTGATGTGGTTTAGAGGGCTATCTAATTCACGATGAAATAAAAAGTAAGAACATGGGTTATGGATAAATGTACATCATTTGTGATTTAACATAAATAAACTGTGTATTATCAGAATATAACCTGGATATATTATACACAAGCAAGCTATGACCTAAATGTGTCTCATAATGTTGTACATCAGGTTGGACAATGAAATATTTGGTCGCACCCCATCCAGACGACAACATGTACATCATGTACTTCCTATTGCGGTTGTAGATGTCATCTAGATTAGGCCCTTGAACTGAAGTTGATCTAACAATTTGAATACTTCAAATACCCATATATACATTTTCTTATACATGTTCTTACGTTTAACTTGATACCTATCTCAAATTGGGGATTTCCTCTATGCATATTCTTATTTACATGTTTAATTATTCGTTTAATTTTATGTACATTTTTATTATATTTAGATATTTATTTGAATGACAAGATTCTTCAGTTTTAAATGCCATTGAAACAGATATTGGAATTCAATTAATTGAGTTGATTACTGATTCGATATCAAAAAGCATGGATTTTGATTTATGATTTCAGCATATATGTTACTGTCCTCTTCATGAAGAGTCCTTTTTATGAATTTTCTTGTTTCTGCCTATTAGTTCGGCTGGAGTTTTAAGAGTTTTCATCATGAACATAATTTATCATGAATGTAGTTGTGGTGTTGTTACCATGGTTATATCTTAAATCGATATAAAAGACAGCAAACAGAAAACCATCACACATGCCATTTCATTAACAGTTCATTCTTTCTGCTCTTCATCTGCTTTATTCCTAACATTCCTTTAATCGTCGCAGATAATTTGCAAACAATTATTTAATTCTTTTAAAAACATCAATGTTGAAAGATTTTGTCAATATAATAAATGCAATAAATATCATTTTATACGATGTGACTTTATTTGCATTACATTCAAACAATTTCAAAACAGTAATATTTCCAAATATTCATATTCTCTAGTAAACTTTTATTTTTCTTTCTATCAGAGAATAATAGATCCTCTCATGGTAACAAAATATCCGGCATATTCGTGTAATTTCTAACATTTTATTGCGTTTATTTAAGATTCATCTCTTTGCTTATTAATTTCCCCCTGGATTTCTAATTCTTTTCTCGTGAATACATTTGTATTTTCATCATACAGAAGATAGTACAATACATTTCTTTTTTTTATCAAGAAAAGAATACTCAGAGTAAAATATATTTCTGAAAAAAAAAAATAAAAACTCACAGAAGCCTTATTAGATTGACTCTTTTATGGAAAGGTGCTTAATAGGCATTGGTAAGAGCTTACTGTAAAGTGCAGACCGCAAAGTGGTTTTAGATCTATCACTTAAGACTCAAAGACTTAATGATAAAGTACACTTAATGACTCCGGTAAGCAACAGATGTGACCATGTGCTCATTTTAATATAGGTCAAAATATAAATACCTCACATAAATCGTATAAATTTATTGAGAAGTTTAACATTATGTAAATATTTTATGTGAAACAGCATATGTGCATGACTTAAATATTTCAAATATTTAAAATCAATAGGATAGTATGTATGTTCCTGCAGCTATACATTCTATTAAACTTACTGGTAATTTACTCTGTCAACGACCGAAACCGATATGATTTTGGAAATTAGTATACTTGTAAACTTCAAATTTCAAATTTAAAATGGACAGACATTATAGCGTTGCTGAACATGAAAAACTTTCGTTAATTTTGTTGTAAACAATAAATAGAAGCCTATCAATAATATATTTAGCTGTGCCAACTTAAAATTGTGTATAAATACTGGGATTAAATTGCTGAATTGCTGAATGATGTAATTTTACAAGAAATGGCATAACTGAATTGAAATTCTATTGGTATTATGAAATCTAGAAATAAGGCTCAGCAAGAGGCATTTCAAATAGATATAGAACAATCTTTATATGAAATTACACAACAAATGGAGTTGAGAAAAAGGTTGCACTAAAACTTTTTTCTTCGCATGTTGATTGTTTATCCCGCTTCATAAAGTACATTGGGCCATAAAGACCTTGCTCAAGGTCATAATACACCTTTCAGTTATGGGTATCCATTATGACATAGTATTTGTGAAGTACCATTAGATTAGGATACATAATTACCATTGAATTACAGTCTGGAAGGGATATTGATAAAACTAAGCCCTTTCTGTTAAAAACAATTAATAAAGTTTAAGCATATAATATATTTGGAAACAGTGCCGATGCACTGGCAATGTGACTGGTGATACCATCGGGAAATCCGTACATCGGAGGTTGTATGAATTCAGTGTTAAAAACTATAACATGTGATATATATCAGTTAAATATATTGTAAAATTTATGGCACTTGAATAATGCATAAGAAAGCGCCCTATTTGCAGTCTGAACTCGATTTTTAATCAAATCAACGGCTAATTTTAAATCGTGAAACGTGTAATAGAACCAACATGAACTTTTGTCCATAAAAGTAGGCTTTTGTCGTTATTTAACTCGTGATTATAAAAATATACTACATTGACCTGTCGTAGTAACAGATGAAAATAACGTGTAAGTTTGCACTTGCTTATTTAGCCCAAAGCATGAAACATTGCTCATCCAATTGCATTGTAATTATAGTGCATGTAGAAGAATTTCTTTATAAATATGCAGAACACTTGCATTTGAAACAACCTATGTTCATCAACACCTTATTCGCCTAATCTTAGTCATTTTAGGAATCAAGAGGATGTCGGCCGTGATGTTTAAACTACAGGTAAGCTGTAGTTGTTACTTGTGTTGAATCTTTTTCTTTACCAGTTCTGTATATGGTTTGAGCTTCTATTTTGAAAAGAGGCACTACAATATGTCTCTAACGTGTTTGAAATCTATTAATTGCATGTTTTATGGTAGCTTTGCACTAATAAGAGATCATTTGTTGAGATGTAGATTTCTTTTTTTAAATGTACAGATGAGTGCAGCCCTAACAAAAGTCATAGTATACACGTTAACGTGAAAAGTGGTCACGATGATTGCTTTAGGACACGCGCTAGGACCACTTGACCAGACGAAAACAATTCGCGGTATTATTAT
The DNA here is from genome assembly GCA_035048485.1 of Pteria penguin. NCBI lineage: Eukaryota > Metazoa > Mollusca > Bivalvia > Pterioida > Pteriidae > Pteria > Pteria penguin. Next base: position 15,904,504 of record CM068590.1, read on the forward strand.
TTATTCCGATGTGCGCTAGGTCCAGTCGCGTGTTCCCGTGTTTGATTTTTCTGTGTTGTAGTACGGATGAAGAAAATAAAATGGATTAAATTAAATTAACGAGAAAGTCCCCATATATGCGTGAATACATGAATTTATAATTAAATATAGGTTTTTTATAACATAAATTAGAACAGATAATAAAACAAATGAAATCACCATGTCGATATGCAGTAAGGTATTACAGTTAAACTTCTTTTTTTTCAGTTTATACTATCGCGTTATCACTCTTTAAAATTTGTTTTATTTATATATTAATTTACTAATGAATATATGTATTTATTTACGTATTATCTATTTATAACTTTATTTTTTAATTCTTATATTATTATTATCATTATCACCGTCATCAATATTTTCATTATTATTAGCTCATTTATACGTTCATGTATTTAGATATACAATATATATAGCAATCTTCCTTCAAGTTCTCCTATATGTAAATGTAAATATTAGTTCAACCTATAAGCATATGAACGTGGCTGTCAAGAGCCTCCGTGCGACAGACAAACCTGTTATTTTTGCTTATCGTGACTATTTACCGATGGATACTTAGAGGATAAACGTACGTATTTGATTGTTTTCGACCATTATACATGTACTGTGGAAACACAGCCAGGAAAACAATGCTTTTCGGTATAGCTACGGTATACCTGTCGAAAACAATCAAACACAGTACGTTTATAATTTATTGTAACAAAAAAATCGTGTTTTTTTTCCCTCCTTGAAATTGTCCCAAAATTCCTCGTTACTAGAGACGGATAGCGCAATGTTTAAAATTCTTCCAAGAAACGAATTGATATATAGTGCACTGACATTCATATTCTTAAATTTTTATGATTAAATTATCAATCACAAATTAATTCATACATGAGTGACTTGACGTCGCACTGTAAACAGCTGAACACGCAGTTTTGCTGCGGTGCGGCAAGATGAAAGGACACGCACTTGATGCTTGGAAACATGTTGAATGGTGGTACGTTATGTACGTTGTCAGTTTTGTTGGTTCGACTTGATTGTAATAAATGTGCACGTGAATGGTAGAACTTGCAAATCGTCCATGATACGAGACTTAAGATGGACGTTGAGAACACTGAACGAACTTGTAATAGACTCTATTTTTACTAGTGGGAGTTAGTGGCAATGTTGACAAAGACGCACAATGTAGTTATACATTTGAGGACGATATATTGTGGTTAGACATGTCTGAACGCTAACGTGTGGACCAATCAGAATTGCCAAAACAAAACAAGTGAATTAGAAAATGGTATTACCCTTACCATCCCTTTTGACTACGAATTATACTAGCTAGATAATATCATAGCATCACGGCAGGTGTAACCAGGCAGCATGAGATGCTTCCTCCTCCATGGCGTCTGATCCTACCTGTCCTCACGGACATCTCTATATATCTCGTCTAGTAGATTTGATGTTTCTTATTGACTACCGCTCGGTATATATTATCACATTCCTTTCCATTATGAGCAAGATATACAATATTTTAAAACGCTAGAACGTAAATACAGACACTCCAATGCGCAAATGTGGATGATTAATAAATATGTCCATTGAACTATTGGTTAAAATTCTTTAATGTTAGAAATATATCCGCCCCGTTTTGAATTCGCCCTCCAATCAGAGGGCGAAAAGGCTGAAAATAAATCGAGGGCAAAATTTTCCCTGTAGACAGTATCGCTGTCATGATTACTCATTCAAGAAATTAAGGAGAGATCAGTTTAAAATAATGTAATCGGATTCGTTGTTTCTTATGGTTTAAAAGCTTGAAAAATTTTAATAGATCAACTACAAAATTTGTTGAAAATTAAAGGCTACAAAATAGTTACCGAAAATAAACTTTTATACACAAGAGAAAGAAACGTTATTCTTTGCCGGACGCAGAATATCCAGGATTTGAGAAGCTGATTTTAGACTGCTAGTGGTGCTATTATCTATTTCTGTCAGCTAGTCAAAATTCTTCCAGTTCTTAGAAAAATATATTACTTGACTGAATTATTGTCCATCTGGCAACTGTAATGTTAACTTCTCCAAAAATTGTCGACTTTTCAAAATAATTTATCTTTGACAAGTCTATGTATGGTAAATTGTCGAAATGACTCTTACATTAAAGTTAAGACTTTGCTCTGCATATATTTATCGTCTAGATTTCCACCCTTAAGGCTTTGAACTTAACCGATGAGACATAATTTGTCGAACTGCGCATATGGTGCACCAAATTAAAAACAAAAGTATTTATGGTACTATATATATTATACTACTATCCATAACCTGCATAATGTGGTCAGTAAAATAGCATGTTTATTCGTTTAGTAAGTGTGACCATGATATAACATGACAAAAAGTACCAATCATAAAATGATTTTGTTCTGTTTATTCTAGACGACGCTTGCATTTCTGATTTTGGTTTTACCCTTCGCTGTGTCGGGGGATAGCAGTTGTGCTGAATTATCTGCATTCAGGAGACAATTGCAAGAGATGCGTAACAATATGCATACAGTGCAAAATGACATTGCAACGTTGAAGACCCAGAGTGTACAAGGTATTATAAATCAGTTTAATGGGATATCATATTGATATTTCTGACGACAGTATTCAAAGTATAGTCGTCATTACCAAATTAAATGACCCGCAGCATTAAATGGATTAATCTTATATTTCATATCATGCTTGATATAGGATAATTTTGCAGTTAAAAGTTTTGGTCATTTTATTGTGACATCACTATGCAAGCATTAACGTCATAACGAAAAACCCGATAAAGAGTAGCATGTCTGGCATTTAGTCCCTTATATCATGTTTCATTGAAATAAATTCATCCAATGCAATTATCAGCACAATTGTTACACACAGTATACGTGCATAATACCAATTAGAATTACAAACCACGTATGAATGTAAAAAGAAGACTTTGATTACATCTTATGTTAATCGTTTAATACATTGTCTATCATGTGGTGGTCCTGATACCGTTCCTCATTTTAGTCGGATCAAAAAGAATAGTCCAGGTTTCAAATTACCACTAGTACTTAGTCAAAATAAGAACTGATGTTCAGTTCCAGTCTTATGATATTTTTAACAGTATAGCAGTCTTTATAGTATACAAAGCTTGAAAGTGGTATATTATCAAGGTTCTTTTTGATTAAAGTATATAAGATAGTTTTATATAATCAATACCAGTTTTCAGTGTTTATGACCCGAAAAAAGATTTTTAATCTATTGTGAATTATTCAGAAAATAAGGATTAACGTCCTCATGCATAGTTCTGTCTTTAACTGGGTTTTTGGTCTCTTGCTTGGTGTGCTTTTCAAAAATATATACTTATGATTTTCATCGTAACTGCCTTGAGAACTACTGACGAAACGCACGCTGTTGAAATACGCATAAAGTGCATTTAATTAATACATCTATATATATTCTTGTACTCATTTGTACTGACATGTGAACGGATATAAATATAAAAACATTCTGCAGGAAGCAGTGTCATATATACAAGATGGGGAAGAAAAACATGTCCCAGTAGTGCTGAACTGGTATATTCAGGTAATATATGGTACATTATATTGAATTTGGTATATAACAGGCTCCGAAATTGAACAGATATTAGATAATAAGATAAAAGAAATATGGTAAAAAAAATCAAATATACGTTTCGATTAAAGATATTTATTTAATACATCATATTAATCCATCATTTTTGTAATTTGATAAGCAATCATCATCAAATTTGAGTGTTGCACGGCTGACTCATATTGTTGTTACTTTGTAATTTTATAGTTTCGATTTTTCCATTATCCAAATTTTCGTTATATGTTTATGACCAATCTACTATGGTAACTTGTCGATCCCTGTTTCTCCTTAATGAGGATTATTTTAATAATTTTTAGAATGAGATCATTTTATTTGTGCCGTCTCAAGCGATCATCAAATTTTAGTGTTGCACGGCTGACTCATGCTGTTGTCACTTTATAATTTTATAGTTTCGATTTTGCCATTATGCAATTTTTCATTATATGTTTATGATCTATTTACTATGGCAACTTGTCGATCCCTGTTTTTCCTTAACGAGGATTATTTTAATAATTTTTAGACGGGACCATTTTATTTGTGCCGTCTCAAGCAATCGGTTGTTTCGATGTTGACCTGATAGTATCTCTAACCTCAAATCTAGGCCATGCTATAGTACGGAGAAGACATCTTATATTTCGCGCAATGCCAACATAAAAGTAGAAATTGACATTACGAAAATTCAAATAGTAATTACTTATTTACGAACGCATGTACTATAATGTAATGATGTACTCAAAACGATATAGAAATGAAAATACACAAGATTACAGTTCGGTGTAAGAATACACAGTATGTATCCGTTACGGAAATGGCTGAGTAGGTACGATTCAGAAATCTTAGCCAGATAGCGCTGCGCATCTTTTACCGTCTGTGATGTTATTGCTATTTTTAGATTGTGTCAGCGTTATTTAATTGTTTGTGATGTGATTGCTATTTTAGATTGGGTCAGCTACAAATAATGAAATTCAGATAGATAGCGTATGCTCATTTCAATACTTCAGGATATGGCTTAGTTTTATCATTTTATTGTCAAGTTGCGCAATAATAGTTTGTTTGCAGACTTAAGGTGTCTGAGGAACATTTCTGTCTGACAATGTGGTCAACAATTAATCACTAAGAGATCCGGATTTTCTACTATAGATATGATAATATGTGTTACAATAAAGGTTTAAAACATTTATTATTTTCAAACTTAGACGAATATAAGTGAAAGTCCCCGTCTATCTGTACCATGAGTACTTTAATAAAATGTATGTTCTTCGGATGTACCGCTTTTGTGATGATTGTGAAAAAACTTGGCAATTAAATTGGTCAACATCGGCGATTGAGTGACGATTGCCTCTTCAATTGATTGTTCTATGTTGTTACCGCAACTCTTTTTAAATCGAAATGGCTTTCTGATATCGATGTTTATGCTTATTGCTGTTTGCTATTTATGTCCATGGTGAGTTTGTCATACATCTGAGTCAGATGTATTTTCTCCTTTCATTTAAAAAACTAAAATACAGGTTTCAATATATTTTTATGAGACTGAAAAATGTCAATGCATTTACATTTAAATCGAAAGTCATAACCCCCTATACATTATTTCAGCAGAACTACCACAATTCAATATTTCCACCGTAAAACCCAACCTAATCTACATGTATTTGTACCCATATTCTTCCCTATTATTATAAACCCTGTGCTACAGAAATAATATGATGTATGAAATTAAGGTGCTAGCGATATTGATAACATGCCAGTTAGTGTGTTCAAATTGCAAACAATTACCATCAAACAATTAAAATGTAAGCGAGACACTTGTACTACGTTTTCCCTATTAAAATGTTTTTATTCTACCAAATTAGCTAGTTACAATCTTTTGAGAACAGTAAATTTCCATCATGCATAACTTTGTCTTTAGGCGATTTATGAGTCTTTTTATTAGATTTTTGGACTTCTTGATATCTATTGAAATTGTAGAAATTCGCATCAGGTGCTCACAATTCATTTTGGTATATTTATATCAATATTTCTCTTGTACGTACAGGCTATACCGGCGGTTCGCATTACCGCCATATCGGTGGTGCAGCTGAATTTGTATGTCTACCTAGGGAACCACAATGGGGCACTCCTGTCGACGGGAGAAACGACGGATTCGCTTTTATGTATGGAACTGAATATCAGTGGCACAAAAAGCTCTATAACCATGATGTCCCTTGTGCTGTATGCTGGAGTAAGGGACCGTCGGTCATCAAAATGATACCAGGTAAAAACAAATATGGTAAATGGTATAAATTGTCTCACAGAAAACTTCAAATTACAAATGTACTGGATTAAACTGAAATCATTCGATATACCGTAGAAATGTGTTTGATGTTTCACAAAATAATTCTAAACAATGTCCTGTTCTGATGTTGTGTGAGTATGACACTGCAAAATACTTGCAGTGTCTGTCTACATCCATCAGGCGGTGTTGAACTATTGTTGTTTCATCTGTGATTATGGGCATTCATCTCGAACAGGAGATCCTCATTCCTCCAGAGCATCTGATTTCACCACTGACAGAAGACAGTTACTGTTCCGAGCACCTGATTTCACCTCTGACAGGCAATGCTTATACTTCACAGGCATCTGATTTCACTTATGACGCTTGCTTCTCCCGGACCTATGGTCCTACCTCTGATGAGAGACGTTCACTCCTCTCGGGCACCTGGTCCTATCTCTGACAGGAGACGTTTGCTCCTGCGGGGCACCTGGTCCTACCTCTGACAGGAAACGTTTACTCCTACCGGGCACCTGGTCCTACCTCTGACAGGAGACGTTTTCTGCTCCCGGGCACCTGGTCTCAACTCTGACAGGAGATAATTACTCCTCCCGGGTACCTGGCTCTACCTCTGACAGGAGACAATTACTCCTCCTGGGCACCTGGCCCTACTTCTGACAAGAGACTTTTACTCCTCCCGGGCACCCAGTCATACGTGACAGGAGACGTGTACTCCTCCTTGGGACCTGGTCCTACCTCTGACAGATGCTTATTCCTCACGGGCACCTAGTCCTACCCCTGACAGGAGACTCTCACTCCTCTCTGGCACTTGGTTTCACATCTAGTTTTCAGAGATCTATGAATGTTCAGCATGATATTTTTACTACTACGAATACATTGATAAAATATCAGTTTCTATCGTATTTTACATTCAGCACGCACTCAATGTTACAAAGGATGGACAGCCCAGTACCAAGGCAATCTAGTAGCTGGATATCATGGTCATGCATCTGCTACACAATACGTGTGTCTGGACAGCAACCCAGAAAGTCTGCATTCCTCCATCTCGAATCACGATGGTCGCTTGATGTATGGCGTAAAAGCCAAATGTGGGTCACTTAAGTGTCCGCCATACAAAGATGGGAAAACGCTTACATGTGTTGTTTGCACACGATAAATATCTAACAGATTTACCGTAATAAAAAAATCTGTATGATGCCAGCTTTCATTTTTATTTTTTCTAATGTTATTGTTTTAGACATTATTTTATTTATTCATTTATATTTAATTATCATTATTTGTATGGCGTTAAATTCTACTGAGAAAAAATATATGAGTAAATTCTAATTTTAAGATAAAAGTCTATCTTAAATATGCTTTATGATGGCGATGGGGGTCAGATGTGTTGATGACAACATATAAATCCCATACACCTCATGCGCGACAGAATCGCAAACATCAATTCTATATGTGACATTCGTAATAATAAGTAATAAATGCAGTTAAACGATTCTGTAAATGGAAATATCATCGATCTAAAGTAACCCAAGCTAGAGGTTTGTGGGTTTTTTTTTTTTTTTTTTTTTTTTTATTATTATTATTTGGGGGGGGGGGTTATTGGTTATTGATTTACTGTGCGTATAAATAGCTATTTGTGAGCCAATGCGTATGAAAAATGGCATGTAGCTTATATGTGATTGTTATGTTTCGACAACATAATGCGTTACAAACATGAAAACTTTAGATAGTAAGAGTGAGTTTGAATTTCTTATATGATTTATTTCTACGAAGATGTACGTCTCCATGTACTGCATTGTCGAAGAAGGCTCTTTCGTCCAAAAACTCACCCGTGACTTCTTTTCTTGATTCCGAAAACAAATGGACGAATGGAATTATATAGCAGGCGCGGATCCAGAAATTTTGTTGTGAATGGGTCCATCTCCACATCTTTGATGTTCTATTTTTTCGCGAGAGTGAAAAATATGTATCCGTTTTATAGAAATAAGTTCTGATTTTGAATGTTCTGAAGTAGGGAACACTATCATTAAGATGGGTAATATTTCCAGTTATAGCAACAAAAATCAAGACCATAGTATTTAAGAAAATTGTAAAATAAAAATATCAGTTACTCAATGTATTTGCATCTGGTACAATAAATATTATTGAAATGACTTTAGAATAAGGCAGTTTTTTATCTGATTTTTGGGTCTAAACCATCATTCTTCGTTGCATTCACATATTTCTTAAAACCCATTGTTAAGCAGTATTTTCAACTAGGATTATAATATCTTACTCATGTTAGGACCTGGCTGGATTGATCACTTTTTTACTTCTCAAGAGCCGTTAAATAAAATTTCTTTTACACTCCATAGGAAGAAAGTACTAATAGTCCCCTAGAAGTGTTGTTGTTTTCATCCCAACCTGTCAACAGTGGGCGCCACCACAGGCAAAAGTAGGTCACAGAGGGTATCCTCCTTCGATTGTTTGATTGAATATTGTTTTACGTCACACCACGATTATTTAACGAATATGGTGACGGCATCTACCTGATGCATTGCATACAAATTTAGACCTTTGCAACGGACCCACCTGAAGCAGTGAGGGATCTTACGTGCCATGCCTACCGTGACACGGGACCTCGGTTTTTACTGTTGCATCCAAAAGACATAATACCGGTGCCCCCAGGGCGGAAGTCCAACCCGGGACCTCTCTATCACGAACCGAGCACCTTATCCACTAGGCCACATTGGCTTATCCTTCTTTGACAAACTTCCTCTTCAGACTGGATGGATACAGGGACAAACTGAATGCATAGGAATGATCCAGAGGGATGTGAGAAGAAGTGTTGTCCTTTTTGGCTCTGTTCCGAAATCAAATTTCTGACGTTTTTGCAACATTTTTTGGCATGCAGAAAAGTGTCATGTTCTTCATTTAATTGATAATGATGATTTTCTATGGGCTATTTTGATTCTAATCATGGTGAGAAATATTATTCTGAAAGAATTTTGTCAATATTTCAATTTTTGGATTTCTTATGATTTTCCTAAGACTTCCAATAAAATGATAGTTGGCCATTTTTCATATTTTGAACTTTTTCTACAAAGGTGTTGGAAGGATTTTAATAAAAATAGATAACTGCTAACCCCCTCTTTACAGGTGCTACCACCACAGTCATAAGTAGGTCCCAAAAGAGTACCCTAATTTGACAATATTCTTCTGCATAGTGGTTGTATACAGAGAAAACCAGAATGTATAGAAATGATGTATAGGGATGGGTGAAGAAGTATTGTTATTTTGGTTCCCTTCCAAAATCAAATTTTAGAAGTTTTTCCACATTTTTTAGACCTTGTGATTTCAATGCGGAAAAGCGTCATATTTCCTAGTTAAGTGATAATAATGATTTCATATGGACAATTTTGATCATGATTATAGTAAAGAATAATATTTTAAAATATTTTTGTCAATATCTCATTCTTTGGATTTTCTATGAATTTTTAAGACTTTCAAATGAGGTTGTAGAATGACAATTCTTCAGAATTTTAACTCCTGCTGTTTTACCACTTGAAAAATCTTGATGAAACAAATATGGTATACATGAAGTGCTAAAGGTCCTCTATCAATTTTGGATATTCCATCCAAATCGGTCAACAGGTTTTGCCATCATGGCGAAAGAATAGGTCATGTCTTACAATGGTATATATACCACTTCGTAATTAAAATATGGAGAGTAGCGGTTCAAATCCAGCTGTGGTCAATTTTTTTTTCATTTCTTTACACATCTAAATAAGGTTTTAGATGTTTCACAAAACTCAATATATGAAATTAGGCCATTTTAAGTTGGATCTGAACAATACTTGAAACAATTGTTTGGATGTTGGATGATAACCTCCATGCAGACAGTATTGTCGATACGATTTTCCACATTTATTAAATGCAGTTAGATACACCTTTGTTGAAGACCCAGGATATTCCAGTTTTACGGCGATATACCGAATGAACTATGGACTGCATGCCTGATGTCTGGAAACACTTGTTCCCATCATAGTAAAGGTCATGTGAAGTAACAGTCACTTTGAACAGTCCACATTTATCGTGCTGACATGTTTCATATGTATTGACATCATCAGCACTAATGTACTTGTTCAACTTGTTCCAATACTTTGATGGGTAGATATCATATGTTTTGTCACTTTTGCCATTTTCCACTGTATGGGAGTCATAAACGACGTTAGGTTTACGGGCAGACGTTACCTTCATTGGTAAATACTTTCACAAATTTGTGTGTCTTTGACAGTTTATTTTATATAAATTTTGGACAGACCTTAAAACATGCTTCTTTAAAAGTGTTAATGATAATCTTAGCTGGAGTGAAAGCTGGATATGTTCCAGAACTAGACACTGTCGTATTTGTGTTATTTGTGGAATTCATGGCACTCATACTCATTCTACCACTGTGCATGTTACCCGAAACAAAGAAACCAGATATATCCCCTCGACTGGTGCTGTTGAAAATAGATACCGTTACCGATGTACCGGATCGTAAATCATCCATTGCATTTGTAATGTTACTACTAAATGTTATATGTGAAAGATTAGAAAGTAGCACTTGATGCAAAGGTATTGTGACCGGAGAATTGGGAAGGAGATGTTAGCACTGACAATTTCACATCCGGGTTGATATTGTTGAAAAAGCAGCAGATGTATCAACCTGTTCCACGACTGTATCAGGAGCTGATCTGGAAATACATCGTGTTGGCCATCACCACCAAGGGCACTGTACGTAAGGTGACCTACAACATGGTGCCCACCACGCACAAGTTGGTGGAGGATCATGGGTGAAGAAATTTCTAGGAAACCTTCGTTCATACCCCTCTCGATTATTAAGTACCGTGGTATTCCATACCAAATTATGCATACGATCATCTGGACGGTGACCAAACTGATTTGTATTTGGATACCCCCAGGCTGCTGTCTCCCCGGTACGATTTTGAAATTCTCACCAAATGTAATCGATGTATGTAATACAGGGTCCATCGCAGCGGAATTTACTCTAAACATAGTACCACCGACCCAAACGTAAACCAGATCGTGTATGCTTTCCAAAGGTTGAGTCATTTCACCATTTGACGATATTCTATAAATTCTCTGTACACTGCTTTTCGTGATGAGTCTTCCACCGTCGCCAATATTGCGCACCAAAGGTCCATCTGGAGTAATCCAATTTGCAAAAGGCCCAGTCTCCACAATTTAACCTCCAACTTCGAGAGAATCCGGATACCATATTATAGACGTTCTTGGATCTGTCATCTCTTCGTCAAGACTTGAATCCCAGTATGGAATTTTCACTGTTGGATCCTTTTCTCTTAGAGCATTTTCATATCTACGAAAGGAATTATAAAATAATGTCATCAATCTTTAATGCAGTAACTAACATACAGTAAGAAATCTGAATTCACTAAATCACCGAATATCAAATATATAATTTATGGCTATTTGTTAACTCATACTATTTTGGCGGCAAAAGAACTTTAAAACTTCGTAACGGGCGAATTCAATTTGAAAGAATTTACTCGGGAATAAATGGTGAAATAATGTTGATTTCGAGACACATGAAAAACTTGATGACGTTTCAGGCACCGAAACCATTATTTCCCATAGCTAATCAATAACTCGTCTAGGCACGTGCCAGTGACGCTATATGTAACAATGTTCAAAAACTAACGCTAGGAATGTTAATTTCCGTCCCAGCAATCCGTTGCCGATCCACTGATTGGCTGAAAATCAGAGGTCACCTTACGGGGTTTCGCCACATCTTGATTCACAATGGGAAAAACAGAGAAACGAAATAAAGCTATGATTTATGTCAAATTGATGAAAGATGTAAAATGAAATATTCCTGTCTTCCTACACAGAAAAAGCTATTAATTAATTATCCATAGCTTTATGAAAACCCTTTACACTTTGTACAGATCGATATAACATAACCTATTAGTTACCTTTACCGATTGTGATTTTGTTGCGTTTACCTTGCTAAAAGACCTGCTGATTCTATAGAGTGTTTTCAAAATGGAAAAAATATTAATAATCAAAAATTTTGATGGACATTTAATAGTTCCAAGAGTAAAAGAAAACTATCAAACTTTGACCTCAGATTTCGATAGACGTTGATGGAATACAACATTGCCCCATTTTAAGCTCTATTGGCACTTAAGACTGGTCAATTAAGCTTTGTCCAAACGTTTTTATGCAGACATAAGACATCATGGAAATTGTTAACATTCGAAATGGGGTTGTACCCCTGGTTCGTCCAAAGGTAAGGTATTACTTGGTTTTTCCATTTAGTATTATTCCAATAAAATACGAAAATAACTGGTGTCACATGTCTATGGCACTAACAACAATGTACCACCATGTACATTCACGGACCCCTGAAAGTCAGAGGTGAGACCAGGTACGCGGTAGGAGTGACCATCTCCTGTTTGACTAGCCACACCCGCCATGAATGCCCTGACATACAGACGAAACAATATAATTCAGCACTGTATATATACATGAATGTGAACAAACACTGTGTAGAAAGTGTCACAACTACATAACATCAGGAAAAAGGGTATAATAACACATAAGTGAGACACTGCTGTGTGTGAAAGCACCTCTTTCATATTTAGATTGGCCGGTTCCTTTTTCTGATCAACAATTTATGTGTGGTTTCATTACTTTGCTCAGCTCTCACGAGATTAGCACATGTGGCTTATTTTAAAGATATGTGTTTCATATGGGCATTTTAATTTTTCTGAAAATAAAATCCATTAAATTGAAATGTCCTCTTATACATATTTCAAGCTAGTATGTTTTCAAGCTAGATTTTCAAGCTAGTTATTTCAAGCTAGATCTCATATTTGCAAAGTAATATTCTAGTTCAGTGTATTTATGAAACATTTCTCTTGAATTATTAATGAGCAAACATAACCATGATGAACATTTACAAGAACAGTTTTGGGGGTTTTTCTCTGCTGTTTGTTTGGGGTTTTTTTTTTTTTGTAATTTGGGGGGGGGGGGGTCCTTTTGATATTTTCACTATTTTCCCTATAATTGAAGATATTCTTGTTTAATTGGTGCTTGGTGACTTAATACTGATGTACACACATTTGATGTGTATCCTTGTATCTTTTTTCTGAATAATGCTTACAAATTCGGTTATTCTTGGTTTAGATCTCAAAAGTTCCAACTCATACAAGCTCTGATCCACCACCGCATGTTATGTACTTAATCTTAGAAATACAGTTATATGCAACCTGATCATAGCTTCCTTACCCATGTGTGGTAAAACATAAAAAAGTGTGAAGAACAACATGTAGAAAACTATGGAAAAGGAATGACCCACACATTAGCAAGGTGTAAAAAAGTTAATCCCTTGAACAGGAAGTGTGATATGCATAACCAATACGATTATCGTAGGACACACATGTAGTGAAAGTCGGGGGGGGGGGGGAGGGGTAGGTATGACATATGACAGAAGTAGTTTAGAAAAACTGACTAGGCTAAAGCGCTGCAATAGATCATTTTGTTACAGTGCAAATATGTGAGTAAATCTAGGAGGGTGAGTCGCAAAAAAACCCCCGGCAATTCATAGAAAACGGTCATATTAGAGTTTGATTTCCTCAGAAAGAACACAACGCTTTAGATAATCATATAGTCAAACTTCGATAATTCGAATGTTGGAAATATGAAAACCGCGAAAATTTTAAGTAACCATGTGGTCCCAACAGTATTTTCATACCATTAATTCTTATGTACTACTAAAACTGCACACGGACACTCGAAATGAAACCACGGTTTTGGGAAATAATTGTTTTGCACATTAATTACAACTGTCACCAACAGGACACGTTAATCCAGTGGTATCACACTGGACATCAATTCTGAGGGCCCGGCTTCATTTCCGGCTGAGGCATGGAACTGTTGGCAAGTATTTGCAAGTGCGCTACAATTTTTATGACTATTTAATGTTTATTTTCCTTGGAACGAGCAACTTATTCCAAAAAGCAAATCGTATAAACTATAAGGCAGATTATCTATTCTATCATTTAATGCAGTCTCTTGTTATTTTAACCTCTAAAAATGAAAATTACACAAGAATGTCATAAAGAATAACAGATGTAGATAGCGTGAAGGACAGCGCAGTCATCTTTCAGCTATACCAAAATATGCCAGTGGCGGATCCAGGATTTCCGAAAAGGGTTGGGGTCACATGTGTATTAGCCAAACAACTCTGCCATATTTGGTGCCAAATCTGTATTTTTACTAGTAAATGTGTGATGAATATGGGGGGAAAGCGGCGCCTCTCAATCCGCCAATGCATGTAGCAATCATTTAACTTAATTTCATTATAATTGTAGTATATAAGACTAAAACCTAACCTTGGGGAATAATTTAGTAATTTGTAACACGTTTTGTGTATGACAGGTTTTGTGCCTCATTCCTTTTTTGTCTTTAATTCAAATCCTTATTCCTACCGGATGCCAGTTCGAAAATCTACGTGTACTTTTATCAAATATTCTGCTTCTTATCAATAGCAAGGGTCTTGGTTAACTTGGCAAAGAAAATATATTATATTATATTATATTATATTATATTATATTATATTATATTATATTATATTATATTAGCAAGCACACCAGTTATTTACAGAAACTGTAGTTGGTGTCTAATAGGGAAAGAAAACTCCCAACCACCACCCACTCGAGTGTCTATTTAATGTATATTTAGGAGATATATCTGTCTTTAGCAGATCCCAGCGACTAATTATTTTTCTTGCCATTCTCTTTCTGTAATTAATTTGGGCCACTTTCTCTCGCTTTGAGCTTGTCAAACAGAAGGAGATGTTGAAAGCCGGTGTTATAGAGTGACGCTTCCCCCATAGCCAGATTTCCCCCCGGATGTCTCACTCTAGAGTGAGGCTTCCCCCTAGGGGGAAGTCTCACTCTAGAGCCAGGCTTCCCCCTTGCGTATTAATTATCCAAGGGAGGAAGCCTCACTCTAGAGCCAGGCTGCTCCCTTGTATGTTATAGAATGTCCCATTTTAGTAGTAGTAGTAATGAAATCTTCTCCTAGCGCTTTTGTTGAAATGTGTTGAAATTATCGGAACGATTTACCTCTGTACGTCCGTTGGTCCTATATTTGTACATGTATGGTGATACGTTCATAACAGCTTGTAAGATAGATACTAAACCATTCAGCCCGGGATTTACCTGATTTTTATTAGTCAGGTGATATTAATTTAAAAGAGAAATCAAATATAAAGTTCATATTGGACATAAAAAAGCGAAAAGGCAGATTTGAAAATATGAATATCAGCATTAATTCTGACCTACATATATGCTTGCACTTCACGTGTGGTACGGATTGAGAAAATAAGACGGATTGCGAAGCAAAAATGATCTGTGAAATGACAATGACCGTCGGTTTATCTGCCTTTTTGACAGCATGTTTGTCTTTTTTTTTCTATCAATAACGATGTTAATTTAAACGATATCTTTAAAAACTAAAATTTGTTATGATTATTTTTAAGGACTTTTTTTAAAAGGAAATTAAACATTTATTCCAAAAGATGCATGGAGGTGGGCGGTTTACTGGTTTCAGCATGTCTGTCTGTCTGTCTGTCTGTCCGTCCGTCCGTCCGAATTTATGTCCGTTGCATGGTATCTCTTTCATCTTTTGAGCTATCATGATATGATGATGCTTCATACATATGCTGTTCATGACCTGAAGATGACCATATCAATTTCAAGATGTAAAGGTAAAAGTTCAAGGTCAAATTTGCAATTGGTTTGTCAAAATGGTTTCTCAGTGATGTCTCTTAACTTTTGAACTATGATAGTGATACTTCAAATATATGTTTCTAATGACCTGAGGATGACCCCTATCAATTTTGAGATGAAAAGATCAAAGGTCATGGAGATCAAATTCGCAATTTCTTCGCTTCTTAGCACCATTTCTTCGCTTTTTCGCATCATTTCTTCATATCATTTGTTTGCCATGTGACACAGCTTCTTCGTATCGTTGCTTCGCTTCTTCACGTCCACACATTGTATGTCAAAGAAGCGATGTCTCTTAAGGAACAACGTAGAAAAATGGCACTTGTTGCAAGATGATCCGTAAAATGTCAAATCACGAAAAATATTTCTTCAAATGAAAAGATTTTAACAACATTTGGTATGATAGATTGAGGATTTGTACAGACAAAGATAACATCGGACACTTCTCCATAAATGATCCCGCGGAAGGTTTGACTTGATTGTTATTATACCGTTTTCCTGTAGTTATGTGGTTGTGACACTTTCTATGCAGTGTTTGTTCACATTCATGTGTATATACAGTTTTGGATTATATTTGTTTCGTCTGTATGTAAGGGCATTCACTGCGGGTGTGGCTAGCCAAACAGGAGACGCTCACTCTTCCCGGGCACCTGGTCTCACCTCTGAATTTCAGGGGTCCGTGAATGTCCACTGTGGCACATTGTTGTTCGTGCCATAGTCATGTTACACCAGTTACTCTCGTATTTTGCTATAAAAATTACTTTTACGTGAATTATACCGTTTCGAATGAGCTAACAGAGAAATAAAGGTCTTTGTGTTACACTAACATTTAAAACATTTAATATGTTTTAACATTATTATAACAATTTAATAATGTTTAAACATTTTATTAACTGTTTTAAATATTAGTGTGACATTTGCACTATCACCATCGCTATTTTATCATTTTCCGGAACTTTACGTCCGAATCACTTTACGGTTTACTTTACATTCTTATATATCCTGTATAAAGAAAGCAGCGTGCGTTAGAATTAGAAATACAAATGATGTATGATGAATATTACAAAAGTAGCTATAGAAAGACAATATGGTAATTCAACGAATAAAACAAATCTTTTGCTCAGTTTTTTTTATGCAGAAAGAACAAAAAGGAACCCACAATTTTGTTGAATCGATCAACAAATGCCGTCTTTTATTTCTAACTGCATTACAGTACAGTGAAATATATGAACTTCCAAAACTTCACATTTGTGATATTTTGCTACAGTGTTTGGAAGATGCTCTAACAAAACTTTCAGTTTCAAATGACCTTAGCGATATTTTATTCAAAATAAGTGAAAGTGTTGACAATGAATTGGGAAAGTTCAATGTTGGTGAAATATTCATACCATTAGCTTATTTCAAATTTGATTGGGAACTGAGATGTACTTTTGGACTCCCAAATTATAGTGATAATCTGGACGATCATCATTTCGAAGCCGAAACAGATACCGAATAAGCACAATGGATGAGGATCAATGGCATAGGCACATTCTTCAATACTTATCGTCATCTTCTTATCCATCATATTTTACAAAAAATGACAAGTGAAAGTTGCGAGCCCGCGCCAAACGATATACTTCGCATAATGGAAAATTATTTTGGAAGAACAATAGTGGAGACTTGCGCGAAGTTGTATATACTGAAAAAGCACGTCAAAATCTCTTAAAATCTTATCACGATAATAGAAGCCACATGGGAAGAGAACGAACATACCAAATACTATCTAAGACTTTCTATTGGAAGAATATGTTTTCTGACGTCACTTCCTACGTAGCATCTTGCGACAAGTGCCAGTATACTTCAAAATTCATAAAAGGCAACGAGGAACTACATCCGATTCCCATTGTATCACCTTGGTACCACATAGGAATAGATCTTGTGAAAATGCCGAAATCACAGATCGGAAATTGCTACATCTTAAGTGTGGTTGATTATTTTTTGAAGTGGCCGGAGGCAGTAGCCATCGAAAATAAATCATCGGAAATAGTGGCAAAAGCATTGCTAAAGATCTTTCTGCGAATGGGGTTTCCTGCGGTAATTAGCAGTGACCAAGGACGGGAATTCGTCAATAGTACAATGGAAATCTTGAGAGAAAGCACAGGTATCCTTCATCGCATTTCATCTGCGTATCATCCGCAAACCAACGGGTTAACTGAGAGATTCAACAGAACTCTCCAGGACATGTTGACAAAAGTAACATCTGCAAACCAGGATGACTGGGACTTGTTTTTAGATGAGATTCTTTTCTCCTATAGAGTAGGAATACAGAAAGCATCCAAGCAGTCTCCTTTTGATGTCATGTTTGCCAGATCGCCAGTTCATGACTTTGACAGTCGTATACAACTGGCAATTTCAGATCAAGATATCGTAGAGAGAGTCAATGAAATGCGCCGTCTAAGGGAGGAAATTGAGACTAATGTGAAAACTAACGTCAGTAAATCACAAAGTGAGCAGATCAAACGTAGTAAAACTCGCATCAAAGAGTTGGGAATCAAGGTTGGTTCCAAAGTTCTTAGATACAACACTAGGAAAGCATCCAGAAAAGGATCAAAAATGGAAACCCGTTGGTTAGGTCCCTATACTGTAACACATTTAACTAAAAAAGGTGTTGCAACCCTACAAAATCTAAACGATGAAAAAACTCTTAAAGTTTAGTATAATGTCAAGCAGCTTAAACCTTTTCAAGAACGCACTCACGAAAACGAAGGAAACTTGGCAAGGAAGGACCACAAGAGAGACAAGGGAAAGATACAGGAAGAAAATAGTTTGGAAGAGATGACCAAAGAGAAGATATGTGATGATGTGACCGAGGGAAAGAGAGATGAAGATATGACACAGGGGAAGAAGGAAGAAGATATGACTGAGGGAAAGAGAGATGAAGATGTTACCAAGAATAGAGGTGATGATATGACCAAGGGGAAGAGAGGCGAAGATAGTACAGAGGGGAAGAAAGGTGATGATATGACAGAGGAGAGGAAAGGTGAGGGAAATGACCGGGAAAAGAAAGATGAAGGTATGGCTGAGAGGGCAAGAGACGATTTAAAAGATCTAGAAAGGAAAGAGACAAATGATGAAGGGAACTGCTGTAAAATCAATGATTGCTTTATTGAAAAATTATCAGAGGCGCCAAACAAGATTTTTAGTTCAGTTGATGCCACATGGCAAAGGCAGTTTAAACCAATGTTTAGAATAAGAAAATACCATAAGCTTGTCCACAAGAAGGAGTTAACTATCCCGAAAAACATCGAGAAAATGAAAGGCGATGGAAATTGCTTTTTCCGATCTTTGAGCTATGCCATTACAGGATCACAGAGTTCGCATGGGCAAATAAGAAATGCAGTCATTTCGTTTATGACCACCAATTCGAATCGCATCGAAAATCATTTTGGCAATTCTTACCTTGATGATTCAAATATGGAGGAATTAGGGACATGGGCCACCGAAGCTGAAATTCTATCTTCTGCCGCCTATTTGAATACGGATATCTATATCTATACCAAAGCCGGGGAGATTATGAAATGGCTTAATTATCCGTCTAAGATGCTTAACCCACGTGCTAGTTTTACTGAAAAGAATATTTATATTTGCAATCTGTGTGGAAACCATTTCGACATAGTAAAAGATGTTCAATGAAATGTCACATTCATGACATATTGAGCAGAAAATAATGTGCACCGTATTATTTTTCTTGCTATTGTTAAATTGTTACGGTAATTAACAATGATTGAACGGTTCTTGCAGGATGTTGGCTTGACAACGGATTTTACATATTTCATATTTGCAATTCGTGTTTGTCATTATTTTAAGTTTATAATTAAGCATCAAAAACATAATGTACCTCATATCATTATGCTATCGTAATTGACGATTCGAGAAGTATCTAGTTTTTGGCCTGTCTGTTGGTCTGTCTGTGACAAAACTGTTTAACATTGGCAATAACTTTTGAATGATAAAAGATGGGCTTTAATTAAAGTTAATACATGTATTTCACATGTGTATTCCTTGTGACATGACATTTTAGAAGGGTACCAAAACATTTGACCTTGCGACTCTGACGTCGTACTTTGACCTACTACTTTTGAACAACTTTAATATAGGTTGTAGTTTTTGAATGGCTATTGATTATATAATGATAGGGATATTTCATATATGTATCCTTTGTGACAAACCTTTTAGTGTTGGTAACTTAACTTTGATCGTGTGACCTTGACTTTGGAGTATGACCTTTACATGCATCGCCGTATGACATTTACATCAAATCAACTTAAACCTTCTCTATAAATTTTGAGTAGTAAGTTATGTGGCTGTAATATATCACATGTGAATCTTCATTTTTAGTCCTATTAGTTGGTACTAGGACTTTGTAACCTTCACCTCTTTGTTATGCCTTCTTTAGAATAACGACATGTTTACTGAAAAATGCCAAAGAGGATATTCGTGTTTCACAAAACAAAAATACGTATGTCTTATTGCTATAGTTATTTGTTACATTGTTTCGTATCACATTTAGATGTTTCTTAATTACGAGGAGTTTGAAGAAATTTAGACTTGACAATGGATGTTATATATTACATGCTTATAGTTCGTGTTCGTGGTTAAGCTTCGAGTTAATTACTTTTCATCAATTTTCTTCATTCCTGTTCATTGAAAAAATAAACTTTAACATTTCATAGCACTTTCTTTTTGTGAGAGATTCTTATAGTGACACTAAGATGATGTTTAAAACAATAGAATTGTTTAAACTCGATGGCAAAGAGGTATAAGTATTATCTCTAGATCAGCAAAGAAGCAATTTCCAGCAAGCAAATAGGGCACTGTCGCGCAAACTGAACAATTCACAAGGTAAAACACGGAGGTAACTGAAGTCTTGTTACTATGGCACCAACAACAATGTACCACAGTGGACATTCATGGACCCCTGATAATCAGAGGTGAGACAAGGTGCCCGATGGGAGTAAGCGTCCTCTGTTAGGCTAGCCAAACCCGTCACGAATGTCCTTAAATACAAACGAAACAATTAAGCAAAAAATGTACATAGAATTAATGTGAACAAATACTGTATACTGAAAGTGTCATTGTCACATTACGCCATAAAAATGTATAATAAGACTCAAGTCAAACCCTTGGCTGTTAGCTTGTTTACGAACTCAGGCCTGTAAAGGGAATAAGTGTGACAAATAATGTCAAAAATACAAGTACAAAGTACATTAGACTCGGGAACCAACAGGAACCAATGAGTATCCCATGCCGACGTAGGACGGTCATTTACACAGTATGGATTTATTGAATAAATATAGGTTGCACATGCCTATATAAGTTGTATAATGTGTAATATTATGGTAAAGACCTTGTCTTTTGTCCTCAATCAGTAGGGGCCATCTACTCTCTGAGATATATCAGCCTAACAAGTAGGAAGTCTGTGAAAAGTATCCTTAATTATTGGTTACACAAGCCTGTATATTACGTGCAGTATTAACATGACTGACCTTTGACCGCAAAATCAATTGATGTATCTAATCTCTTAGGTGTATCCTTATCAAATATTAAGCTCCTTTGTCAAAGATTTCTTCCAATAAAAGTCCTCGTGCAAAAGGAAATGAGCTTGACCTTTGACCATCTCACCTAAATATCAATAGGGTTTATATATCAGCCTACCAAGCATTAAATCTCTAGGTGAATATTCAAAAGTTGTCAATGTGCAATGTGTTTCCAAAGAAGCCATTACCTGAATATGTGACATAGAGTCGAGGCGAAACATTTGGATGATGATCAACCACAGGGCTCCCGTTTCAATCCATCCCCCTTAATAGTACTTCTATTATATAGTACAATTAAGGGAGATGGGTTGAAACGGGAGCCCCGTGGATCAACAAAATAAAAGAGATGTAAATACAGTCAAGACACCATTTGTGACTACCATACAGAAAACAGAGAGCACAAAAACCATTACATCGCCTCCTCTTTGCGGAAACTAATATGTACAGGATGTAATGTAAGAGTTTAATGTTAAGGTTTTAAGAATGAGCAATATACATTCCGATATACATACTATCGCCACTCATGGGAATCTAGAAGAGAGTGTTTAACTTTGGGTTCCCTAGGATTTGTAAAAAAATCCACTATTGTGCTACTTTATGCCTTATCGCATACACAAAAATGAAGGATCTAAAACCCCCGGGTCGGGTCCGACCCCTCTTGAAAAAGTTCTGGGTTCGCGCATGTTCGTTAATTTAACCACAAATCATACCTATTTTTCAAGAGGGCCATCCAATGTAACGTTGCTTCCTACGTAGCTGTGGTCATAGATCACGTTTGACGCCGAATCCTTGGTTCATTTCTTAATCCAAACAGAAAGGGGAAGTCTCGCTCTACAACTAGTTGTAGAGTGAGATTTCCTAAAGGGGAAGTCTGGCTCTAAAGTGAGCCTTCCCCCGGGGGAAGTCCCAATCTAGAGCAGGACTTCCCCGGGGGAAGTCTCACTCTAGAGTGAGGCTTCCGGGGGGAATTAATCTTGGCAGATAATTTGCAAACAATTAGTTAATTCTTTAAATAACATCAATGTTGAATGATTTTGTCAATATTATAAAAGAAATAAATATCATTTTATACTATGTGACTTTATTTGCAATACATTCAAGCAATTTCAAAACAGTAATATTTTCAAATATTCATATTCCACTTTAAACTTGTATTTTTCTTTCTATAAACGAATAATAAATGCTGTCATGGTGAGAAAATTTCCGGCATATCTGTGTAATTTCTAACATTTTTTTGCGTTTATTTAGGATGGTTTTTATTATATTTTTTATATATTTCCCCTGGATTCCTAATTTTTTCTCGTGAATACATTTGTATTTTCGTCATGCAGAAGATGGTATAATACAGTTCTTCTTTTTTGTTTTAAAGAAAAGAACAATGAAAGTAAATTACAAGTGAAATTTTTTCCTCAGTTTTTTCAGTTTCTGTATTGTATAAAAGAGTGAATATTCACAAGAGTTTTTTAATTTGTCTCTTTCAAAGAAACGTCCTTACTACACTTGGGAAATAGGTATACTGTAAAGTGCAAAACACAAAGTGGTTTTAGATCTATCACTTCAAAATTATACTGTTATCGAAGACTTGACAATAAAAGTACACTTAATGACTCCGGTAAGCAAAAGATGTAACCATGTGTTCATTTAATATAGACCAAAATATAAACACCTTCAGCTAAATCATATAAATTTATTTGGAAGTTTAACATAATCTAAAATTTTTATGTGAAACAGCATAAATGCATGACTAAAATATTGTCTAAAACTGATTCTTTCAAACATTCAAAACCTCCAGCTATACATTCTTTTAAACTTAGTAATAATTTCATCTGTCAACGACCGAAGCCGATATAATTTTGGAAATCTGTATATTTGTAAACTTCAAATTTCAAATTTAAAATTGACAGACAAAATAGCGTTGCTGAACATGAAAAACAAAACTTTCGTAAATTTTGTTGTAAACAATAAATAGAAGTCTATCAATAATATTTATAGCTGTGTCCAACTTATAAGAAGCGTAATTGTGTATGAATACTGCGATGGAATTGCCGAATGGTGTAATTTACTAAAAATGGTCTAATTGAAATTCTTTTAGTATTATAAAATCTAATAGTCAAGCTCTGCAAGAAGCATTCCACATAGATATAGAATAGACTTTATATGAAATTACACAACAAATGGATTTGAGGAAAAACGTTGCACTAAAGCATTTTCTTGGCATGTTGATTGTTGCAGTTTATCCCGCTTCATACATTGGACCATAGTGACGTCACAATGACGTCATGTTATGTTTTCGCAAGTTTTCTGCTACATTAAATAATTGTGTATTCTATTAACACATGATAAAGTAGTACAATTAATGTACAAGCATCAAATCTAAAATTACTTTTGAAATACGCTTAGTGGCCATGGAGATATGACTTTGCTCAAGGTCATGTCACACTTTCCAATTATGGGAATCCATTATAACATATTATCTCTGAAGTACCATTACATTAGGATAAAAAACATTTGCAGTCTGGAAAAGATTTTGATAAAACTAAGCCTTAGATTTAAGGTGGTTTTTAAAGTTTAATCATGGAATATATTTGGAATCAGCACGGATGTGTATTAGCACATGTGTATTAGCCAAACTGCTCAGCCGTATTTGGTGTCAAATCTGCAGTTTTACCAGTAAATATGTGACGGAAGTGGAGGGGGCAGGCGGCGGGCCCGTTCTAATTCCACCACGGCATGCATCTATCATTAATTTAATTTCATTATACTTGTAGTATATAAGAATAAATCATAACGTTGGGAAATATTTTAGTAATTTGTAACACATTTTGTGACTAATTCCGTTTTTGCCTATGATTCAAATCGCTTATTCCTTCCGGATATCAGTACGAAACTCTCCGTGTAATTTTATCAAATATTCTACTTCTTATCAATAGCTTTTTAAGTGGAAGGTCTTGGTTAGCTTAGCAAAAAATTATATTACATTATATTATATTATATTATATTATATTAGCAATCATACCCGTATTTTACAGATAGTTAGTGTCTACTGGGGACTAATTCTAAATAGAAATATCGTTAAAAATCTTTAATGTTGAAGAGAATTTGTGAATAAAATAATGTTCGGTTACTATGAATGCTGTCATTTCAAAATAATGATGGATTCGGTAATATATGATATATATGAATATGAAAACTTATCTTACGTTCTGTTTTCAAATGTTTATTTTTATAAGTGCAACAACCTTCTTTAACAGTGATCAAGTCATTTGCGGAAACTAAGATAATATCTCAAATCGAAACAGTTCTCAATAAAAGACTATTTAGCACTAAGTTCAATATCATAGATATTAAAACCCATTCTGAATTTTATCTACTTACAAAGCAGTATTAATACTATTTTCTGTGTAGTACGCCAGACCCGTATGTACACAATATCTATCTAACGTGTCAACATTATCATTAACTTTAGGGATGCTTTGCAGATTCTCTTTAAAATGCAGGTTTAATCATAAAGACCTATCAGAATATTGAAACCCAACTAGATACTAGAGACTAAGTGATATTGTAATACATACCTAGTCACCTGTATATTCATTGATTACCACCGGCTGGAGGGGCCTCTAATCAATTCGCATAAAAATTGAAACAAAACGAAAAACAATATGCATTTCAACAGTACAAGATAAACCACATGCCCTGAACTCTAACTTTATTATACTGTCAGTTTAGTGGTGACGTGGTTTAAAGTGCTATCTAATTCACGATGAAATGAACAGTAACAACATGGGTTATGGATAAATGCACATCATTTGTGATTTAACATAAATAAATTGTGTATTATCTAAATATAACCTGAGTATATTATACACAATCAAGCACTGACCTAAATGCGTCTCATAATGTTCGACATCAAGTTGGACAATAAAATATTTTGTCGCACCCCATCCAGACGAGAACATGTATATCATGTACTTGCTATTGCGGGTGTAGATGTCATCTAAATTAGGCCCTTGAACTGAAGTTGATCTAACAATTTCAATACTTCAAATACCAATATATACATTTTCTTATACATGTACTTACGTTTAACTTGATACCTATCTCAACTTGGGGATTTCCTCCATGTATGCATGTTCTTATATACATGTTTAATTATTCGTTTAATTTTATGTACATTTTTATCATATTTATTTATTTATTTGAATGGCAGGAATCTTCAGTTTTAGAAGTCATTTAAACAGATATTAAAATTTAATCAATTGAGTTTATTACTGATTCGATATGAAAAACATAGATTTTGATTTATGATTTCAGCATATATGTTACTGTCCTCGTCATGAAATGTCTTTTTTTTTTTTTTAATTTTCTTGTTTCTGCTTATTAGTTAGGCTAGAGTTTTAAGACTTTTCAGCATGAACATAATTTATTATGAATGTAGTTGTGGTGTTGTTACCATGGTTATATCTTAAATCGATATAAAACACAGCAAACAGAAAACCATCACACGTGCCATTTTGATAACAGTTCACTCTTTCTGCTCTTCATCTGCTTTATTCCTCACATTCTTTTTTGATCTTGGCAGATAATTTGCAAATGATTAGTTAAATCTTTTTAAAACATCAATGTTGAAAGATTTTGTCAATATTGTAAAAGGAATAGATATCATTTTATACGATGTGAGTTTATTTGCAATACATTCAAACAATTTCAAAACAGTAATATTTCCCAATATTCATATTCTCCAGTAAGCTTTTTTTCTATAAACGAATAAAAAATCCTGTCATGGTGACAAAATATCCGGCATATCTGTGTAATTTCTAACATTTTATTGCGTTTATTTAAGATTCTTTTCTTTGCTTATTAATTTCCCCTGGATTTCTAATTCTTTTCTCGTGAATACATTTGTATTTTCATCATACAGAAGATAGTATAATACATAATACATTTTTTTATCAAGAAAAGAATACTGAGAGTAAAATACATTTTTGTACTGTAAAAAATGTAAAATAAATAAAAACTCACATAAGCCTTATTAGTATGATTTTTTTATGGAAAGGAGCTTAATAAGCATGGGTAACAGCATACTGTAAAGTGCAAACCGCAAAGTGGTTTAAGATCTATCACTTGAGACTGAAAGACTTGGTGATAAAAGTACACTTAATGACTCCGGTAAGCAACAGATGTAACCATGTGCTCATTTTAATAAAGGCCAACATATAAATACCTCACCTAAATCATATAAATTTATTGAGAAGTTTAACATTATGCAAATTTTTTATGTGAAACAGCATATGTGCATGACTTAAATATTTCAAACATTCAAAATCAATAGGACAGTATGTATGTTCCTCCAGCTATACATTCTTTTAAACTTAGTAGTAATTTACTCTGTCAACGACCGAAACCGATATGATTTTGGAAATCAGTATACTTGTAATCTTCAAATTTGAAATTTAAAATTAACAGACATTATAGCGTTGCTGAACATGAAACACTTTAGTTAATTTTGTTTTAAACAATAAATAAAAGCCTATCAATAATATTTATAGTTGCGCCCAACTTACAATTGTATATAAAAATTGGGATTCAATTGCTGAAGGATGTAATTTACAAGAAATGGCCGAATTGAATTGAAATTCTATTGGTATTATGAAATCTAGAACTAAGTCTCAGCAAGAGGCATTTCAAATAGATATAGAACAATCTTTATATGAAATTACACAACAAATGGAGTTGAGAAAAAGGTTGCACTAAAACTTTTTTTCTTCGCATGTTGATTGTTTATCCCGCTTCATAAAGTACATTGGGCCATAAAGACCTTGCTCAAGGTCATGACACACCTTCCAGTTATGGGTGTCCATTATGACATAGTATTTGTGAAGTACCATTAGATTAGGATAAAGAATTACCATCGAAGTACATTCTGGAAGGGATATTGATAAAACTAACCCCTTTTTAAAAAAT
This sequence comes from Pteria penguin, assembly GCA_035048485.1. NCBI lineage: Eukaryota > Metazoa > Mollusca > Bivalvia > Pterioida > Pteriidae > Pteria > Pteria penguin. Next base: position 15,931,734 of record CM068590.1, read on the forward strand.
AATTAATAAAGTTTAAGCATATAATATAGTTGGAAACAGTGCCGATGCACTGCCAATGCGACTGGTGATACCATCAGGAAATCCGCACATCAGAGGTTGTATCAATTCAGTGTTAAAAACTATAACATGTGATATATATCAGTTAAATGTATTGTAAAATTTATGGCACTTGAATAATGCGCAAGAAAGCGCCCTATTTGCAGTCTGAACTCGATTTTCAATCAAATCAACGGCTAATTTTAAATCGTGAAACGTGTAATAGAACCAGCATGAACGTTTGTCCATAAAAGTAGGCTTTTGTCGTTATTTAACTCGTGATTATAAAAATATACTACATTGAACTGTCGTAGTAACAGATGAAAATAACGTGTAAGTTTGCACTTGCTTATTTAGCCCAAAGCATGAAACATTGCTCATCCAATTGCATTGTAATGATAGTGCATGTAGAAGAATTTCTTTATAAATATGCAGAACACTTGCATTTGAAACAACCTCTGTGCATCAACACCTCTTTCGCCTAATCTTAGTCATTTTAGGAATCAAGAGGAGGTCGGTCGTAATGTTTAAACTACAGGTAAGCTCTAGTTGTTACTGGTGCTGAATCTTTGTCTTTATCACTTCTGTATATGGTTTGAGCTTCTATTTCGAAAAGAAGCACTACAATATGTCTCTAATGTGTTTGAAATCTACTTATTGCATGTTTTATGGTAGCTTTGCACTAATAAGAAATCATTTGCTGAGATGTTGATTTCTTTTTTTAAATGTACAGATAAGTGCAGCCCTAACATAAGTCATAGCATACACGTTAACGTGAATAGTGGTCACGATTATTGCTTTAGGACACGCGCTAGGACCACTCGACGAGCCGAAAAAAAATTCGCGGTAATATTATTTATTCCGATGTGCGCTAGGTCCAGTCGCGTGTTGCCGTGTTTGATTTTTTTATGTCGTAGTACGGATGAAGAAAATAAAATGGATTAAATTAAATTAACGAGAAAGTCCCCATATATACGTGAATACATGAATTTATAATTAAATATAAGGTTTTTATAACAAAAATTAGAACAGATAATAAAACAAATGAAATCACCATGTCGATATGCAGTAAGGTATTACTGTTAAACTTCTTTTTTCAGTTCATACTATCGCGTGATCATTCTTTAAAGTTTGTTTTATTTATATATTAATTTATTAAAGATTATATGTATTTATTTATGTATTATCTATTTATAACTTTATTTTTTTAATTCTTATATTATTATCATCATTATAATCGGCATCATTATTTTCATTATTATTAGCTCATATATACGGCCATGTATTTAGATATACAATATATACAGCAATCTTCCTTCAAGTTCTTCTATATGTAAATGTAAAATATTAGTTCAAGCTGTAAGCAAACGAACGTGGCTGCCAAGAGCGTCCGTGCGACAGACAAACCTGCTATTTTTGCTTATCATGACTATTTACCGATGGATACTTAGGGGATAAACGTACGCATTTGATTGTTTCCGACCGGTATACCATGGAACACAGCCAGGAAAACAGTGCTTTTAACGGTATAACCACGGTATACCTGTCGAAAACAGTCAAACACAGTACGTTTATTCCTATTCTATTTTATTGTAACAAAAAATCGGGTTTTTCCCTCTTTAAAATTGTCCCAAAATTCCTTGTTGCTAGGGACGGATAGCGCAATGTTTAAAATTGTTCCAAGAAAGGAATTGATATATAGTGCACTGACATAAGAAGTTTCTTCATTTTCATATTCTTGAATTTTTATGATTGAATTATTAATCACAAATTAATTCATACATGAATGACTTGACGTCGCACTGTAAACAGCTGAACACGCAGTTTTGCTGTGGCGCGGAGAGATGAAAGGACACGCACTTGATGCTTGGAAACATATTGAATGGTGGTACGTTATGCACGTTGTCAGTTTTGTTGGTTCGACTTGATTGTAATAATAATGTGCACGTGAATGGTAGAACTTGCAAATCGTCCTTGATACGAGACTTAAGATGGATGTTAAGAATGCTGAACGAACTTGTAAAAGGCTCTATTTTTTATAGTAGGAGTTAGAGGCAATGTTGACAAAGACGTACAATGTAGTTATACATTTGAGGACGATATATTGTGGTTAGACATGTCTGAACGCTAACGTGTGGACCAATCAGAATTGCCAAAAAAAAAAGTGAATTAGAAAATGGTATTACCATCCCTTTTGACTACGAATTATACTAGCTAGATAATATCATAGCATCACGGCAGGTGTAACCAGGCAGCATGAGATGCTTCCTCCTCCATGGCGTCTGATCCTACCTGTCCTCACGGACATCTCTATATATCTCGTCTAGTAGATTTGATGTTTCTTATTGACTACCGCTCGGTATATCATCACATTCCTTTCCATTATGAGCAAGATACACAATATTTTAAAACGCTAGAACGTAAATACAGACACTCCAATGCGCAAATGTGGATGATTAATAAATATGTCCATTGAACTATTGGTTAAAATTCTTTAATGTTAGAAATATATCCGCCCCGTTTTGAATTCGCCCTCCAATCAGAGGGCGAAAAGGCTGAAAATAAAACGAGGGCAAAATTTTCCCTGTAGACAGTATCGCTTTCATGATTATTCATTCAAGAAATTAAGGAGAGATCAGTTTAAAATACTGTAATCGGATTCGTTGTTTCTTATGGTTTAAAAGCTTGAAAAATTTTAATAGATCGACTACAACATTTGTTGAAAATTAAAGCCTACAAAATAGTTATCGAAAATAGCATTTTAAACACAAGAGAAGGAAACGTTATTCTTTGCCGGACGCAGAATATCCATGATTTGAGAAGCTGATTTTAGACTGCTGGTGGTGTTATTATATATTTCTGACAGCTGGTCAAAATTCTTCCAGTTCTCAGAAAATTATATTAGTTGACTGAATTATTGTCCATCTGACAACTGTTATGTTAACTTCTCCCAAAATTGTCGACTTTTCAAAATAAATTATCTTTGACAAGTCTATGTACATGTATTACATGGTGAATTGTCGAAATGACTTTTACATTAAAGTTAAGACTTTGCTCCGCATATATTTATCATCTCGATTTCCACCCTTAAGGCTTTGAGCTTAACCGATGAGACATAATTTGTCGAAATGCGCATATGGTGCACCAAATTAAAAACAAAAGTATTTATGATACTATATATATTAGACTACTATCCATAACCTGCATAATGTGGTTAGTGAAATAGCATGTTTATTCGTTTAGTAAGTGTGACCATAATATAACATGACAAAAAAGTACCAATCATAAAAATGATTTTGTACTGTTTCATTTAGATGACGCTTGCATTTCTGATTTTGGTTTTACCCTTCGATGTGTCTGGAGAGAACAGTTGTGCTGAATTATCTGCATTCAGGAGACAATTGCAAGAGATGCGTAATAATATGCATACAGTGCAAAATGACATTGTAACGTTGAAGACCCAGAGTGTACAAGGTATTATAAATCAGTTTAATGGGATATCATATTGATATTTCTGACGACAGTATTCAAAGTATAGTCGTCATTACCAAATTAAAAGACCCGCAGCATTAAATGGATCTTTTTTCTATTAATCTTATATTTCATATCATGCCTGATATAGGATAATTTAAAAGTTTTCGTCATTTCATTCTCACATCACTATGCAAGCATTAACGTCATAATGAAAAACCCGATAAAGAGTAGCATGTCTGGCATTTAGTCCCTTATATCATGTTTCATTGAAATAAATTCATCCAATGCAATTATCAGCACAATTGTTACACACAGTATACGTGCATAATACCAATTAGAATTACAAACCACGTATGAATGTAAAAAGAACGCAAAAATATTTTTGGACTTTGATTACATCTTATGTTAATCGTTTAATACCTTGTCTATCACGTGGTGGTCCTGATACCGTTCCTCATTTTAGTCGGATCAAAAAGAATAGTCCAGGTTTCAAATTACCAGTAGTACTTAGTCAAAATAAGAACTGATGTTCAATTCCAGTCTTTTGATATTTTTAACAGTATAGCAGTCTTTATAGAATACAAAGCTTGAGAGTGGTATATTATCAAGGTTCTTTTTGATTAAATTTTATAAGATAGTTTTATATAATGAATACCAATTTTCAGTGTGTATGACCCGAAAAAAAGATTTTTAATCTATTGTGATTTAAGTTTGCAAATTATTCAGAAAATAAGGATTAACGTCCTCATGCATAGTCTTTAGCTGGGTTTTTGGTCTCTTGCTTGGTGTGCTTTTCAAAAATTTATACTTATGATTTTCATCGTAACTGCCTTGAGTACTACTGACGAAACGCACGCTGTTGAAATACGCATAAAGTGCATTAAATTGATACATCTATATATATTCTTGTACTCATTTGTACTGACATGTGAACGGATATTAATATAAAAACATTCTGCAGGAAGCAGTGTCATATATACAAGATGGGGAAGAAAAACATGTCCCAGTAGTGCTGAACTGGTATATTCAGGTAATATATGGTACATTATATTGAATTTGGTATATAACAGGCTCCGAAATTGAACAGATATTAGATAATAAGATAAAAGAAATTAATCATAAATATGGTAAAAAAAATCAAATATACGTTTCGATTAAAGATATTTATTTAATACATCATATTACTCCATCATTTTTGTAATTTGATAAGCAATCATCATCAAATTTGAGTGTTGCACGGCTGACTCATATTGTTGTTACTTTGTAATTTTATAGTTTCGATTTTTCCATTATCCAATTTTTCGTTATATGTTTATGACCTATCTACTATGGCAACTTGTCGATCCCTGTTTTTCCTTAACGAGGATTATTTTAATAATTTTTAGACGGGACCATTTTATTTGTGCCGTCTCAAGCAATCGGTTGTTTCGATGTTGACCTGATAGTATCTCTAACCTCAAATCTACGCCATGCTATAGTACGGAGAAGATATCTTATATTTCGCGCAATGCCAACATAAAAGTAGAAATTGACATTACGAAAATTCAAATAGTAATTACTTATTTACGAACGCATGTACTATGATGTAATGATGTACTCAAAACGATATAGAAATGAAAATGCACAAGATTACAGTTCGGTGTAAGAATACACAGTATGTATCCGTTACGGAAATGGCTGAGTAGGTACGATTCAGAAATCTTAGCCAGATAGCGCTGCGCATCTTTTACCGTCTGTGATGTTATTGCTATTTTTAGATTGTGTCAGCGTTATTTAATTGTTTGTGATGTGATTGCTATTTTAGATTGGGTCAGCTACAAATAATGAAATTCAGATAGATAGCGTATGCTCATTTCAATACTTCAGGATATGGCTAAGTTTTATCATTTTATTGTCAAGTTGCGCAATAATAGTTTGTTTGCAGACTTAAGGTGTCTGAGGAACATTTCTGTCTGACAATGTGGTCAACAATTAATCACTAAGGGATCCGGATTTTCTACTATAGATATGATAATATGTGTTACAATAAAGGTTTAAAACATTTATTATTTTCAAACTTAGACGAATATAAGTGAAAGTCCCCGTCTATCTGTACCATGAGTACTTTAATAAAATGTATGTTCTTCGGATGTACCGCTTTTGTGATGATTGTGAAAAACTTAGCAATTAAATTGGTCAACATCGGCGATTGAGTGACGATTGTCTCTTCAATTGATTGTTCAATGTTGTTACCGCAACTCTTTTTAAATCGAAATGGCTTTCTGATATCGATGTTTATGCTTATTGCTGTTTGCTATTTATGTCCATGGTGAGTTTGTCATACATCTGAGTCAGATGTATTTTCTCCTTTCATTTAAAAAACTAAAATACAGGTTTCAATATATCTTTATGAGACTGAAAAATGTCAATGCATTTACATTGAAATCGAAAGTCATAACCCCCTATACATTATTTCAGCAGAACTACCACAATTCAATATTTCCACCGTAAACCCAACCTAATCTACATGTATTTGTACCCATATTCTTCCCTATTATTATAAACCCTGTGCTACAGAAATAATATGATGTATGAAATTAAGGTGCTAGCGATATTGATAACATGCCAGTTAGTGTGTTCAAATTGCAAACAATTACCATCAAACAATTAAAATGTAAGCGAGACACTTGTAATACGTTTTCCCTAATAAAATATTTTAATTCTACCAGATTAGCTAGTTACCATCTTTTGAGAACAGTAAATTTCCATCATGCATAACTTTGTCTTTAGGCGATTTATGAGTCTTTTTATTAGATATTTGGACTTCTTGATATCTATTGAAATTGTAGAAATTCGCATCAGGTGCTCACAATTCATTTTGGTATATTTATATCAATATTTCTCTTGTACGTACAGGCTATACCGGCGGTTCGCATTACCGCCATATCGGTGGTGCAGCTGAATTTGTATGTCTACCTAGGGAACCACAATGGGGCACTCCTGTCGACGGGAGAAACGACGGATTCGCTTTTATGTATGGAACTGAATATCAGTGGCACAAAAAGCTCTATAACCATGATGTCCCTTGTGCTGTATGCTGGAGTAAGGGACCGTCGGTCATCAAAATGATACCAGGTAAAAACAAATATGGTAAATGGTATAAATTGTCTCACAGAAAACTTCAAATTACAAATGTACTGGATTAAACTGAAATCATTCGATATACCGTAGAAATGTGTTTGATGTTTCACAAAATAATTCTAAACAATGTCCTGTTCTGATGTTGTGTGAGTATGACACTGCAAAATACTTGCAGTGTCTGTCTACATCCATCAGGCGGTGTTGAACTATTGTTGTTTCATCTGTGATTATGGGCATTCATCTCGAACAGGAGATCCTCATTCCTCCAGAGCATCTGATTTCACCACTGACAAAAGACAGTTACTGTTCCGAGCACCTGATTTCACCTCTGACAGGCAATGCTTATACTTCACAGGCATCTGATTTCACTTCTGACGCTTGCTTCTCCCGGACCTATGGTCCTACCTCTGATGAGAGACGTTCACTCCTCTCGGGCACCTGGTCCTCTCTCTGACAGGAGACGTTTGCTCCTGCGGGGCACCTGGTCCTACCTCTGACAGGAAACGTTTACTCCTACCGGGCACCTGGTCCTACCTCTGACAGGAGACGTTTTCTGCTCCCGGGCACCTGGTCTCAACTCTGACAGGAGATAATTACTCCTCCCGGGTACCTGGCTCTACCTCTTACAGGAGACAATTACTCCTCCTGGGCACCTGGCCCTACCTCTGACAAGAGACTTTCACTCCTCCCGGGCACCCAGTCATACGTGACAGGAGACGTGTACTCCTCCTTGAGACCTGGTCCTACCTCTGACAGATGCTTATTCCTCACGGGCACCTAGTCCTACCCCTGACAGGAGACTCTCACTCCTCTCTGGTACTTGGTTTCACATCTAGTTTTCAGAGATCTATGAATGTTCAGCATGATATTTTTACTACTACGAATACATTGATAAAATATCAGTTTCTATCGTATTTTACATTCAGCACGCACTCAATGTTACAAAGGATGGACAGCCCAGTACCAAGGCAATCTAGTAGCTGGATATCATGGTCATGCATCTGCTACACAATACGTGTGTCTGGACAGCAACCCAGAAAGTCTGCATTCCTCCATCTCGAATCACGATGGTCGCTTGATGTATGGCGTAAAAGCCAAATGTGGGTCACTTAAGTGTCCGCCATACAAAGATGGGAAAACGCTTACATGTGTTGTTTGCACACGATAAATATCTAACAGATTTACCGTAATAAAAAAATCTGTATGATGCCAGCTTTCATTTTTATTTTTTCTAATGTTATTGTTTTAGACATTATTTTATTTATTCATTTATATTTAATTATCATTACTTGTATGGCGTTAAATTCTACTGAGAAAAAATATATGAGTAAATTCTAATTTTAAGATAAAAGTCTATCTTAAGTATGCTTTATGATGGCGATGGGGGTCAGATGTGTTGATGACAACATATAAATCCCATACACCTCATGCGCGACAGAATCGCAAACACCAATTCTATATGTGACATTCGTAATAATAAGTAATAAATGCAGTTAAACGATTCTGTAAATGGAAATATCATCGATCTAAAGTAACCCCAGCTAGAGGTTTGTGGTTTTTTTTTTTTTTTTTTTTTTTTTTTTATTATTATTATTATTATTATTTTTTTTTTTTTTTTTTTTTTTTTTGTAGTTTTTGTTTTTTGGGGTTTTTTTTTTTTTTTATTGGTTATTGATTTACTGTGCGTATAAATAGCTATTTGTGAACCAATGCGTATGAAAAATGGCATGTAGCTTATATGTGATTGACAGTCGGCCTATACCACTTTGGCTTATGGAAGTGAATTGAGACCCAACCACACAATCCACATCAAATATTTGATAACAGTGTGGATAAGCGTAGCTATATAGTAAGCCTTGTCCATGGAAATCTACCAATATAGCAAGTCTCCCCTGTATCCGTTTTATAGAAATAAGTTCTGATTTTGAATGTTCTGAAGTAGGGAACACTATCATTAAGATGGGTAATATTCCCAGTTATAGCAACAAAAATCAAGACCATAGTATTTAAGAAAATTGTAAAATAAAAATATCAGTTACTCATTGTAGTTGCATCTGGTACAATAAATATTATTGAAATGACTTTAGAATAAGACAGTTTTTTTATCTGATTTTTGGGTCTAAACCATCATTCTTCGTTGCATTCACATATTTCTTAAAACCCATTGTTAAGCAGTATTTTCAACTAGGATTATAATATCTTACTCATGTTAGGACCTGGCTGGATTGATCACTTTTTTTTTCTCAAGAGCCGTTAAATAAAATTTCTTTTACACTCCATAGGAAGAAAGTACTAATAGTCCCCTAGAAGTGTTGTTGTTTTCATCCCAACTTGTCAACAGAGGGCGCCACCACAGGCAAAAGTAGGTCACAGAGGGTATCCTCCTTCGATTGTTTGATTGAATATTGTTTTACGTCACACCACGATTATTTAACGAATATGGTGACGGCATCTCTCTGATGCATTGCGTACAAATTTAGACCTTTGCAACGGGCCCACCTGAAGCAGTAAGGGATCTTACGTGCCATGCCTACCGTGACACGGGACCTCGGTTTTTACTGTTGCATCCAAAAGACATAATACCGGTGCCCCCAGGGCGGAAGTCCAACCCGGGACCTCTCTATCACGAACCGAGCACCTTATCCACTAGGCCACATTGGCTTATCCTTCTTTGACAAACTTCCTCTTCATACTGGGTGGATACAGGGACAAACTGAATGCATAGGAATGATCCAGAGGGATGTGAGAAGAAGTGTTGTCCTTTTTGGCTCTGTTCCGAAATCAAATTTCTGACGTTTTTGCAACATTTTTTGAACTTAGTAAAGTCCATGCAGAAAAGTATCATGTTCTTCATTTAATTGATAATGATGATTTTTCTTTGGGCTATTTTGATTCTAATTATGGTGAGAAATATTATTCTGAAAGAATTTTGTCAATATCTCAATTTTTGGATTTCTTATGATTTTCCTAAGACTTCCAATAAAATGATAGTTGGCCATTTTTCATATTTTCAACTTTTTCTACAAAGGTGTTGGAAGGATTTTAATAAAAATAGATAACTGCTAACCCCCTCTTTACAGGTGCTGCCACCACAGTCATAAGTAGGTCACAAAAGAGTACCCTAATTTGACAATATTCTTTTGCATAGTGGTTGTATACAGAGAAAACCAGAATGTATAGAAATGATGTATAGGGATGGTGAAGAGGTATTGTTATTTTGGTTCCCTTCCAAAATCAAATTTTAGAAGTTTTTCCACATTTTTTAGACCTTGTGATTTCAATGCGGAAAAGCGTCATATTTCCTAGTTAAGTGATAATAATGATTTCATATGGACAATTTTGATCATGATTATAGTAAAGAATAATATTTTAAAATATTTTTGTCAATATCTCATTCTTTGGATTTTCTATGAATTTTTAAGACTTTCAAATGAGGTTGTAGAATGACAATTCTTCAGAATTTTAACTCCTGCTGTTTTACAACTTGAAAAATCTTGATGAAACAAATATGGTATACATGAAGTGCTAAAGGTCCTCTATCAATTTTGGATATTCCATCCAAATCGGTCAACAGGTTTTGCCATCATGGCGAAAGAATAGGTCATGTCTTACAATGGTATATATACCACTTCATAATTAAAATATGGAGAGTAGCGGTTCAAATCCAGCTGTGGTCAATGTATTTTTCATTTCTTTACACATCTAAATAAGGTTTTAGATGTTTCACAAAACTCAATATATGAAATTAGGCCATTTTAAGTTGGATCTGAACAATACTTGAAACAATTGTTTGGATGTTGGATGATAACCTCCATGCAGACAGTATTGTCGATACGATTTTCCACACTTATTAAATGCAGTTAGATACACCTTTGTTGAAGACCCAGGATATTCCAGTTTTACGGCGATATACCGAATGAACTATGGACTGCATGCCTGATGTCTGGAAACACTTGTTCCCATCATAGTAAAGGTCATGTGAAGTAACAGTGACTTTGAACAGTCCACATTTATCGTGCTGACATGTTTCATATGTATTGACATCATCAGCACTTATGTATGTAGATATCATATGTTTTGTCACTTTTGCCATTTTCCACTGTATGGGAGTCATAAACGACGTTAGGTTTACGGGCAGACGTTACCTTCATTGGTAAATACTTTCACAAATTTGTGTGTCTTTGACAGTTTATTTTATATAAATTTTGGACAGACCTTAAAACATGTTTCTTTAAAAGTGTTAATGATAATCTTAGCTGGAGTGAAAGCTGGATATGTTCCAGAACTAGACACTGTCGTATTTGTGTTATTTGTGGAATCCATGGCACTCATACTCATTCTACCACTGTGCATGTTACCCGAAACAAAGAAACCAGATATATCCCCTCGACTGGTGCTGTTGAAAATAGATACCGTTACCGATGTACCGGATCGTAAATCATCCATTGCATTTGTAATGTTACTACTAAATGTCATATGTGAAAGATTTGACAGTTGCATTTGATGCAAAGGTATTGTGACCGGAGAATTGGGAAGGAGATGTTAGCACTGACAATTTCACATCCGGGTTGATATTGTTGAAAAAGCAGCAGATGTTTCAACCTGTTCCACGACTGTATCAGGAGCTGATCTGGAAATACATCGTGTTGGCCATCACCACCAAGGGCACTGTACGTAAGGTGACCTACAACATGGTGCCCACCACGCACAAGTTGGTGGAGGATCATGGGTGAAGAAATTTCTAGGAAACCTTCGTTCATACCCCTCTCGATTATTAAGTACCGTGTTATTCCATACCAAATTATGCATACGATCATCTGGACGGTGACCAAACTGATTTGTATTTGGATACCCCCAGGCTACTGTCTCCCCGGTACGATTTTGAAATTCTCACCAAATGTAATCGATGTATGTGATACAGGGTCCATCGCAGGGTCCATCAATTTACTCTAAACATAGTACCACCGACCCAAACGTAAACCAGATCGTGTATGCTTTCCAAAGGTTGAGTCATTTCACCATTTGACGATATTCTATAAATTCTCTGTATGCTGCTTTTCGTGATGAGTCTTCCACCGTCGCCAATATTGCGCACCAAAGGTCCATCTGGAGTAATCCAATTTGCAAAAGGCCCAGTCTCCACAATTTAACCTCCAACTTCGAGAGAATCCGGATACCATATTATAGACGTTCTTGGATCTGTCATCTCTTCGTCAAGACTTGAATCCCAGTATGGAATTTTCACTGCTGGATCCTTTTCTCTTAGAGCATTTTCATATCTACGAAAGGAATTATAAAATAATGTCATCAATCTTTAATGCAGTAACTAACATACAGTAAGAAATCTGAATTCACTAAATCACCGAATATCAAATATATAATTTATGGCTATTTGTTAACTCATACTATTTTGGCGGCAAAAGAACTTTAAAACTTCGTAACGGGCGAATTCAATTTGAAAGAATTTACTCGGGAATAAATGGTGAAATAATGTTGATTTCGAGACACATGAAAAACTTGATGACGTTTCAGGCACCGAAACCATTATTTCCCATAGTTAATCAATAACTCGTCTAGGCACGTGCAAGTGACGCAATATGTAACAATGTTCAAAAACTAACGCTAGGAATGTTAATTTCCTTCCTAGCAACCCGTTGCCGATCCACTGATTGGCTGAAAATCAGAGGTCACCTTACGGGGTTTCGCCACATCTTGATACACAATGGGAAAAACAGAGAAACGAAATAAAGCTATGATTTATGTCAAATTGATGAAAGATGTAAAATGAAATATTCCTGTCTTCCTACACAGAAAAAGCTATTAATTAATTATCCATAGCTTTATGAAAACCCTTTACACTTTGTACAGATCGATATAACATAACCTATTAGTTACCTTTACCGATTGTGATTTTGTTGCGTTTACCTTGCTAAAAGACCTGCTGATTCTATAGAGTGTTTTCAAAACGGAAAAAATATTAATAATCAAAAATTTTGATGGACATTTAATAGTTCCAAGAGTAAAAGAAAAACTATCAAACTTTGACCTCAGATTTCGATAGACGTTGATGGAATACAACATTGCCCCATTTTAAGCTCTATTGGCACTTAAGACTGGTCAATTAAGCTTTGTCCAAACGTTTTTATGCAGACATAAGACATCATGGAAATTGTTATCATTCGAAATGGGGTTGTACCCCTGGTTCGTCCAAAGGTAAGGTATTACTTGGTTTTCCATTTAGTATTATTCCAATAAAATACGAAAATAACTGGTGTCACATGTCTATGGCACTAACAACAATGTACCACCATGTACATTCACGGACCCCTGAAAGTCAGAGGTGAGACCAGGTACGCGGTAGGAGGGACCATCTCCTGTTTGACTAGCCACTACCGCCATGAATGCCCTGACATACAGACGAAACAATATAATTCAGCACTGTATATATACATGATTGTGAACAAACACTGTGTAGAATGTGTCACAACTACATAACATCAGGAAAAAGGGTATAATAACACATAAGTGAGACACTGCTGTGTGTGAAAGCACCTCTTTCATATTTAGATTGGCCGGTTCCTTTTTCTGATCAACAATTTATGTGTGGTTTCATTACTTTGCTCAGCTCTCACGAGATTAGCACATGTGGCTTATTTTAAAGATATGTGTTTCATATGGGCATTTTAATTTTTCTGAAAATAAAATCCATTAAATTGAAATGTCCTCTTATACATATTTCAAGCTAGTATGTTTTCAAGCTAGATTTTCAAGCTAGTTATTTCAAGCTAGATCTCATATTTGCAAAGTAATATTCTAGTTCAGTGTATTTATGAAACATTTCTCTTGAATTATTAATGAGCAAACATAACCATGATGAACATTTACAAGAACAGTTTTGGGGGTTTTTCTCTGCTGTTTGTTTGGTTTTTTTTTTTTTTTGTAATTTGGGGGGGGGGGGGGGGTCCTTTTGATATTTTCACTATTTTCCTTATAATTGAAGATATTCTTGTTTAATTGGTGCTTGGTGACTTAATACTGATGTACACACATTTGATGTGTATCCTTGTATCTTTTTTCTGAATAATGCTTACAAATTCGGTTATTCTTGGTTTAGATCTCAAAAGTTCCAACTCATACAAGCTCTGATCCACCACCGCATGTTATGTACTTAATCTTAGAAATACAGTTATATGCAACCTGATCATAGCTTCCTTACCCATGTGTGGTAAAACATAAAAAAGTGTGAAGAACAACATGTAGAAAACTATGGAAAAGGAATGACCCACACATTAGCAAGGTGTAAAAAAGTTAATCCCTTGAACAGGAAGTGTGATATGCATAACCAATACGATTATCGTAGGACACACATGTAGTCAAGGGAAAGGGTGTGGGTGGGGGTAGGTACGACATATCACAGAAGTAGTTAAAAAAAACTGACTAGGCTAAAGCGCTGCAATAGAACATTTTGTTACAGTGCAAATATCTGTGTAAAAGTAGGAGGGTGAGTCGGGAAAAAAACCCCGGCAATTCATAGAAAACGGTCATATTAGAGTTTGATTTCCTCAGAAAGAACACAACGCTTTAGATAATCATATAGTCAAACTTCGATAATTCGAATGTTGGAAATATGAAAACCGCGAAAATTTTAAGTAACCATGTGGTCCCAACAGTATTTTCATACCATTAATTCTTATGTACTACTAAAACTGCACACGGACACTCGAAATGAAACCACGGTTTTGGGAAATAATTGTTTTGCACATTAATTACAACTGTCACCAACAGGACACGTTAATCCAGTGGTATCACACTGGACATCAATTCTGAGGGCCCGGCTTCATTTCCGGCTGAGGCATGGAACTGTTGGCAAGTATTTGCAAGTGCGCTACAATTTTTATGACTATTTAATGTTTATTTTCCTTGGAACGAGCAACTTATTCCAAAAAGCAAATCGTATAAACTATAAGGCAGATTATCTATTCTATCATTTAATGCAGTCTCTTGTTATTTTAACCTCTAATAATGAAAATTACACAAGAATGTCATAAAGAATAACAGGTGTAGATAGTGTGAAGGACAGCGCAGTCATCTTTCAGCTATACCAAAATATGCCAGTGGCGGATCCAGGATTTCCGAAAAGGGTTGGGGTGACATGTGTATTAGCCAAACAACTCTGTCATATTTGGTGCCAAATCTGTATTTTTACTAGTAAATGTGTGATGAATATGGGGAGAAAGCGGCGCCTCTCAATCCGCCAATGCATGTAGCAATCATTTAACTTAATTTCATTATAATTGTAGCATATAAGACTAAAACCTAACCTTGGGGAATAATTTAGTAATTTGTAACACATTTTGTGTATGACAGGTTTTGTGCCTCATTCCTTTTTTGTCTTTAATTCAAATCCTTATTCCTACCGGATGCCAGTTCGAAAATCTACGTGTACTTTTATCAAATATTCTGCTTCTTATCAATAGCAAGGGTCTTGGTTAACTTTGCAAAGAAAATATATTATATTATATTATATTATATTATATTATATTATATTATATTATATTATATTATATTATATTATATTATATTAGCAAGCACACCAATTATTTACAGAAACTGTAGTTGGTGTCTAATAGGGAAAGAAAACTCCCAACCACCACCCACTCGAGTGTCTGTTTAATGTATATTTAGGAGATATATCTGTCTTTAGCAGATCCCAGCGACTAATTATTTTTCTTGCCATTCTCTTTCTGTAATTAATTTGGGCCACTTTCTCTCGCTTTGAGCTTGTCAAACAGAAGGAGATGTTGAAAGCCGGTGTTATAGAGTGACGCTTCCCCCATAGCCAGACTTCCCCCCGGAAGTCTCACTCTAGAGTGAGGCTTCCCCCCTAGGGGGAAGTCTCACTCTAGAGCCAGGCTTCCCCCTTGCGTATTAATTATCCAAGGGAGGAAGCCTCACTCTAGAGCCCAGCTGCTCCCTTGTATGTTATAGAATGTCCCATTTTAGTAGTAGTAGTAATGAAATCTTCTCCTAGCGCTTTTGTTGAAATGTGTTGAAATTATCGGAACGATTTACCTCTGTACGTCCGTTGGTCCTATATTTGTACATGTATGGTGATACGTTCATAACAGTTTGTAAGATAGATACTAAACCATTCAGCCCGGGATTTACCTGATTTTTATTAGTCAGGTGATATTAATTTAAAAGAGAAATCAAATATAAAGTTCATATTGGACATAAAAAAGCGAAAAGGCATATTTGAAAATATGAATATCAGCATTAATTCTGACCTACATATATGCATGCACTTCACGTGTGGTACGGATTGAGAAAATAAGACGGATTGCGAAGCAAAAATGATCTGTGAAATGACAATGACCGTCGGTTTATCTGCCTTTTTGACAGCATGTTTGTCTTTTTTTTTTTCTATCAATAACGATGTTAATTTAAACGATATCTTTAAAAACTAAAATTTGTTATGATTATTTTTAAGGACTTTTTTAAAAAGGAAATTAAACATTTATTCCAAAAGATGCATGGAGGTGGGCGGTTTACTGGTTTCAGCATGTCTGTCTGTCTGTCTGTCTGTCTGTCCGTCCGTCCGTCCGAATTTATGTCCGTTGCATGGTATCTCTTTTCATCTTTTGAGCTATCATGATATGATGATGCTTCATACATATGCTGTTCATGACCTGAAAATGACCATATCAATTTCAAGATGTAAAGGTAAAAGTTCAAGGTCAAATTTGCAATTGGTTTGTCAAAATGGTTTCTCAGTGATGTCTCTTAACTTTTGAACTATGATAGTGATACTTCAAATATATGTTTCTAATGACCTATCAATTTTGAGATGAAAAGATCAAAGGTCATGGAGATCAAATTCGCAATTTCTTCGCTTCTTAGCACCATTTCTTCGCTTTTTTTGCATCATTTCTTCATATCATTTGTTTGCCATGTGACACAGCTTCTTCGTATCGTTGCTTCGCTTCTTCACGTCCACACATTGTATGTCAAAGAAGCGATGTCTCTTAAGGAACAACGTAGAAAAATGGCACTTGTTGCAAGATGATCCGTAAAATGTCAAATCACGAAAAATAATTCTTCAAATGAAAAGATTTTAACAACATTTGGTATGATAGATTGAGGATTTGTACAGACAAAGATAACATCGGACACGTCTCCATAAATGTTCCCGCGGAAGGTTTGACTTGATTGTTATTATACCGTTTTCCTGTAGTTATGTGGTTGTGACACTTTCTATGCAGTGTTTGTTCACATTCATGTGTATATACAGTTTTGGATTATATTTGTTTTGTCTGTATGTAAGGGCATTCACTGCGGGTGTGGCTAGCCAAACAGGAGACGCTCACTCTTCCCGGGCACCTGGTCTCACCTCTGAATTTCAGGGGTCCGTGAATGTCCACTGTGGCACATTGTTGTTCGTGCCATAGTCATGTGACACCAGTTACTCTCGTATTTTGCTATAAAATTACTTTTACGTGAATTATACCGTTTCGAATGAGCTAATAGAGAAATAAAGGTCTTAATGTTACACTAACATTTAAAACATTTAATATGTTTTAACATTATTATAACAATTTAATAATGTTTAAACATTTTATTAACTGTTTTAAATATTAGTGTGACATTTGCACTATCACCATCGCTATTTTATCATTTTCGGAACTTTACGTCCGAATCACTTTACGGTTTACTTTACATTCTTATATATCCTGTATAAAGAAAGCAGCGTGCGTTAGAATTAGAAATACAAATGATGTATAATGAATATTACAAAAGTAGCTATAGAAAGACAATATGGTAATTCAACGAATAAAACAAATCTTTTGCTCAGTTTTTTTATGCAGAAAGTACAAAAAGGATTCCACAATTTTGTTGAATCGATCAACAAATGCCGTCTTTTATTTCTAACTGCATTACAGTACAGTGAAATATATGAACTTCCAAAACTTCACATTTGTGATATTTTGCTACAGTGTTTGGAAGATGCTCTAACAAAACTTTCAGTTTCAAATGACCTTAGCGATATTTTATTCAAAATAAGTGAAAGTGTTGACAATGAATTGGGAAAGTTCAATGTTGGTGAAATATTCATACCATTACCTTATTTCAAATTTGATTGGGAACTGAGATGTACTTTTGGACTCCCAAATTATAGTGATAATCTGGACGATCATCATTTCGAAGCCGAAACAGATACCGAATAAGCACAATGGATGAGGATCAATGGCATAGGCACATTCTTCAATACTTATCGTCATCTTCTTATCCATCATATTTTACAAAAAATGACAAGTGAAAGTTGCGAGCCCGCGCCAAACGATATACTTCGCATAATGGAAAATTATTTTGGAAGAACAATAGTGGAGACTTGCGCGAAGTTGTATATACTGAAAAAGCACGTCAAAATCTCTTAAAATCTTATCACGATAATAGAAGCCACATGGGAAGAGAACGAACATACCAAATACTATATAAGACTTTCTATTGGAAGAATATGTTTTCTGACGTCACTTCCTACGTAGCATCTTGCGACAAGTGCCAGTATACTTCAAAATTCATAAAAGGCAACGAGGAACTACATCCGATTCCCATTGTATCACCTTGGTACCACATAGGAATAGATCTTGTGAAAATGCCGAAATCACAGATGGGTAATTGCTACATCTTAAGTGTGGTTGATTATTTTTTGAAGTGGCCGGAGGCAGTAGCCATCGAAAATAAATCATCGGAAATAGTGGCAAAAGCATTGCTAAAGATCTTTCTGCGAATGGGGTTTCCTGCGGTAATTAGCAGTGACCAAGGACGGGAATTCGTCAATAGTACAATGGAAATCTTGAAAGAAAGCACAGGTATCCTTCATCGCATTTCATCTGCGTATCATCCGCAAACCAACGGGTTAACTGAGAGATTCAACAGAACTCTCCAAGACATGTTGATAAAAGTAACATCTGCAAACCAGGATGACTGGGACTTGTTTTTAGATGAGATTCTTTTCTCCTATAGAGTAGGAATACAGAAAGCATCCAAGCAGTCTCCTTTTGATGTCATGTTTGCCAGATCGCCAGTTCATGACTTTGACAGTCGTATACAACTGGCAATTTCAGATCAAGATATCGTAGAGAGAGTCAATGAAATGCGCCGTCTAAGGGAGGAAATTGAGACTAATGTGAAAACTAACGTCAGTAAATCACAAAGTGAGCAGATCAAACGTAGTAAAACTCGCATCAAAGAGTTGGGAATCAAGGTTGGTTCCAAAGTTCTTAGATACAACACTAGGAAAGCATCCAGAAAAGGATCAAAAATGGAAACCCGTTGGTTAGGTCCCTATACTGTAACACATTTAACTAAAAAAGGTGTTGCAACCCTACAAAATCTAAACGATGAAAAAACTCTTAAAGTTTCGTATAATGTCAAGCAGCTTAAACCTTTTCAAGAACGCACTCACGAAAACGAAGGAAACTTGGCAAGGAAGGACCACAAGAGAGACAAGGGAAAGATACAGGAAGAAAATAGTTTGGAAGAGATGACCAAAGAGAAGATATGTGATGATGTGACCGAGGGAAAGAGAGATGAAGATATGACACAGGGGAAGAAGGAAGAAGATATGACTGAGGGAAAGAGAGATGAAGATGTTACCAAGAATAGAGGTGATGATATGACCAAGGGGAAGAGAGGCGAAGATAGTACAGAGGGGAAGAAAGGTGATGATATGACAGAGGAGAGGAAAGGTGAGGGAAATGACCGGGAAAAGAAAGATGAAGGTATGGCTGAGAGGGCAAGAGACGATTTAAAAGATCTAGAAAGGAAAGAGACAAATGATGAAGGGAACTGCTGTAAAATCAATAATTGCTTTATTGAAAAATTATCAGAGGCGCCAAACAAGATTTTTAGTTCAGTTGATGCCACATGGCAAAGGCAGTTTAAACCAATGTTTAGAATAAGAAAATACCATAAGCTTGTCCACAAGAAGGAGTTAACTATCCCGAAAAACATCGAGAAAATGAAAGGCGATGGAAATTGCTTTTTCCGATCTTTGAGCTATGCCATTACAGGATCATAGAGTTCGCATGGGCAAATAAGAAATGCAGTCATTTCGTTTATGACCACCAATTCGAATCGCATCGAAAATCATTTTGGCAATTCTTACCTTGATGATTCAAATATGGAGGAATTAGGGACATGGGCCACCTAAGCTGAAATTCTATCTTCTGCCGCCTATTTGAATACGGATATCTATATCTATACCAAAGCCGGGGAGATTATGAAATGGCTTAATTATCCGTCTAAGATGCTTAACCCACGTGCTAGTTTTACTAAAAAGAATATTTATATTTGCAATCTGTGTGGAAACCATTTCGACATAGTAAAAGATGTTCAGTGAAATGTCACATTCATGACATATTGAGCAGAAAATAATGTGCACCGTATTATTTTTCTTGCTATTGTTAAATTGTTACGGTAATTAACAATGATTGAACGGTTCTTGCAGGATGTTGGCTTGACAACGGATTTTACATATTTCATATTTGCAATTCGTGTTTGTCATTATTTTAAGTTTATAATTAAGCATCAAAAACATAATGTACCTCATATCATTATGCTATCGTAATTGAAGATTCGAGAAGTATCTAGTTTTTGGCCTGTCTGTTGGTCTGTCTGTGACAAAACTGTTTAACATTGGCAATAACTTTTGAATGATAAAAGATGGGCTTTAATTAAAGTTAATACATGTATTTCACATGTGTATTCCTTGTGACATGACATTTTAGAAGGGTACCAAAACATTTGACCTTGCGACTCTGACGTCGTACTTTGACCTACTACTTTTGAACAACTTTAATCTAGGTTGTAGTTTTTGAATGGCTATTGATTATATAATGATAGGGATATTTCATATATGTATCCTTTGTGACAAACCTTTTAGTGTTGGTAACTTAACTTTGATCGTGTGACCTTGACTTTGGAGTATGACCTTTACATGCATCGCCGTATGACATTTACATCAAATCAACTTAAACCTTCTCTATAAATTTTGAGTAGTAAGTTATGTGGCTGTAATATATCACATGTGAATCTTCATTTTTAGTCCTATTAGTTGGTACTAGGACTTTGTAACCTTCACCTCTTTGTTATGCCTTCTTTAGAATAACGACAGGTTTACTGAAAAATGCCAAAGAGGATATTCGTGTTTCACAAAACAAAAATACGTATGTCTTATTGCTATAGTTATTTGTTACATTGTTTCGTATCACATTTAGATGTTTCTTAATAACGAGGAGTTTGAAGAAATTTAGACTTGACAATGGATGTTATATATTACATGCTTATAGTTCGTGTTCGTGGTTAAGCTTCGAGTTAATTACTTTTCATCAATTTTCTTCATTCCTGTTCATTGAAAAAATAAACTTTAACATTTCATAGCACTTTCTTTTTGTGAGAGATTCTTATAGTGACACTAAGATGATGTTTAAAACAATAGAATTGTTTAAACTCGATGGCAAAGAGGTATAAGTATTATCTCTAGATCAGCAAGGAAGCAATTTCCAGCTAGCAAATAGGGCACTGTCGCGCAAACTGAACAATTCACAAGGTAAAACACGGAGGTAACTGAAGTCTTGTTACTATGGCACCAACAACAATGTACCAAAGTGGACATTCATGGACCCCTGATAATCAGAGGTGAGACAAGGTGCCCGATGGGAGTAAGCGTCCTCTGTTAGGCTAGCCAAACCCGTCACGAATGTCCTTAAATACAAACGAAACTATTAAGCAAAAAATGTACATAGAATTAATGTGAACAAATACTGTATACTGAAAGTGTCATTGTCACATTACGCCATAAAAAGGTATAATAAGACTCAAGTCAAACCCTTGGCTGTTAACTTGTTTACGAACTCAGGCCTGTAAAGGGAATAAGTGTGACAAATAATGTCAAAAATACAAGTACAAAGTACATTAGACTCGGAGGTCGATACATACAACAACAGGAACCATTGAGTATCCCATGCCGACATAGGACGGTCATTTACACAGTATGGATTTATTGAATAAATATAGGTTGCACATGCCTATATAAGTTGTATAATGTGTAATATTATGGTAAAGACCTTGTCTTTTGTCCTCAATCAGTAGGGGCCATCTACTCTCTGAGATATATCAGCCTAACAAGTAGGAAGTCTGTGAAAAGTATCCTTAATTATTGGTTACACAAGCCTGTATATTACGTGCAGTATTAACATGATTGACCTTTGACCGCAAAATCAATTGATGTATCTACTCTCTTAGGTGTATCCTTATCAAATATTAAGCTCCTTTGTCAAAGAGTTCTTCCAATAAAAGTCATCGTGCAAAAGGAAATGAGCTTGACCTTTGACCATCTCACCTAAATATCAATAGGGTTTATATATCAGCCTACCAAGCATTAAATCTCTAGGTGATTATTCAAAAGTTGTCAATGTGCAATGTGTCTCCAAAGAAGCCATTACCTGAATATGTGACATAGAGTCGAGGCGAAACATTTGGATGATGATCAACCACAGGGCTCCCGTTTCAATCCATCCCCCTTAATAGTACTTCTATTATATAGTACAATTAAGGGAGATGGGTTGAAACGGGAGCCCCGTGGATCAACAAAATAAAAGAGATGTAAATACAGTCAAGACACCATTTGTGACTACCATACAGAAAACAGAGAGCACAAAAACCATTACATCGCCTCCTCTTTGCGGAAACTAATATGTACAGGATGTAATGTAAGAGTTTAATGTTAAGGTTTTAAGAATGAACAATATACATTCCGATATACATACTATCGCCACTCATGGGAATCTAGAAGAGAGTGTTTAACGTTGGGTCCCCTAGGATTTGTAAAAAAATCCACTATTGTGCTACTCTATGCCTTATCGCATACACAAAAATGAAGGATCTAAAACCCCCGGGTCGGGTCCGACCCCTCTTGAAAAAGTTCTGGGTTCGCGCATGTTCGTTAATTTAACCACAAATCATACCTATTTTTAAAGAGGGCCATCCAATATAAAGTTGCTTCCTACGTAGCTGTGGTCATAGATCACGTTTGACGCCGAGTCCTTGGTTCATTTCTTAATCCAAACAGAAAGGGGAAGTCTCACTCTGGGGGGGGAGTCTCGCTCTACAACTAGTTGTAGAGTGAGACTTCCTAAAGGGGAAGTCTGGCTCTAAAGTGAGCCTTCCCCCGGGGGAAGTCCCACTCTAGAGCAGGACTTCCCCGGGGGAAGTCTCACTCTAGAGTGAGGCTTCCGGGGGGAATTAATCTTGGCAGATAATTTGCAAACAATTAGTTAATTCTTTAAATAACATCAATGTTGAATGATTTTGTCAATATTATAAAAGAAATAAATATCATTTTATACTATGTGACTTTATTTGCAATACATTCAAGCAATTTCAAAACAGTAATATTTTCGAATATTCATATTCCACTTTAAACTTGTATTTTTCTTTCTATAAACGAATAATAAATGCTGTCATGGTGAGAGAATTTCCGGCATATCTGTGTAATTTCTAACATTTTTTTGGCGTTTATTTAAGATGGTTTTTATTATATTTTTTATATATTTCCCCTGGATTCCTAATTTTTTCTCGTGAATACATTTGTATTTTCGTCATGCAGAAGATGGTATAATACAGTTCTTTTTTTTTGTTTTAAAGAAAAGAACAAAGAAAGTAAATTACAAGTGAAATTTTTTCCTCAGTTTTTTCAGTTTCTGTATTGTATAAAAGAGTGAATATTCACAAGAGTTTGTTAATTTGTCTCATTCAAAGAAACGTCCTTACTACACGTGGGAAATAGGTATACTGTAAAGTGCAAAACACAAAGTGGTTTTAGATCTATCACTTCAAAATTATACTGTTATCAAAGACTTGATAATAAAAGTACACTTAATGACTCCGGTAAGCAAAAGATGTAACCATGTGTTCATTTAATATAGACCAAAATATAAACACCTTCAGCTAAATCATATAAATTTATTTGGAAGTTTAACATAATCTAAAATTTTTATGTGAAACAGCATAAATGCATGACTAAAATATTGTCTAAAACTGATTCTTTCAAACATTCAAAACCTCCAGCTATACATTCTTTTAAACTTAGTAATAATTTCATCTGTCAACGACCGAAGTCGATATAATTTTGGAAATCTGTATATTTGTAAACTTCAAATTTCAAATTTAAAATTGACAGACAAAATAGCGTTGCTGAACATGAAAAACAAAACTTTCGTAAATTTTGTTGTAAACAATAAATAGAAGTCTATCAATAATATTTATAGCTGTGTCCAACTTATAAGAAGCGTAATTGTGTATGAATACTGCGATGGAATTGCCGAATGGTGTAATTTACCAAAAATGGTCTAATTGAATTGAAATTCTTTTAGTATTATAAAATCTAATAGTCAAGCTCTGCAAGAAGCATTCCACATAGATATAGAATAGACTTTATATGAAATTACACAACAAATGGAGTTGAGGAAAAACGTTGCACTAAAGCATTTTCTTGGCATGTTGATTGTTGCAGTTTATCCCGCTTCATACATTGGACCATAGTGACGTCACAATGACGTCATGTTATGTTTTGGCAAGTTTTCTGCTACATTAAATAATTGTGTATTCTATTAACACATGATAAAGTAGTACAATTAATGTACAAGCATCAAATCTAAAATTACTTTTGAAATACGCTTAGTGGCCATGGAGATATGACTTTGCTCAAGGTCATGTCACACTTTCCAATTATGGGAATCCATTATAACATATTATCTCTGAAGTACCATTACATTAGGATAAAAAACATTTAGACAAAAGCCTTAGATTTAAGGTGGTTTTTAAAGTTTAATCATGGAATATATTTGGAATCAGCACCGATGTGTACTAGCACATGTGTATTAGCCAAACTGCTCAGCCGTATTTGGTGTCAAATCTGCAGTTTTACCAGTAAATATGTGACGGAAGTGGAGGGGGCAGGCGGCGGGCCCGTTCTAATTCCACCACGGCATGCATCTATCATTAATTTAATTTCATTATACTTGTAGTATATAAGAATAAATCATAACGTTGGGAAATATTTTAGTAATTTGTAACACATTTTGTGACTAATTCCGTTTTTGCCTATGATTCAAATCGCTTATTCCTTCCGGGTATCAGTACGAAACTCTCCGTGTAATTTTATCAAATATTCTACTTCTTATCAATAGCTTTTTAAGTGGAAGGTCTTGGTTAGCTTAGCAAAAAATTATATTATATTATATTATATTATATTATATTATATTATATTATATTATATTATATTATATTATATTATATTATATTATATTATATTATATTAGCAATCATACCCGTATTTTACAGATAGTTAGTGTCTACTGGGGACAGACAGCTTCAACCCCCCCCCCCCCCCCCTATTCAAGTGTCTATTTTCCAGATATATCTGGGTTTAACTGGGTTGGATTTCCACCTCCTATTTTTTGATGTTCTATTGTCCATAATGTCCAGATAAGATCTTTAAAATAGAGTTCCCTGCCTCAATATAGAGATAATTATTTTACCATATACTTAGGTGTTAAGCAACATTATCTGGAGAGGACAAGATTTATGAGGTCTATCGAATTTGTAGCATGAAAGTAATTTGTGGTATAAAACTGCAGACACAATTGAATGTTCAGAGAATACTCGTGTAATCCACAAAATTCGAAATAGAGTGCATTTTACTAATTCTAAATAGAAATATCGTTAAAAATCTTTAATGTTGAAGAGAATTTGAGAATAAAATAATGTTCGGTTACTATGAATGCTGTCATTTCAAAATAATGATGGATTCGGTAATATATGATATATATGAATATGAAAACTTATCTTACGTTCTGTTTTCAAATGTTTATTTTTATAAGTGCAACAACCTTCTTTAACAGTGATCAAGTCATTTGCGGAAACTAAGATAATATCTCAAATCGAAACAGTTCTCAATAAAAGACTATTTAGCACTAAGTTCAATATCATAGATATTAAAACCCATTCTGAATTTTATCTACTTACAAAGCAGTATTAATACTATTTTCTATGTAGTACGCCAGACCCGTATGTACACAATATCTATCTAACGTGTCAACATTATCATTAACTTTAGGGATGCTTTGCAGATTCTCTTTAAAATGCAGGTTTAATCATAAAGACCTATCAGAATATTGAAACCCAACTAGATACTAGAGACTAAGTGATATTGTAATACATACCTAGTCACCTGTATATTCATAAGCCGGTGTGGCCTAGTGGATAAGGTGCTCGGCTCGTGATCGAGAGGTCGCGGGTTCGACTCCCGCCCGGGGCACACCGGTGTTCTGTCTTTCGGATGAGACAGTAAAAACCGAGGTCCCGTGTCACGGTAGGCGTGGCACGTAAAAGATCCCTCACTGCTTCGGGTGGGTCCGTTGCAAAGGTCTAAATTTGTATGCAATGCATCAGGCAGATGCCGTCACCATATACGTGAAATAATCGTGGAGTGACGTAAAACAATAATCAAACAAACAAACCTGTATATTCATTGATTACCACCGGCTGGAGGGGCCTCTAATCAATTCGCATAAAAATTGAAACAAAACGAAAAACAATATGCATTTCAACAGTACAAGATAAACCACATGCCCTGAACTTTATTATACTGTCAGTTTAGTGGTGACGTGGTTTAAAGTGCTATCTAATTCACGATGAAATGAACAGTAACAACATGGGTTATGGATAAATGCACATCATTTGTGATTTAACATAAATAAATTGTGTATTATCTAAATATAACCTGAGTATATTATACACAATCAAGCACTGACCTAAATGCGTCTCATAATGTTGGACATCAAGTTGGACAATAAAATATTTGGTCGCACCCCATCCAGACGAGAACATGTATATCATGTACTTGCTATTGCGGGTGTAGATGTCATCTAAATTAGGCCCTTGAACTGAAGTTGATCTAACAATTTCAATACTTCAAATACCAATATATACATTTTCTTATACATGTACTTACGTTTAACTTGATACCTATCTCAACTTGGGGATTTCCTCCATGTATGCATGTTCTTATATACATGTTTAATTATTCGTTTAATTTTATGTACATTTTTATCATATTTATATATTTATTTGAATGGCAGGAATCTTCAGTTTTAGAAGTCATTTAAACAGATATTAAAATTTAATCAATTGAGTTGATTACTGATTCGATATGAAATGTAAAGCTGATGGATAAATCCAAACCACAAGTCCAAAAATCATGAAACCATAGGACATACAAAATCAGTGAAAATGAAAAACAAATGGAAAATAACAAAATATGTCTACTTGAAGAGCATATGTGAACCCCTGTGATGGAGTGAGATCAGGTGCCCGGGGAGAGTGAGCATCTCCTGCTTGCTAGCAACACCCGTCACATATACCCCGTAGAAAGAGTCAAATCGTGTGAATTCCATATGTATCTATATATGGAGAAGTCGAAGTAGGTAACCTTCTAGTATAGAAGGTGTCAAATCTGTGTAAAGTGATCGGAATCGGTCTCAGTCCAGAATATCATTTAAAAGTCTGGATAACGAGATATCATATGGAGTAATAAGAGTCTCGTAACGACCGTAGAACTTCCTCAGTGACGATGCTAGTCTAGCACATATATAACCCTGGTTGAGCAGCTTAACTGAAAGTCGCCTAGCCCTCAGAACAAAGTCATTGTAATTTGAACATGCTCTGGAATAACGTATTAACTGAGATATGAATACGCCGTATGCGGGCGATGATGGAATGTTGCTACTTATGAAAGAAAACATAGATTTTGATTTATGATTTCACCATATATGTTACTGTCCTCGTCATGAAATGTCTTTTTTTTTTAAATTTTCTTGTTTCTGCTTATTAGTTAGGCTAGAGTTTTAAGACTTTTCAGCATGAACATAATTTATTATGAATGTAGTTGTGGTGTTGTTACCATGGTTATATCTTAAATCGATATAAAACACAGCAAACAGAAAACCATCACACGTGTCATTTTGATAACAGTTCACTCTTTCTGCTCTTCATCTGCTTTATTCCTCACATTCTTTTTTGATCTTGGCAGATAATTTGCAAATGATTAGTTAATTCTTTTTAAAACATCAATGTTGAAAGATTTTGTCAATATTGTAAAAGGAATAGATATCATTTTATACGATGTGAGTTTATTTGCAATACATTCAAACAATTTCAAAACAGTAATATTTCCCAATATTCATATTCTCCAGTAAGCTTTTTTTCTATAAACGAATAAAAAATCCTGTCATGGTGACAAAATATCCGGCATATCTGTGTAATTTCTAACATTTTATTGCGTTTATTTAAAATTCTTTTCTTTGCTTATTAATTTCCCTTGGATTTCTAATTCTTTTCTCGTGAATACATTTGTATTTTCATCATACAGAAGATAGTATAATACATAATACATTTTTTTTTTATCAAGAAAAGAATACTGAGAGTAAAATACATTTTTGTGCTGTAAAAAAAGTAAAATAAATAAAAACTCACATAAGCCTTATTAGTATGATTTTTTTATGGAAAGGAGCTTAATAAGCATGGGTAACAGCATACTGTAAAGTGCAAACCGCAAAGTGGTTTAAGATCTATCACTTGAGACTGAAAGACTTGATGATAAAAGTACACTTAATGACTCCGGTAAGCAACAGATGTAACCATGTGCTCATTTTAATATAGGCCAACATATAAATACCTCACCTAAATCATATAAATTTATTGAGAAGTTTAACATTATGCAAATTTTTTATGTGAAACAGCATATGTGCATGACTTAAATATTTCAAACATTCAAAATCAATAGGAAAGTATGTATGTTCCTCCAGCTATACATTCTTTTAAACTTAGTAGTAATTTACTCTGTCAACGACCGAAACCGATATGATTTTGGAAATCAGTATACTTGTAATCTTCAAATTTGAAATTTAAAATTAACAGACATTCATTCATGAAACACTTTAGTTAATTTTGTTTTAAACAATAAATAAAAGCCTATCAATAATATATATAGTTGCGCCCAACTTACAATTGTATATAAATACTGGGATTCAATTGCTGAAGGATGTAATTTACAAGAAATGGCCGAGTTGAATTGAAATTCTATTGGTATTATGAAATCTAGAACTAAGTCTCAGCAAGAGGCATTTCAAATAGATATAGAACAATCTTTATATGAAATTACACAACAAATGGAGTTGAGAAAAAGGTTGCACTAAAACTTTTTTTCTTCGCATGTTGATTGTTTATCCCGCTTCATAAAGTACATTGGGCCATAAAGACCTTGCTCAAGGTCATGACACACCTTCCAGTTATGGGTGTCCATTATGACATAGTATTTGTGAAGTACCATTAGATTAGGATAAAGAATTACCATCGAAGTACATTCTGGAAGGGATATTGATAAAACTAACCCCTTTTTAAAAAATAATTAATAAAGTTTAAGCATATAATATATTTGGAAACAGTGCCGATGCACTGCCAATGCGACTGGTGATACCATCAGGAAATCCGCACATCAGAGGTTGTATCAATTCAGTGTTAAAAACTATAACATGAGATATATATCAGTTAAATGTATTGTAAAATTTATGGCACTTGAATAATGCGCAAGAAAGCGCCCTATTTGCAGTCTGAACTCGATTTTCAATCAAATCAACGGCTAATTTTAAATCATGAAACGTGTAATAGAACCAGCATGAACGTTTGTCCATAAAAGTAGGCTTTTGTCGTTATTTAACTCGTGATTATAAAAATATACTACATTGACCTGTCGTAGTAACAGATGAAAATAACGTGTAAGTTTGCACTTGCTTATTTAGCCCAAAGCATGAAACATTGCTCATCCAATTGCATTGTAATTATAGTGCATGTAGAAGAATTTCTTTATAAATATGGAGAACACTTGCATTTGAAACAACCTCCTTGCATCAACACCTCTTTCGCCTAATCTTAGTCATTTTAGGAATCAAGAGGAGGTCGGTCGTAATGTTTAAACTACAGGTAAGCTCTAGTTGTTACTGGTGCTGAATCTTTGTCTTTATCACTTCTGTATATGGTTTGAGCTTCTATTTTGAAAAGAGGCACTACAATATGTCTCTAACGTGTTTGAAATCTACTTATTGCATGTTTTATGGTAGCTTTGCACTAATAAGAAATCATTTGCTGATATGTTGATTTCTTTTTTTAAATGTACAGATAAGTGCAGCCCTAACATAAGTCATAGCATACACGTTAACGTGAAAAGTGGTCACGATGATTGCTTTAGGACACGCGCTAGGACCACTCGACGAGCCGAAAAAAATTCGCGGTATTATTATTTATTCCGATGTGCGCTAGGTCCAGTCGCGTGTTCCCGTGTTTGATTTTTTTATGTCGTAGTACGGATGAAGAAAATAAAATGGATTAAATTAAATTAACGAGAAAGTCCCCATATATACGTGAATACATGAATTTATAATTAAATATAAGGTTTTTATAACAAAAATTAGAACAGATAATAAAACAAATGAAATCACCATGTCGATATGCAGTAAGGTATTAATGTTAAACTTCTTTTTTCAGTTCATACTATCGCGTGATCATTCTTTAAAGTTTGTTTTATTTATATATTAATTTATTAATGATTATATGTATTTATTTATGTATTATCTATTTATAACTTTATTTTTTTAATTCTTATATTATTATTATCATTATAATCGGCATCATTATTTTCATTATTATTAGCTCATATATACGGCCATGTATTTAGATATACAATATATACAGCAATCTTCCTTCAAGTTCATCTATATGTAAATGTAAAATATTAGTTCAAGCTGTAAGCAAACGAACGTGGCTGCCAAGAGCGTCCGTGCGACAATCAAACACAGTACGTTTATTCCTATTCTATTTTATTGTAACAAAAAATCGGGTTTTCCCTCTTTAAAATTGTCCCAATATTCCTTGTTGCTAGGGACGGATAGCGCAATGTTTAAAATTGTTCCAAGAAACGAATTGATATATAGTGCACTGACATAAGAAGTTTCTTCATTTTCATATTCTTAAATTTTTATGATTGAATTATTAATCACAAATTAATTCATACATGAGTGACTTGGCGTCGCACTGTAAACAGCTGAACACGCAGTTTTGCTGTGGCGCGGAGAGATGAAAGGACACGCACTTGATGCTTGGAAACATATTGAATGGTAGTACGTTATGTACGTTGTCAGTTGTGTTGGTTCGACTTGATTGTAATAATAATGTGCACGTGAATGGTAGAACTTGCAAATCGTCCTTGATACGAGACTTAAGATGGACGTTAAGAACACTGAACGAACTTGTAAAAGGCTCTATTTTTTATAGTAGGAGTTAGAGGCAATGTTGACAAAGACGTACAATGTAGTTATACATTTGAGGACGATATATTGTGGTTATACATGTCTGAACGCTAACGTGTGGACCAATCAGAATTGTGAAAACAAAACAAGTGAATTAGAATATGGTATTACCCTTACCACCTGATATGACTACGAGTTATACTAGCTAGATAATATCATAGCATCACGGCAGGTGTAACCAGGCAGCATGAGATGCTTCCTCCTCCATGGCGTCTGATCCTACCTGTCCTCACGGACATCTCTATATATCTCGTCTAGTAGATTTGATGTTTCTTATTAACTACCGCTCGGTATATTATCACATTCCTTTCCATTATGAGCAAGATATACAATATTTTAAAACGCTAGAACGTAAATACAGACACTCCAATGCGCAAATGTGGATGATTAATAAATATGTCCATTGAACTATTGGTTAAAATTCTTTAATGTTAGAAATATATCCGCCCCGTTTTGAATTCGCCCTCCAATCAGAGGGCGAAAAGGCTGAAAATAAATCGAGGGCAAAATTTTCCCTGTAGACAGTATCGCTGTCATGATTACTCATTCAAGAAATTAAGGAGAGATCAGTTTAAAATAATGTAATCGGATTCGTTGTTTCTTATGGTTTAAAAGCTTGAAAAATTTTAATAGATCAACTACAAAATTTGTTGAAAATTAAAGGCTACAAAATAGTTACCGAAAATAAACTTTTATACACAAGAGAAAGAAACGTTATTCTTTGCCGGACGCAGAATATCCAGGATTTGAGAAGCTGATTTTAGACTGCTGGTGGTGCTATTATCTATTTCTGTCAGCTAGTCAAAATTCTTCCAGTTCTTAGAAAAATATATTACTTGACTGAATTATTGTCCATCTGGCAACTGTAATGTTAACTTCTCCAAAAATTGTCGACTTTTCAAAATAATTTATCTTTGACAAGTCTATGTATGGTAAATTGTCGAAATGACTCTTACATTAAAGTTAAGACTTTGCTCTGCATATATTTATCGTCTAGATTTCCACCCTTAAGGCTTTGAGCTTAACCGATGAGACATAATTTGTCGAACTGCGCATATGGTGCACCAAATTAAAAACAAAAGTATTTATGGTACTATATATATTATACTACTATCCATAACCTGCATAATGTGGTCAGTAAAATAGCATGTTTATTCGTTTAGTAAGTGTGACCATGATATAACATGACAAAAAGTACCAATCATAAAATGATTTTGTTCTGTTTATTCTAGACGACGCTTGCATTTCTGATTTTGGTTTTACCCTTCGCTGTGTCGGGGGATAGCAGTTGTGCTGAATTATCTGCATTCAGGAGACAATTGCAAGAGATGCGTAACAATATGCATACAGTGCAAAATGACATTGTAACGTTGAAGACCCAGAGTGTACAAGGTATTATAAATCAGTTTAATGGGATATAATATTGATATTTCTGACGACAGTATTCCAAGTATAGTCGTCATTACCAAATTAAATGACCCGCAGCATTAAATGGATTAATCTTATATTTCATATCATGCTTGATATAGGATAATTTTGCAGTTAAAAGTTTTGGTCATTTTATTGTGACATCACTATGCAAGCATTAACGTCATAACGAAAAACCCGATAAAGAGTAGCATGTCTGGCATTTAGTCCCTTATATCATGTTTCATTGAAATAAATTCATCCAATGCAATTATCAGCACAATTGTTACACACAGTATAAGTGCATAATACCAGTTAGAATTACAAACCACGTATGAATGTAAAAAGAAGACTTTGATTACATCTTATGTTAATCGTTTAATACATTGTCTATCATGTGGTGGTCCTGATACCTTTCTCATTTTAGTCGGATCAAAAAGAATAGTCCAGGTTTCAAATTACCACTAGTACTTAGTCAAAATAAGAACTGATGTTCAGTTCCAGTCTTATGATATTTTTAACAGTATAGCAGTCTTTATAGTATACAAAGCTTGAAAGTGGTATATTATCAAGGTTCTTTTTGATTAAAGTATATAAGATAGTTTTATATAATCAATACCAGTTTTCAGTGTTTATGACCCGATAAAAGATTTTTAATCTATTGTGAATTATTCAGGAAATAAGGATTAACGTCCTCATGCATAGTTCTGTCTTTAACTGGGTTTTTGGTCTCTTGCTTGGTGTGCTTTTCAAAAATATATACTTATGATTTTCATCGTAACTGCCTTGAGAACTACTGACGAAACGCACGCTGTTGAAATACGCATAAAGTGCATTTAATTAATACATCTATATATATTCTTCTACTCATTTGTACTGACATGTGAAAGGATATAAATATAAAAACATTCTGCAGGAAGCAGTGTCATATATAAAAGATGGGGAAGAAAAACATGTCCCAGTAGTGCTGAACTGGTATATTCAGGTAATATATGGTACATTATATTGAATTTGGTATATAACAGGCTCCGAAATTGAACAGATATTAGATAATAAGATTAAAGAAATTAATCATAAATATGGTAAAAAAAATCAAATATACGTTTCGATTAAAGATATTTATTTAATACATCATATTAATCCATCATTTTTGTAATTTGATAAGCAATCATCATCAAATTTGAGTGTTGCACGGCTGACTCATATTGTTGTTACTTTGTAATTTTATGGTTTCGATTTTTCCATTATCCAATTTTTCATTATATGTTTATAACCAATCTACTATGGTAACTTGTCGATCCCTGTTTCTCCTTAATGAGGATTATTTTAATAATTTTTAGAACGAGATCGTTTTATTTGTGCCGTCTCAAGCGATCATCAAATTTGAGTGTTGCACGGCTGACTCATGCTGTTGTCACTTTATAATTTTATAGTTTCGATTTTGCCATTATGCAATTTTTCATTATATGTTTATGACCTATCTACTATGGCAACTTGTCGATCCCTGTTTTTCCTTAACGAGGATTATTTTAATAATTTTTAGACGGGACCATTTTATTTGTGCCGTCTCAAGCAATCGGTTGTTTCGATGTTGATCTGATAGTGTCTCTAACCTCAAATCTAGGCCATGCTATAGTACGGAGAAGACATCTTATATTTCGCGCAATGCCAACATAAAAGTAGAAATTGACATTACGAAAATTCAATAGTAATTACTTATTTACGAAAGCATGTACTATGATGTAATGATGTACTCAAAACGATATAGAAATGAAAATACACAAGATTACTGTTCGGTGTAAGAATACACATTATGTATCCGTTACGGAAATGGCCGAGTAGGTACGATTCAGCAATCTTAGCCAGATAGCGCTGCGCATCTTTTACCGTTTGTGATGTGATTGCTAATTTTAGATTGTGTCAGCTTTATTTAATTGTCTGTGATGTGATTGCTATTTTAGATTGGGTCAGCTACAAATAATGAAATTCAGATAGATAGCGTATGCTCATTTCAATACTTCAGGATATGGCTTAGTTTTATCATTTTATTGTCAAGTTGCGCAATAATAGTTTGTTTGCAGACTTAAGGTGTCTGAGGAACATTTCTGTCTGACAATGTGGTCAACAATAAATCACTAAGAGATCCGGATTTTCTACTATAGATATGATAATATGTGTTACAATAAAGGTTTAAAACATTTATTATTTTCAAACTTAGACGAATATAAGTGAAAGTCCCCGTCTATCTGTACCATGAGTACTTTAATAAAATATATTTTCTTCGGATGTACCGCTTTTGTGGTGATTGTGAAAAACTTGGCAATTAAATTGGTCAACATCGGCGATTGAGTGACGATTGTCTCTTCAATTGATTGTTCTATGTTGTTACCGCAACTCTTTTTAAACCGAAATGGCTTTCTGATATCGATGTTTATGCTTATTGCTGTTTGCTATTTATGTCCATGGTGAGTTTGTCATACATCTGAGTCAGATGTATTTTCTCCTTTCATTTAAAAAACTAAAATACCGGTTTCAATATATTTTTATGAGACTGAAAAATGTCAATGCATTTACATTTAAATCGAACGTCATAACCCCCTATATATTATTTCAGCAGAACTACCACAATTCAATATTTCCACCGTAAACCCAACCTAATCTACATGTATTTGTACACATATTCTTCCCTATTATTATAAACCCTGTGCTACAGAAATAATATGATGTATGAAATTAAGGTGCTAGCGATATTGATAACATGCCAGTTAGTGTGTTCAAACTGCAAACAATTACCATCAAACAATTAAAATGTAAGCGAGACACTTGTACTACGTTTTCCCTATTAAAATGTTTTAATTCTACCAAATTAGCTAGTTACAATCTTTTGAGAACAGTAAATTTCCATCATGCATAACTTTGTCTTTAGGCGATTTATGAGTCTTTTTATTAGATTTTTGGACTTCTTGATATCTATTGAAATTGTAGAAATTCGCATCAGGTGCTCACAATTCATTTTGGTATATTTATATCAATATTTCTCTTGTACGTACAGGCTATACCGGCGGTTCGCATTACCGCCATATCGGTGGTGCAGCTGAATTTGTATGTCTACCTAGGGAACCACAATGGGGCACTCCTGTCGACGGGAGAAACGACGGATTCGCTTTTATGTATGGAACTGAATATCAGTGGCACAAAAAGCTCTATAACCATGATGTCCCTTGTGCTGTATGCTGGAGTAAGGGACCGTCGGTCATCAAAATGATACCAGGTAAAAACAAATATGGTAAATGGTATAAATTGTCTCACAGAAAACTTCAAATTACAAATGTACTGGATTAAACTGAAATCATTCGATATACCGTAGAAATGTGTTTGATGTTTCACAAAATAATTCTAAACAATGTCCTGTTCTGATGTTGTGTGAGTATGACACTGCAAAATACTTGCAGTGTCTGTCTACATCCATCAGGCGGTGTTGAACTATTGTTGTTTCATCTGTGATTATGGGCATTCATCTCGAACAGGAGATCCTCATTCCTCCAGAGCATCTGCTTTCACCACTGACAGAAGACAGTTACTGTTCCGAGCACCTGATTTCACCTCTGACAGGCAATGCTTATACTTCACAGGCATCTGATTTCACTTATGACGCTTGCTTCTCCCGGACCTATGGTCCTACCTCTGATGAGAGACGTTTACTCCTCTCGGGCACCTGGTCCTATCTCTGACAGGAGACGTTTGCTCCTGCGGGGCACCTGGTCCTACCTCTGACAGGAAACGTTTACTCCTACCGGGCACCTGGTCCTACCTCTGACAGGAGACGTTTTCTGCTCCCGGGCACCTGGTCTCAACTCTGACAGGAGATAATTACTCCTCCCGGGTACCTGGCCCTACCTCTGACAGGAGACAATTACTCCTCCTGGGCACCTGGCTCTACCTCTGACAAGAGACTTTTACTCCTCCCGGGCACCCAGTCATACGTGACAGGAGACGTGTACTCCTCCTTGGGACCTGGGCCCCTCTGACAGATGCTTATTCCTCACGGGCACCTAGTCCTACCCCTGACAGGAGACTCTCACTCCTCTCTGGCACTTGGTTTCACATCTAGTTTTCAGAGATCTATGAATGTTCAGCATGATATTTTTACTACTACGAATTCATTGATAAAATATCAGTTTCTATCGTATTTTACATTCAGCACGCACTCAATGTTACAAAGGATGGACAGCCCAGTACCAAGGCAATCTAGTAGCTGGATATCATGGTCATGCATCTGCTACACAATACGTGTGTCTGGACAGCAACCCAGAAAGTCTGCATTCCTCCATCTCGAATCACGATGGTCGCTTGATGTATGGCGTAAAAGCCAAATGTGGGTCACTTAAGTGTCCGCCATACAAAGATGGGAAAACGCTTACATGTGTTGTTTGCACACGATAAATATCTAACAGATTTACCGTAATAAAAAAATCTGTATGATGCCAGCTTTCATTTTTATTTTTTCTAATGTTATTGTTTTAGACATTATTTTATTTATTCATTTATATTTAATTATCATTATTTGTATGGCGTTAAATTCTACTGAGAAAAAATATATGAGTAAATTCTAACTTTAAGATAAAAGTCTATCTTAAGTATGCTTTATGATGGCGATGGGGTCAGATGTGTTGATGACAACATATAAATCCCATACACCTCATGCGCGACAGAATCCCAAACATCAATTCTATATGTGACATTCGTAATAATAAGTAATAAATGCAGTTAAACGATTCTGTAAATGGAAATATCATCGATCTAAAGTAACCCCAGCTAGAGGTTTGTGGTTTTGTTTTTTATTTTTTGTTTTTTATTATTATTATTATTATTATTTTTTTTTTTTTTTTGTAGTTTTTGTTTTTTGGGGTTTTTTTTATTGGTTATTGATTTACTGTGCGTATAAATAGCTATTTGTGAGCCAATGCGTATGAAAAATGGCATGTAGCTTATATGTGATTGACAGCCGGCCTATACCAC
Source organism: Pteria penguin (assembly GCA_035048485.1). Lineage (NCBI taxonomy): Eukaryota > Metazoa > Mollusca > Bivalvia > Pterioida > Pteriidae > Pteria > Pteria penguin. The sequence continues at coordinate 15,969,275 of CM068590.1, forward strand.
TTTGGCTTATAGAAGGGCATTGAGACCCAACCACACAATCAACATCAAATATTTGATAACAGTGTGGATAAGCGTAGCTATATAGTGCGCCTTGTCCATGGAAATCTACCAATATAGCAAGTCTCCCCTCAAAGCGATTTGTTTGAGATGTTATTGACAAGAAGTTCGAAATATATGCTACATCAATACATCAGTCTGTCCCATTTCGACAACATAATGCGTTACAAACATGAAAACTTTCGATACTAAGAGTGAGTTTGAATTTCTTATATGATTTATTTCTACGAAGATGTACGTCTCCATGTACAGCATTGTCGAAGAAGGCTCTTTTGTCCAAAAACTCACCCGTGACTTCTTTTCTTGATTCCGAAAACAAATGGACGAATGGAATTATATAGCAGGCGCGGATCCAGAAATTTTGTTGTCAATGGGTCCATCCCCACATCTTTGATGTTCTATTTTTTCGCGAGAGTGAAAAATATGTATCCGTTTTATAGAAATAAGTTCTGATTTTGAATGTTCTGAAGTAGGGAACACTATCATTAAGATGGGTAATATTCCCAGTTATAGCAACAAAAATCAAGACCATAGTATTTAAGAAAATTGTAAAATAAAAATATCAGTTACTCATTGTAGTTGCATCTTGTACAATAAATATTATTGAAATGACTTTAGAATAAGACAGTTTTTTTTATCTGATTTTTGGGTCTAAACCATCATTCTTCGTTGCATTCACATATTTCTTAAAACCCATTGTTAAGCAGTATTTTCAACTAGGATTATAATATCTTACTCATGTTAGGACCTGGCTGGATTGATCACTTTTTTTTTCTCAAGAGCCGTTAAATAAAATTTCTTTTACACTCCATAGGAAGAAAGTACTAATAGTCCCCTAGAATTGTTGTTGTTTTCATCCCAACCTGTCAACAGTGGGCGCCACCACAGGCAAAAGTAGGTCACAGAGGGTATCCTCCTTCGATTGTTTGATTGAGTATTGTTTTACGTCACACCACGATTATTTAACGAATATGGTGACGGCATCTCTCTGATGCATTGCGTACAAATTTAGACCTTTGCTCAGGCTTATCCTTCTTTGACAAACTTCCTCTTCAGACTGGGTGGATACAGGGACAAACTGAATGCATAGGAATGATCCAGAGGGATGTGAGAAGAAGTGTTGTCCTTTTTGGCTCTGTTCTGAAATCAAATTTCTGACGTTTTTGCAACATTTTTTGAACTTAGTAAAGTCCATGCAGAAAAGTGTCATGTTCTTCATTTAATTGATAATGATAATTTTCTATGGGCTATTTTGATTCTAATTATGGTGAGAAATATTATTCTGAAAGAATTTTGTCAATATCTCAATTTTTGGATTTCTTATGATTTTCCTAAGACTTCCAATAAAATGATAGTTGGCCATTTTTCATATTTTCAACTTTTTCTACAAAGGTGTTGGAAGGATTTTAAAAAAATTAGATAACTGCTAACCCCCTCTTTACAGGTGCTGCAACCACAGTCATAAGTAGGTCACAAAAGAGTACCCTAATTTGACAATATTCTTCTATATAGTGGTTGTATACAGAGAAAACCAGAATGTATAGAAATGATGTATAGGGATGGTGAAGAGGTATTGTTATTTTGGTTCCCTTCCAAAATCAAAGTTTAGAAGTTTTTCCACATTTTTTAGACCTTGTGATTTCAATGCGGAAAAGCGTCATATTTCCTAGTTAAGTGATAATAATGATTTCATATGGACAATTTTGATCATGATTATAGTAAAGAATAATATTTTAAAATATTTTTGTCAATATCTCATTCTTTGGATTTTCTATGAATTTTTAAGACTTTCAAATGAGGTTGTAGAATGACAATTCTTCAGAATTTTAACTCCTGCTGTTTTACCACTTGAAAAATCTTGATGAAACAAATATGGTATACATGAAGTGCTAAAGGTCCTCTATCAATTTTGGATATTCCATCCAAATCGGTCAACAGGTTTTGCCATCATGGCGAAAGAATAGGTCATGTCTTACAATGGTATATATACCACTTCGTAATTAAAATATGGAGAGTAGCGGTTCAAATCCAGCTGTGATCAATTTTTTTTTTTTTCATTTCTTTACACATCTAAATAAGGTTTTAGATGTTTCACAAAACTCAATATATGAAATTAGGCCATTTTAAGTTGGATCTGAACAATACTTGAAACAATTATTTGGATGTTGGATGATAACCTCCATGCAGACAGTATTGTCGATACGATTTTCCACACTTATTAAATGCAGTTAGATACACCTTTGTTGAAGACCCAGGATATTCCAGTTTTACGGCGATATACCGAATGAACTATGGACTGCATGCCTGATGTCTGGAAACACTTGTTCCCATCATAGTAAAGGTCATGTGAAGTAAGAGTCACTTTGAACAGTCCACATTTATCGTGCTGACATGTTTCATATGTATTGACATCATCAGCACTTATGTATGTAGATATCATATGTTTTGTCACTTTTGCCATTTTCCATTGTATGGGAGTCATAAACGACGTTAGGTTTACGGGCAGACGTTACCTTCATTGGTAAATACTTTCACAAATTTGTGTGTCTTTGACAATTTATTTTATATAAATTTTGGACAGACCTTAAAACATGCTTCTTTAAAAGTGTTAATGATAATCTTAGCTGGAGTGAAAGCTGGATATGTTCCAGAACTAGACACTGTCGTATTTGTGTTATTTGTGGAATCCATGGCACTCATACTCATTCTACCACTGTGCATGTTACCCGAAACAAAGAAACCAGATATATCCCCTCGACTGGTGCTGTTGAAAATAGATACCGTTACCGATGTACCGGATCGTAAATCATCCATTGCATTTGTAATGTTACTACTAAATGTCATATGTGAAAGATTTGACAGTTGCATTTGATGCAAAGGTATTGTGACCGGAGAATTGGGAAGGAGATGTTAGCACTGACAATTTCACATCCGGGTTGATATTGTTGAAAAAGCAGCAGATGTTTCAACCTGTTCCACGACTGTATCAGGAGCTGATCTGAAAATACTTCGTGTTGGCCATCACCACCAAGGGCACTGTACGTAAGGTGACCTACAACATGGTGCCCACCACGCACAAGTTGGTGGAGGATCATGGGTGAAGAAATTTCTAGGAAACCTTCGTTCATACCCCTCTCGATTATTAAGTACCGTGTTATTCCATACCAAATTATGCATACGATCATCTGGACGGTGACCAAACTGATTTGTATTTGGATACCCCCAGGCTGCTGTCTCCCCGGTACGATTTTGAAATTCTCACCAAATGTAATCGATGTATGTAATACAGGGTCCATCGCAGCGGAATTTACTCTAAACATAGTACCACCGACCCAAACGTAAACCAGATCGTGTATGCTTTCCAAAGGTTGAGTCATTTCACCATTTGATGATATTCTATAAATTCTCTGTACACTGCTTTTCGTGATGAGTCTTCCACCGTCGCCAATATTGCGTACCAAAGGTCCATCTGGAGTAATCCAATTTGCAAAAGGCCCAGTCTCCACAATTTAACCTCCAACTTCGAGAGAATCCGGGTACCATATTATAGACGTTCTTGGATCTGTCATCTCTTCGTCAAGACTTGAATCCCAGTATGGAATTTTCACTGTTGGATCCTTTTCTCTTAGAGCATTTTCATATCTACGAAAGGAATTATAAAATAATGTCATCAATCTTTAATGCAGTAACTAACATACAGTAAGAAATCTGAATTCACTAAATCACCGAATATCAAATATATAATTTATGGCTATTTGTTAACTCATACTATTTTGGCGGCAAAAGAACTTTAAAACTTTGTAACGGGCGAATTCAATTTGAAAGAATTTACTCGGGAATAAATGGTGAAATAATGTTGATTTCGAGACACATGAAAAACTTGATGACGTTTCAGGCACCGAAACCATTATTTCCCATAGCTGATTAATAACTCGTCTAGGCACGTGCAAGTGACGCTATATGTAACAATGTTCAAAAACTAACGCTAGGAATGTTAATTTCCTTCCTAGCAATCCGTTGCCGATCCACTGATTGGCTGAAAATCAGAGGTCACCTTACGGGGTTTCGCCACATCTTGATATACAATGGGAAAAACAGAGAAACGAAATAAAGCTATGATTTATGTCAAATTGATGAAAGATGTAAAATGAAATATTCCTGTCTTCCTACACAGAAAAAGCTATTAATTAATTATCCATATCTTTATGAAAACCCTTTACACTTTGTACAGATCGATATAACATAACCTATTCGTTACCTTTACCGATTGTGATTTTGTTGCGTTTACCTTGCTAAAAGACCTGCTGATTCTATATAGTGTTTTCAAAATGGAAAAAATATTAATAATCAAAAATTTCGATGGACATCTAATAGTTCCAAGAGTAAAAGAAAACTATCAAACTTTGACCTCAGATTTCGATAGACGTTGATGGAATACAACATTGCCCCATTTTAAGCTCTATTGGCACTTAAGGGTGGTCAATTAAGCTTTGTCCAAACGTTTTTATGCAGACATAAGACATCATGGAAATTGTTAACATTCGAAATGGGGTTGTACCCCTGGTTCGTCCAAAGGTAATGTATTACTTGGTTTTCCATTTAGTATTATTCCAATAAAATACGAAAATAACTGGTGTCACATGTCTATGGCACTAACAACAATGTACCACCATGTACATTCACGGACCCCTGAAAGTCAGAGGTGAGACCAGGTACGCGGTAGGAGTGACCATCTCCTGTTTGACTTGCCACACCCGCCATGAATGCCCTGACATACAGACGAAACAATATAATTCAGCACTGTATATATACATGAATGTGAACAAACACTGTGTAGAAAGTGTCACAACTACATAACATCAGGAAAAAGGGTATAATAACACATATGTGAGACACTGCTGTGTGTGAAAGCACCTCTTTCATATTTAGATTGGCCGGTTCCTTTTTCTGATCAACAATTTATGTGTGGTTTCATTACTTTGCTCAGCTCTCACGAGATTAGCACATGTAGCTTATTTTAAAGATATGTGTTTCATATGGGCATTTTAATTTTTCTGAAAATAAAATCCATTAAATTGAAATGTCCCCTTATACATATTTCAAGTTAGTATGTTTTCAAGCTAGATTTTCAAGCTAGTTATTTCAAGCTAGATCTCATATTTGCAAAGTAATATTCTAGTTCAGTGTATTTATGAAACATTTCTCTTGAATTATTAATGAGCAAACATAACCATGATGAACATTTACAAGAACAGTTTTGGGGGTTTTTCTCTGCTGTTTGTTTGTTTTTTTTTTTTTGTAATTTGGGGGGGGGTCCTTTTGATATTTTCACTATTTTCCCTATAATTGAAGATATTCTTGTTTAATTGGTGCTTGGTGACTTAATACTTATGTACACACATTTGATGTGTATCCTTGTATCTTTTTTTCTGAATAATGCTTACAAATTCGGTTATTCTTGGTTTAGATCTCAAAAGTTCCAACTCATACAAGCTCTGATCCACCACCGCATGTTATGTACTTAATCTTAGAAATACAGTTATATGCAACCTGATCATAGCTTCCTTACCCATGTGTGGTAAAACATAAAAAAGTGTGAAGAACAACATGTAGAAAACTATGGAAAAGGAATGACCCACACATTAGCAAGGTGTAAAAAAGTTAATCCCTTGAACAGGAAGTGTGATATGCATAACCAATACGATTATCGTAGGACACACATGTAGTGAAGGTCGGGGTGGGTAGGTATGACATATGACAGAAGTAGTTTAGAAAAACTGACTAGGCTAAAGCGCTGCAATAGATCATTTTGTTACAGTGCAAATATGTGAGTAAATCTAGGAGGGTGAGTCGCAAAAAAAACCCCGGCAATTCATAGAAAACGGTCATATTAGTGTTTGATTTCCTCAGAAAGAACACAACGCTTTAGATAATCATATAGTCAAACTTCGATAATTCGAATGTTGGAAATATGAAAACCGCGAAAATTTTAAGTAACCATGTGGTCCCAACAGTATTTTCATACCATTAATTCTTATGTACTACTAAAACTGCACACGGACACTCGAAATGAAACCACGGTTTTGGGAAATAATTGTTTTGCACATTAATTACAACTGTCACCAACAGGACACGTTAATCCAGTGGTATCACACTGGACATCAATTCTGAGGGCCCGGCTTCATTTCCGGCTGAGGCATGGAACTGTTGGCAAGTATTTGCAAGTGCGCTACAATTTTTATGACTATTTAATGTTTATTTTCCTTGGAAAAAGCAACTTATTCCAAAAAGCAAATCGTATAAACTATAAGGCAGATTATCTATTTTATCATTTAATGCAGTCTCTTGTTATTTTAACCTCTAAAAATGAAAATTACACAAGAATGTCATAAAGAATAACAGATGTAGATAGCGTGAAGGACAGCGCAGTCATCTTTCAGCTATACCAAAATATGCCAGTGGCGGATCCAGGATTTCCGAAAAGGGTTGGGGTCACATGTGTATTAGCCAAACAACTCTGCCATATTTGGTGCCAAATCTGTATTTTTACTAGTAAATGTGTGATGAATATGGGGGGAAAGCGGCGCCTCTCAATCCGCCAATGCATGTAGCAATCATTTAACTTAATTTCATTATAATTGTAGTATATAAGACTAAAACCTAACCTTGGGGAATAATTTAGTAATTTGTAACACATTTGGTGTATGACAGGTTTTGTGCCTCATTCCTTTTTTGTCTTTAATTCAAATCCTTATTCCTACCGGATGCCAGTTCGAAAATCTCCGTGTACTTTTATCAAATATTCTGCTTCTTATCAATAGCAAGGGTCTTGGTTAACTTGGCAAAGAAAATATATTATATTATATTATATTATATTATATTATATTATATTATATTATATTATATTATATTATATTATATTATATTATATTAGCAAGCACACCAGTTATTTACAGAAACTGTAGTTGGTGTCTAATAGGGAAAGAAAACTCCCAACCACCACCCACTCGAGTGTCTATTTAATGTATATTTAGGAGATATATCTGTCTTTAGCAGATCCCAGCGACTAATTATTTTTCTTGCCATTCTCTTTCTGTAATTAATTTGGGCCACTTTCTCTCACTTTGAGCTTGTCAAACAGAAGGAGATGTTAAAAGCCGGTGTTATAGAGTGACGCTTCCCCCATAGCCAGACTTCCCCCCGGAAGTCTCACTCTACAGCCAGGCTTCCCCCTTGCGTATTAATTATCCAAGGGAGGAAGCCTCACTCTAGAGCTAGGCTGCTCCCTTGTATGTTAAAGAATGTCCCATTTTAGTAGTAGTAATGAAATCTTCTCCTAGCGCTTTTGTTGAAATGTGTTGAAATTATCGGAACGATTTACCTCTGTACGTCCGTTGGTCCTATATTTGTACATGTATGGTGATACGTTCATAACAGCTTGTAAGATAGCTACTAAACCATTCAGCCCGGGATTTACCTGATTTTTATTAGTCAGGTGATATTAATTTAAAAGAGAAATCAAATATAAAGTTCATATTGGACATAAAATAGCGAAAAGGCATATTTGAAAATATGAATATCAGCATTAATTCTGACCTACATATATGCATGCACTTCACGTGTGGTGCGGATTGAGAAAATAAGACGGATTGCGAAGCAAAAATGGTCTGTGAAATGACAATGACCGTAGGTTTATCTGCCTTTTTGACAGCATGTTTGTCTTTTTTTTTCTATCTATAACGATGTTAATTTAAACGATATCTTTAAAAACTAAAATTTGTTATGATTATTTTTAAGGACTTTTTTTTAAAGGAAATTAAACATTTATTCCAAAAGATGCATGGAGGTGGGCGGTTTACTGGTTTCAGCATGTCTGTCTGTCTGTCTGTCTGTCCGTCCGTCCGTCCGTCCGAATTTATGTCCGTTGCATGGTATCTCTTTCATCTTTTGAGCTATCATGATATGATGATGCTTCATACATATGCTGCTCATGACCTGAAGATGACCATATCAATTTCAAGATGTAAAGGTAAAAGTTCAAGGTCAAATTTGCATTGGTTTGTCAAAATGGTTTCTCAGTGATGTCTCTTAACTTTTGAACTATGATAGTGATACTTCAAATATATATTTCAAATGACCTGAGTATGACCCCTATCAATTTTGAGATGAAAAGATCAAAGGTCATGGAGATCAAATTCGCAATTTCTTCGCTTCTCAGCACCATTTCTTCGCTTTTTCGCATCATTTCTTCATATCATTTGTTTGCCATGTGACACAGCTTCTTCGTATCGTTGCTTCGCTTCTTCACGTCCACACATTGTATGTCAAAGAAGCGATGTCTCTTAAGGAACAACGTAGAAAAATGGCACTTGTTGCAAGATGATCCGTAAAATGTCAAATCACGAAAAATAATTCTTCAAATGAAAAGATTTTAACAACATTTGGTATGATAGATTGAGGATTTGTACAGACAAAGATAACATCGGACACTTCTCCATAAATGTTCCCGCGGAAAGTTTGACTTGAGTGTTATTATACCGTTTTCCTGATGTTATGTGGTTGTGACACTTTCTATGCAGTGTTTGTTCACATTCATGTGTATATACAGTTTTGGATTATATTTGTTTCGTCTGTATGTAAGGGCATTCACTGCGGGTGTGGCTAGCCAAACAGGAGACGCTCACTCTTCCCGGGCACCTGGTCTCACCTCTGAATTTCAGGGGTCCGTGAATGTCCACTGTGGCACTCTCGTATTTTGCTATAAAAATTACTTTTACGTGAATTATACCGTTTCGAATGAGCTAACAGAGAAATAAAGATCTTTGTGTTACACTAACATTTAAAACATTTAATATGTTTTAACATTATTATAACAATTTAATAATGTTTAAACATTTTATTAACTGTTTTAAATATTAGTGTGACATTTGCACTATCACCATCGCTATTTTATCATTTCCGGAACTTTACGTCCGAATCACTTTACGGTTTACTTTACATTCTTATATATCCTGTATAAAGAAAGCAGCGTGCGAAAGAATTAGAAATACAAATGATGTATGCTGAATATTACAAAAGTAGCTATAGAAAGACAATATGGTAATTCAACGAATAAAACAAATCTTTTGCTCAGTTTTTTTATGCAGAAAGAACAAAAAGGAACCCACAATTTTGTTGAATCGATCAACAAATGCCGTCTTTTATTTCTAACTGCATTACAGTACAGTGAAATATATGAACTTCCAAAACTTCACATTTGTGATATTTTGCTACAGTGTTTGGAAGATGCTCTAACAAAACTTTCAGTTTCAAATGACCTTAGCGATATTTTATTCAAAATAAGTGAAAGTGTTGACAATGAATTGGGAAAGTTAAATGTTGGTGAAATATTCATACCATTAGCTTATTTCAAATTTGATTGGGAACTGAGATGTACTTTTGGACTCCCAAATTATAGTGATAATCTGGACGATCATCATTTCGAAGCCGAAACAGATACCGAATAAGCACGATGGATGAGAATCAATGGCATAGGCACATTCTTCAATACTTATCGTCATCTTCTTATCCATCATATTTTACAAAAAATGACAAGTGAAAGTTGCGAGCCCGCGCCAAACGATATACTTCGCATAATGGAAAATTATTTTGGAAGAACAATAGTGGAGACTTGCACTAAGTTGTATATACTGAAAAAGCACGTCAAAATCTCTTAAAATCTTATCACGATAATAGAAGCCACATGGGAAGAGAACGAGCATATCAAATACTATCTAAGACTTTCTATTGGAAGAATATGTTTTCTGACGTCACTTCCTACGTAGCATCTTGCGACAAGTGCCAGTATACTTCAAAATTCATAAAAGGTAACGAGGAACTACATCCGATTCCCATTGTATCACCTTGGTACCACATAGGAATAGATCTTGTGAAAATGCTGAAATCACAGATGGGTAATTGCTACATCTTAAGTGTGGTTGATTATTTTTCGAAGTGGCCGGAGGCAGTAGCCATCGAAAATAAATCATCGGAAATAGTGGCAAAAGCATTGCTAAAGATTTTTCTGCGAATGGGGTTTCCTGCGGTAATTAGCAGTGACCAAGGACGGGAATTCGTCAATAGTACAATGGAAATCTTGAGAGAAAGCACAGGTATTCTTCATCGCATTTCATCTGCGTATCATCCGCAAACCAACGGGTTAACTGAGAGATTCAACAGAACTCTCCAGGACATGTTGATAAAAGTAACATCTGCAAACCAGGATGACTGGGACTTGTTTTTAGATGAGATTCTTTTCTCCTATAGAGTAGGAATACAGAAAGCATCCAAGCAGTCTCCTTTTGATGTCATGTTTGCCAGATCGCCAGTTCATGACTTTGACAGTCGTATACAACTGGCAATTTCAGATCAAGAAATCGTAGAGACAGTCAATGAAATGCGCCGTCTAAGGGAGGAAATTGAGACTAATGTGAAAACTAACGTCAGTAAATCACAAAGTGAGCAGATCAAACGTAGTAAAACTCGCATCAAAGAGTTGGGAATCAAGGTTGGTTCAAAAGTTCTTAGATACAACACTAGGAAAGCATCCAGAAAAGGATCAAAAATGGAAACCCGTTGGCTAGGTCCCTATACTGTAACACATTTAACTAAAAAAGGTGTTGCAACCATACAAAATCTAAACGATGAAAAAACTCTTAAAGTTAAGTATAATGTCAAGCAGCTTAAACCTTTTCAAGAACGCATTCACGAAAACGAAGGAAACTTGGCAAGGAAGGACCACAAGAGAGACAAGGGAAGGATACAGGAAGAAAATATTTTGGAAGAGATGACCAAAGAGAAGATATGTGATGATGTGACCGAGGGAAAGAGAGATGAAGATATGACACAGGGGAAGAAGGAAGAAGATATGACTGAGGGAAAGAGAGATGAAGATGTTACCAAGAATAGAGGTGATGATATGACCAAGGGGAAGAGAGGCGAAGATAGTACAGAGGGGAAGAAAGGTGATGATATGACAGAGGAGAGGAAAGGTGAGGGAAATGACCGGGAAAAGAAAGATGAAGGTATGGCTGAGAGGGCAAGAGACGATTTAAAAGATCTAGAAAGGAAAGAGACAAATGATGAAGGGAACTGCTGTAAAATCAATGATTGCTTTATTGAAAAATTATCAGAGGCGCCAAACAAGATTTTTAGTTCAGTTGATGCCACATGGCAAAGGCAGTTTAAACCAATGTTTAGAATAAGAAAATACCATAAGCTTGTCCACAAGAAGGAGTTAACTATCCCGAAAAACATCGAGAAAATGAAAGGCGATGGAAATTGCTTTTTCCGATCTTTGAGCTATGCCATTACAGGATCACAGAGTTCGCATGGGCAAATAAGAAATGCAGTCATTTCGTTTATGACCACCAATTCAATTCGCATCGAAAATCATTTTGGCGATTCTTACCTTGATGATTCAAATATGGAGGAATTAGGGACATGGGCCACCGAAGCTGAAATTCTATCTTCTGCCGCCTATTTGAATACGGATATCTATATCTATACCAAAGCCGGGGAGATTATGAAATGGCTTAATTATCCGTCTAAGATGCTTAACCCAAGTGCTAGTTTTACTGAAAAGAATATTTATATTTGCAATCTGTGTGGAAATCATTTCGACATAGTAAAAGATGTTCAGTGAAATGTCACATTCATGACATATTGAGCAGAAAATAATGTGCACCGTATTATTTTTCTTGCTACTGTTAAATTGTTACGGTAATTAACAATGATTGAACGGTTCTTGCAGGATGTTGACTTGACAACGGATTTTACATATTTCATATTTGCAATTCGTGTTTGTCGTTATTTTAAGTTTATAATTAAGCATCAAAAACATAATGTACCTCATATCATTATGCTATCGTAATTGAAGATTCGAGAAGTATCTAGTTTTTGGCCTGTCTGTTGGTCTGTCTGTGACAAAACTGTTTAACATTGGCAATAACTTTTGAATGATAAAAGATGGGCTTTAATTGAAGTTAATACATGTATTTTACATGTGTATTCCTTGTGACATGACATTTTAGAAGGGTACCAAAACATTTGACCTTGCTACTCTGACGTCGTACTTTGACCTACTACTTTTGAACAACTTTAATCTAGGTTGTAGTTTTTGAATGGCTATTGATTATATAATGATAGGGATATTTCATATATGTATCCTTTGTGACAAACCTTTTAGTGTTGGTAACTTAACTTTGATCGTGTGACCTTGACTTCGGAGTATGGCCTTTACATGCATCGCCGTATGACATTTACATCAAATCAACTTAAACCTTCTCTATAAATGAGTAGTAAGTTATGTGGCTGTAATATATCACATGTGAATCTTCATTTTTAGTCCTTTTAGTTGGTACTAGACTTTGTAACCTTCACCTCTTTGTTATGTCTTCTTTAGAATAACGACATGTTTAATGAAAAAAGCCAAAGAGTATATCCGTGTTTCACAAAACAAAAATACGTATGTCTTATTGCTATAGTTATTTGTTACATTGTTTCGTATCACATTTAGATGTTTCTTAATTACGAGGAGTTTGAAGAAATTTAGACTTGACAATGGATGTTATATAATACATGCTTATAGTTCGTGTTCGTGGTTAAGCTTCGAGTTAATTACTTTTCATCAATTTTCTTCATTCCTGTTCATTGAAAAAATAAACTTTAACATTTCATAGCACTTTCTTTTTGTGAGAGATAGTGACACTAAGATGATGTTTAAAACAATAGAATTGTTTAAACTCGATGGCAAAGAGGTATAAGTATTATCTCTAGATCAGCAAGGAAGCAATTTCCAGCTAGCAAATAGGGCACTGTCGCGCAAACTGAACAATTCACAAGGTAAAACACGGAGGTAACTGAAGTCTTGTTACTATGGCACCAACAACAATGTACCACAGTAGACATTCATGGACCCCTGATAATCAGAGGTGAGACAAGGTGCCCGATGGGAGTAAGCGTCCTCTGTTAGGCTAGTCAAACCCGTCACGAATGTCCTTAAATACAAACGAAACAATTAAGCAAAAAATGTGCATAGAATTAATGTGAACAAATACTGTATACTGAAAGTGTCATTGTCACATTACGCCATGAAAAGGTATAATAAGACTCAAGTCAAACCCTTGGCTGTTAACTTTTTACGAACTCAGGCCTGTAAAGGGAATAAGTGTGACAAATAATGTCAAAAATACAAGTACAAAGTACATTAGACTCGGAGGTCGATACATACAACAACAGGAACCAATGAGTATCCCATGCCGACATAGGACGGTCATTTACACAGTATGGATTTATTGAATAAATATAGGTTGCACATGCCTATATAAGTAGTATAATGTGTAATATAATGGGAAAGACCTTGTCTTTTGTCCTCAATCAGTAGGGGCCATCTACTCTCTGAGATATATCAGCCTAACAAGTAGGAAGTCTGTGAAAAGTATCCTTAATTATTGGTTACACAAGCCTGTATATTACGTGCAGTATTAACATGATTGACCTTTGACCGCAAAATCAATTGATGTATCTACTCTCTTAGGTGTATCCTTATCAAATATTAAGCTCCTTTGTCAAAGAGTTCTTCCAATAAAAGTCATCGTGCAAAAGGAAATGAGCTTGACCTTTGACCATCTCACCTAAATATCAATAGGGTTTATATATCAGCCTACCAAGCATTAAATCTCTAGGTGATTATTCAAAGGTTGTCAATGTGCAATGTGTTTCCAAAGAAGCCATTACCTGAATATGTGACATAGAGTCGAGGCGAAACATTTGGATGATGACCAACCACAGGGCTCCCGTTTCAATCCATCCCCCTTAATAGTACTTCTATTATATAGTACAATTAAGGGAGATGGGTTGAAACGGGAGCCCCGTGGATCAACAAAATAAAAGAGATGTAAATACAGTCAAGACACCATTTGTGACTACCATACAGAAAACAGAGAGCACAAAAACCATTACATCGCCTCCCCTTTGCGGAAACTAATATGTACAGGATGTAATGTAAGAGTTTAATGTTAAGGTTTTAAGAATGAACAATATACATTCCGATATACATACTATCGCCACTCATGGGAATCTAGAAGAGAGTGTTTAACTTTGGGTCCCCTAGGATTTGTTAAAAAATCCACTATTTTGCTACTCTATGCCTTATCGCATACACAGAAATGAAGGATCTAAAACCCCCGGGTCGGGTCCGACCCCTCTTGAAAAAGTTCTGGGTTCGCGCATGTTCGTCAATTTAACCACAAATCATACCTATTTTTAAAGAGGGCCATCCAATATAAAGTTGCTTCCTACGTAGCTGTGGTCATAGATCACGTTTGACACCGAGTCCTTGGTTCATTTCTTAATCCAAACAGAAAGGGGAAGTCTCACTCTGAGGGGAAGTCTCGCTCTACAACTAGTTGTAGAGTGAGACTTCCTAAAGGGGAAGTCTGGCTCTAAAGTGAGCCTTCCCCCGGGGGAAGTCCCACTTTAGAGCAGGACTTCCCCGGAGGAAGTCTCACTCTAGAGTGAGGCTTCCGGGGGGAAGTCTCGCTCTAGAGTGAGACTTCCGAGGGGAAGTCTGGCTATGGGGGAAGCGTCACTCTATAACACCGGCAACGCCCATTTCTATGCCATTTCTAGAACGATTGCTGGGTGTGCCTTATCAGATCCCCCTCCTTAAATATAAAATGACGATTGAAACTTCCTTCTTGCAACACTATGGTGACAAATAGTTTTTGCGAAATATCAATTTGAAACAGGCGTATTGTGGCGAAGAAAAAAGCGGGTTTGATTTCCACTTCCTGTTTTTCGATGTTCTATTTTCCATAATGTCCTGAGGAGACCTTTAAAATAGAGTTTCTTGCCTCATTATAGAGATAATTATTTTATCATATACCTGTAGGTGATATTCAACATTATCTGGAGAAGCCAGGATCAGGTCTATCGAATTTGTAGCATGAACATAATTTGTGGTACAAAACTGCAGACACAATTCAATGTTCAGAGAATACAATTGTAATTGACAAAATTTGAAATAGAGTGCATCTGACTAAATCTAAATAGAAATATTGTTAAACATCTTTCATGTCGAAGAGAATGTGAGAATTAATTAATGTTCAGTTACTATGAATGATACCATTTCAAAATAATGATGGGTTCAGTAAAGTTTGATATAAATGATTATAAAAACTTATCTTACGTTGTGTTTTCAAATGTTTATTTTTATAAGTGCAAAACAATGTAAAGATTACTACAAAGAAAGGAATATTGCTGGGCAACATTTAACATCTGGGAGGTCATAAAGTAACATTCGTCCCTACCCCATAGAAAATATTTTTAAGTAAATATTTTCCAAACTGTCTTATTAAATGGAGTCAGCTCTGTATACACTGGGGTACAGTAATATATACTCCACTGAATACTAAACTAAATACTAGAGACTACGTCATATTGTTATACATACCTAGTCACCTGTATATTTATTGATTATCACCGGATTGACGGGCCTCTAATCAATTCGCATAAACATTGAAACAAAATCTAAAACAATATGCATTTCAACAGTGCAAGATAAACTACATGCCTTGAACTTCAGCTCTAATATCGTGTCAGTTTAGTTGTGATGTGGGTTTAAAGGGCTATCTCAATTCACGATGAAATTAAAATAAACAACATGGGTTATGGATAAATGCATATCATTTGTGATTTAACATCAATAAATTGGGTATTATCAAAATATAACCTGGATATATTATACACAAGCAAGCACTGACCTAACTGCGTTTCATAATGTTCAACTTCAGGTTGGACAATGAAATATCTGGTCGCACCCCTTCCAGACGAGAACATGTATATCATGTACTTCCTATTGCGGCTGTTGATTTCAACATTAAACCATCACACATGCCATTTTGTTAACAGTTCAATCTTTCTGCTCTTCATCAGTTTTATTCCTCGCATTATCTTAATCTTGGCAGATAATTTGCAAACAATTAGTTAATTCTTTAAAAAACATCAATGTTGAATGATTTTGTCAATATTATAAAAGAAGTAAAGATCATTTTATACTATGTGACTTTATTTGCAATACATTCAAGCAATTTCAAAACAGTAATATTTTCGAATATTCATATTCCACTTTAAACTTGTATTTTTCTTTCTATAAACGAATAATAGATGCTGTCATGGTGAGAAAATTTCCGGCATATCTGTGTAATTTTTAACATTTCTTTGCGTTTATTTAAGATGGTTTTTATTATATTTTTTATATATTTCCCTGGATTCCTAATTTTTTCTCGTGAATACATTTGTATTTTCGTCATGCAGAAGATGGTATGATACAGTTCTTCTTTTTTGTTTTAAAGAAAAGAACAATGAAAGTAAATTACAAGTGAAATTTTTTCCTCAGTTTTTTCAGTTTCTGTATTGTATAAAAGAGTGAAGATTCACAAGAGTTTGTTAATTTGTCTCTTTCAAAGAAACGTCCTTGCTACGCTTGGGAAATAGGTATACTGTAAAGTGCAAAACACAAAGTGGTTTTAGATCTATCACTTCAAAATTATACTGTTATCAAAGACTTGATGATAAAAGTACACTTAATGACTCCGGTAAGCAACAGATGTAACCATGTGTTCATTTAATATAGACCAAAATATAAACACCTTCAGCTAAATCATATAAATTTATTTGGAAGTTTAACATAATCTAAAATTTTTATGTGAAACAGCATAAATGCATGACTAAAATATTGTCTAAAACTGATTCTTTCAAACATTCAAAACCTCCAGCTATACATTCTTTTAAACTTAGTAATAATTTCATCTGTCAACGACCGAAGCCGATATAATTTTGGAAATCAGTATATTTGTAAACTTCAAATTTCAAATTTAAAATTGACAGACAAAATAGCGTTGCTGAACATGAAAAACAAAACTTTCGTAAATTTTGTTGTAAACAATAAATAGAAGCCTATCAATAATATTTATAGCTGTGTCCAACTTATAAGAGGCGTAATTGTGTATGAATACTGCGATGGAATTGCCGAATGGTGTAATTTACCAAAAATGGTCTAATTGAATTGAAATTCTTTTAGTATTATAAAATCTAATAGTCAAGCTCTGCAAGAAGCATTCCACATAGATATAGAATAGACTTTATATGAAATTACACAACAAATAGAGTTGAAGAAAAACGTTGCACTAAAGCATTTTCTTGGCATGTTGATTGTTGCAGTTTATCCCGCTTCATACATTGGACCATAGTGACGTCACAATGATGTCATGTTATGTTTTGGCAAGTTTTCTGCTACATTAAATAATTGTGTATTCCATTAACACATGATAAAGTAGTACAATTAATGTACAAGCATCAAATCTAAAATTACTTTTGAAATACGCTTAGTGGCCATGGAGATATGACTTTGCTCAAGGTCATGTCACACTTTCCAATTATGGGAATCCATTATAACATATTATCTCTGAAGTACCATTACATTAGGATAAAAAACATTTGCAGTCTGGAAAAGATTTTGATAAAACTAAGCCTTAGATTTAAGGTGGTTTTTAAAGTTTAATCATGGAATATATTTGGAATCAGCACCGATGTGTATTAGCACAAATGTATTAGCCAAACTGCTCAGCCGTATTTGGTGTCAAATCTGCAGTTTTACCAGTAAATATGTGACGGAAGTGGAGGGGGCAGGCGGCGGGCCCGTTCTAATTCCACCACGGCATGCATCTATCATTAATTTAATTTCATTATACTTGTAGTATATAAGAATAAAACATAACGTTGGGAAATATTTTAGTAATTTGTAACACATTTTGTGACTAATTCCGTTTTTGCCTATGAATCAAATCGCTTATTCCTTCCGGATATCAGTACGAAACTCTCCGTGTAATTTTATCAAATATTCTGCTTCTTATCAATAGCTTTTTAAGTGGAATGTCTTGGTTAGCTTAGCAAAAAATTATATTATATTATATTATATTATATTATATTATATTATATTAGCAATCATACCCGTATTTTACAGATAGTTAGTGTCTACTGGGGACAGACAGCTTCAACCTCCCCCCCCCCCTATTCAAGTGTCTTTTTTCCAGATATATCTGGGTTTAACTGGGTTGGATTTCCACCTCCTATTTTTTGATGTTCTACTGTCCATAATGTCCAGATAAGATCTTTA
Organism: Pteria penguin; assembly: GCA_035048485.1. Taxonomy (NCBI): domain Eukaryota; kingdom Metazoa; phylum Mollusca; class Bivalvia; order Pterioida; family Pteriidae; genus Pteria; species Pteria penguin. The sequence continues at coordinate 15,987,549 of CM068590.1, forward strand.
AAATAGAGTTCCCTGCCTCAATATAGAGATAATTATTTTACCATATACTTAGGTGTTAAGCAACATTATCTGGAGAGGACAAGATTTATGAGGTCTATCGAATTTGTAGCATGAAAGTAATTTGTGGTATAAAACTGCAGACACAATTGAATGTTCAGAGAATACTCGTGTAATCCACAAAATTCGAAATAGAGTGCATTTTACTAATTCTAAATAGAAATATCGTTAAAAATCTTTAATGTTGAAGAGAATTTGAGAATAAAATAATGTTCGGTTACTATGAATGCTGTCATTTCAAAATAATGATGGATTCAGTAATATATGATATATATGAATATAAAAACTTATCTTACGTTCTGTTTTCAAATGTTTATTTTTATAAGTGCAACAACCTTCTTTAACAGTGATCAAGTCATTTGCGGAAACTAAAATAATATCTCAAATTGAAACAGTTCTCAATAAAAGACTATTTAGCGCCAAGTTCAATATCATAGATATTAAAACCCATTCTGAATTTTATCTACTTACAAAGCAGTATTAATACTATTTTCTATGTAGTACGCCAGACCCGTATGTACACAATATCTATCTAACGTGTCAACATTATCATTAACTTTAGGGATGCTTTGCAGATTCTCTTTAAAATGCAGGTTTAATCATAAAGACCTATCAGAATATTGAAACCCAACTAGATACTAGAGACTAAGTGATATTCTAATACATACCTAGTCACCTGTGTATTCATTGATTACCACCGGCTGGAGGGGCCTCTAATCAATTCGCATAAAAATTGAAACAAAACGAAAAACAATATGCATTTCAACAGTACAAGATAAACCACATGCCCTGAACTCTAACTTTATTATAATGTCAGTTTAGTGGTGACGGGGTTTAAAGTGCTATCTAATTCACGATGAAATAAACAGTAACAACATGGGTTATGGATAAATGCACATCATTTGTGATTTAACATAAATAAATTGTGTATTATCTAAATATAACCTGAGTATATTATACACAATCAAGCTCTGACCTAAATGCGTCTCATAATGTTCGACATCGGGTTGGACAATAAAATATTTGGTCGCACCCCATCCAGACGAGAATATGTATATCATGTACTTGCTATTGCGGGTGTAGATGTCATCTAAATTAAGCCCTTGAATTGGAGTTGATCTAACAATTTGAATACTTCAAATACCAATATATACATTTTCTTATCCATGTCCTTACGTTTAACTTGATACCTATCTCAACTTGAGGATTTCCTCCATCTATCTATGTTCTTATATACATGTTTAATTATTTGTTTAATTTTATGTACATTTTTATTATATTTATATATTTATTTAAATGGCAGGAATCTTCAGTTTTAGATGCCATTTAAACAGATATTGAAATTTATTCAATTGAGTTGATTACTGATTCGATATGAAAAACATGGATTTTGATTTATGATTTCAGCATATATGTAACTGTCCTCTTCATGAAGTGTCCTTTTTCAAAATTTTCTAGTTTCTGCTTATTAGTTAGGCTAGAGTTTTAAGACTTTTGATCATGAACATAATTTATTATGAATTTGGTCGTGGTGTTGTTACCATGGTTATATCTTAAATCGATATAAAACACAGCAAACAGAAAACCATCACACGTGTCATTTTGATAACAGTTCACTCTTTCTGCTCTTCATCTGCGTTATTCCTCACATTCTTTTTTAATCTTGGCAGATAATTAGCAAATGATTAGTTAATTCTTTTAAAAACATCAATGTTGAAAAATTTTGTTAATATTATAAAAGCTATAGATATCATTTTATACGATGTGAGTTTATTTGCAATACATTCAAACAATTTCAAAACAGTAATATTTCCCAATATTCATATTCTCCAGTAAGCTTTTTTCTATAAACGAATAAAAAAACTTGTCTTGGTGAGAAAATATCCGGCATATCTGTGTAATTACTAACATTTTATTGCGTTTCTTTAAGATTCTTTTCTTTGCTTATTAATTTCCCCTGGATTTCTAATTCTTTTCTCGTGAATACATTTGTATTTTCATCATACAGAAGATGGTATAATACATAATACATTATTTTATCAAGAAAAGAATACTGAGAGTAAAATATATTTCTGTATTGTAAAAAAAAAAGTAAAATAAATAAAAACTCATATAAGCCTTATTAGTATGACTCTTTTATGGAAAGGAGCTTAATAAGCATGGGTAACAGCATACTGTAAAATGCAAACCGCAAAGTGGTTTTAGATCTATCACTTAAGACTGAAAGACTTGATGATAAAAGTACACTTAATGACTCCGGTAGGCAATAGATGTAACCATGTGCTCATTTTAATATAGGCCAAAATATAAATATCTGACCTAAATCGTATAAATTTATTGAGAAGTTTAACATTATGTAAATTTTTTATGTGAAACAGCATATGTGCATGACTTAAATATTTCAAACATTCAAAATCAATAGGAGAGTACGTATGTTCCTCCAGCTATACATTCTTTTAAACTTAGTAGTAACTTACTCTGTCAACGACCGAAACCGATATGATTTTGGAAATCAGTATACTTGTAATCTTCAAAATTCAAATTTAAAATTGACAGACATTATAGCGTTGCTGAACATGAAAAACTTTCGTTAATTTTGTTGTAAACAATAAATAGAAGCCTATCAATAATATATATAGCTGTGCCCAAATACAATTGTGTATAAATACTGGGATTGAATTGCTGAATGGTGTAATTTGACAATAAATGAGCTAGTTGAATTAAAATTATATTGGTATTATGAAATCTATAAATACGGCTCAGCAAGAGGCATTTCAAATAGATATAGAACAATCTTTATATGAAATTACACAACAAATGGAGTTGAGAAAAAGGTTGCACTAAAACATTTTTCTTCGCATGTTAATTGTTTATCGCGCTTCATAAAGTACATTGGGCCATAAAGACCTTGCTCAAGGTCATGACACACCTTCCAGTTATAGGTATACATTATGACATAATATTTGTGAAGTACCATTAGATTAGGATAAAGAATTAACATTGAATTACATTCTGGAGGGATAAAACTAAGCCCTTTTAAAAGTAATTAATAATGTTTAAGCATATACTATATTTGGAAACAGTGCCGATGCACTGACAATGCGACTGAAGATACAATCGGGAAATGCGTACATCATAGGTTGTACGAATTCAGTGTTAAAATCTATAACATATGATATATATCAGTTAAGTGTATTGTAAAATGTATGGCACTTGAATAATGCTCAAGAAAGCGCCCTATTTGCAGTCTGAACTCGATTTTTAATACAATCAACGGCTAATTTTAAATCATGACACGCGTAATAGAACCAACATGAACTTTTGTCAGTAAAAGTAGGCTTTTGTCGTTATTTAACTCGTGATTATAAAAATATACTACATTGACCTGTCGTAGTAACAGATGAAAATAACGTGTAAGTGTGCACTTGCTTATTTAGCCCAAAGCATAAAACATTGCATTGTAATTATACTGCATGTAGAAGAATTTCTTTATAAATATGCAGAACACTTGCATTTGAAACAACCTATGTGCATCAACACCTCTTTTGCCTAATCTTAGTCATTTTAGTAATCAAGAGGAGGTCGGCCGTGATGTTTAAACTACAGGTAAGCTCTAGTTGTCACTGGTGTTGAATCTTTTTCTTTACTACTTCTGTATATCGTTTGAGCTTTTAATTTCGAAAAGAGGCACTCATATGTATAGATATGTATATAACGTCTTTGAAATCTACTTATCGAATGTTTTATGGTAGATTTGCAGTTATAAGAAATCATTTGCTGAAATGTTGATTTCTTTTTTTTTTTCAAATGTACAGATGAGTGCAGCCATAATATAAGTCATAGCATACACAATAACGTGAAAAGTGGATTACTTTAGGACACGCGCTAGGACCACTCGACCAGACGAATGACGCATGAGCGCTCCTCGAATTAACGCGGGAGGCAATTCGCAGTATAATTATTTATTCAGACGTGCGCTATGTCCAGTCGCGTGTTCCCGTTTTTAATTTTCTATGTTGTTGTAAGGAAGAAAAAAATAAAATTGATTAAATTAAATTAACGAGAATGTCCCCATAAATACCTGAATACGTGAATTTATAACTAAATATAGGTTTCATATAACAAAAATTAGAACAGATAATAAAACAAATAAAATTACCATGTCGATATGCAGTAAGGTATTACTGTTAAACTTACTTTTTCACTTTATACTATTGCGTTAACATTCTTTAAAGTTTGATTTATTTATATATTACTTTATTAATGAATATATGTATTTTTTATGTATTATCTATTTATAACTTTATATTTTAATTCTTATATTACTACCATTATTATCATTATCATCATCATTATTATTAGTACTATTATTATTATTATTAGCTCATTTATACGTTCATGTATTTAGATGTACAATATATATAACTATCTCCCTTCAAGTTCTTCTATATGTAAATACAAATATTAGTTGCAAGCTGTAAGCATACGAACGTGACTGTCAAGAGCGTCCATGCGACAGACAAGCCGGTTATTTTTTCTTATCAAGACTATTTACCGATGGATACTTAAGGGATAAATGTATCTGGAAACGGAGTCAGCAAAACGGTAGTTTGCAACAGTATAACCACGGTATACCTGTCGCAAACAATCAAATACAGTACGTTTATACCCATTCTTATTCATTGTAACAAAAAATCGTTGGGTTTTTTTTTCTCGTTGAAAATGTCCCATTCCTCGTTGCTAGGGACGGCTAGCGCAATGTTCTTCCAAGAAACGAATTGATATATAGTGCACTGACATAAGAAGCGTCTTCATTTCCATATTCTTAAAGTTCTATGATTAAATTACTAATCGCAAATTGAATCATACATGATTGACTTGATGTCGCATCGTAAACAGCTAAACAGGCAATTTTGCTGCGGCGCGGCGAGATGAAAAGACATGCACATAATGCTGGAAAGCATATTGCATGGTGGTACGTCATGCGCGTTGTCAGTTTTGTTGGATCGACTTGATTGCAATAAATGTGCACGTGAATGGTAGAACTTGAAAATCGTCTTTGATACGAGACTTAAGATGGACGTAAAGAACACTGAACGAAGTTGTAACAGACACTATTTTTGATAGTTGGAGTGAGAGGCAATGTGTGCAAAGAGTACGTACAATGTAGTTATACATTTGAGGACGGTATATTGTGGTTATACATGTCTGAACGCTAAAGTGTGGACCAATCAGAACTGTGAAAACAAAACAAGTGCATTAGAATACGTTATTACCCTTACCACCTCATATGACTACGAGTTATCCTAGCTAGATAATATCATAGCATCACGGCAGGTGTGACCAGGCAGCATGAGATGCTTCCTCCTCCATGGCGTCTGACCCTACCTGTCCGTGATAGTCTATATCTCTACTTCGTCTAGTAGATTTGACGTGTCTTATTGTCTTATTGACTAATGATCGGTATATTATCACATTCCTTGCCATTATGAGTAAGATACACAATATTTTAAAACGCTCGAACTTAAACACAGACACTCCTATCCGGAAATGTGGATGACTGTTTTACAATTAAGGTCACGTTACCCATCCAGACTGACACTAGACACTTTTATCTCTGTATTACATATACGAGATTGTCAGAATAACTCACTATTCCTTAATAATGCTGGAGCCGAGGTCATTAGACACCTGAATACTTTTATATCTACAGCGCATAAATTTTTAAAATATCGATATTTAGATAAGAATGAAATAAACATGTCCTTTGAACTATTCGTTAAAATTCTTTCAGTTGTGATTAATGTTGGAAACATATTCTACATGTATTGAATTCGCCCTCCAATCAGAGGGCGAAAAGGGCGAAAATGAAACGGGGGCAAAATTTTCCCTGTATACAGTATCGCTGTCATGATTACTCATCCAAGAAATTAAGGAGAGATTAGTTTAAAATAATGTAATCGGATTCGTTTTTTCTTATGGTTTAAAAGCTTAAAAATTTTAATAGATCAACTACAAAATTTGTTGAAAATTCAAGGCTACAAAATAGTTACTGAAAATAAACTTTTATACACAAGAAAAAAAAAACGTTATTCTTTACCGGACGCAGAATATCCAGGATTTGAGAAGTTGATTTAGACTGCTGGTGGTGCTATTATATATTTCTGTCAACTAGTCAAAATTCTTCCAATTCTCAGAAAATTATATTACTTGACTGAATTATTGTCCATCTGACAACTGTAATGTTTACTTCTCCCAAAAATTGTGGACTATTCAAAATAATTTATCTTTGACAAGTCTATGTACATGTATTACATGGTAAATTGTCAAATTGTCTCTTACATTAAAGTAAAGAATTTGCTATGCATATATTTATCGTTTCGATAATCACCCTTAAGGCTTTGAGCTTAACTGATGAGACACACTTTGTCGGAATGCGCGCATGTTGCACCAAATTTAAAAAAGTATTTATGCTACTACATATATTATACTACTACCCATAACCTGCATAATGTGGTCAGCAAAATAGCATGTTTGTTCGTTTAGTAAGTGTGACCATTATATAACATGACAAAAAGTACCAATCATAAAATGATTTTGTTCTGTTTATTCTAGACGACGCTTGCATTTCTGATTTTGGTTTTACCCTTCGCTGTGTCGGGGGATAGCAGTTGTGCTGAATTATCTGCATTCAGGAGACAATTGCAAGAGATGAGTAACAATATGCATACAGTGCAAAATGACATTGCAACGTTGAAGACCCAGAGTGTACAAGGTATTATAAATCAGATTAATGGGATATAATATTGATATTTCTGACGACAGTATTCAAAGTATAGTCGTCATTACCAAATTAAATGACCCGGAGCATTAAATGGATTAAATTTATATTTCATATCATGCCTGATATAGGATAATTTTGTAGTTAAAGTTTCGTCATTTTATTCTGACATCACTATGCAAGCATTAACGTCATAATGAAAAACCCGATAAAGAGTAGCATGTCTGGCATTCAGTCCCTTATATCATGTTTCATTGAAATAAATTCATCCAATGCAATTATCAGCACAATTGTTACACACAGTATACGTGCATAATACCAATTAGAATTACAAACCACGTATGAATGTAGAAAGAACGCAATAATATTTTAGGACTTTGATTACATCTTATGTTAATCGTTTAATACATTGTCTATCATGTGGTGGTCCTGATACCGTTCCTCATTTTAGTCGGATCAAAAAGGATAGTCCAGGTTTCAAATTACCACTAGTACTTAGTCAAAATAAGAACTGATGTTCAGTTCCAGTCTTATGATATTTTTAACAGTATAGCAGTCTTTATAGTATACAAAGCTTGAGAGTGGTATACTATCAAGGTTCTTTTTGATTAAATTTTATAAAATAGTTTTATATAATCAATACCAGTTTTCAGTGTTTATGACCCGAAAAAAGATTTTTAATCTATTGTGATTTAAGAAAATAAGGATTAAGTCCTCATGCATAGTTCTGTCTTTAACTGGGTTTTTGGTCTCTTGCTTGGTGTGCTTTTCAAAAATTTATACTTATGATTTTCATCGTAACTGCCTTGAGTACTACTGACGAAACGCACGCTGTTGAAATACGCATGAAGTGCATTAAATTAATACATCTATATATATTCTGGTACTCATTTGTACTGACATGTGAACGGATATTAATATAAAAACATTCTGCAGGAAGCAGTGTCATATATACAAGATGGGGAAGAAAAACATGTCCCAGTAGTGCTGAACTGGTATATTCAGGTAATATATGGTACATTATATTGAATTTGGTATATAACAGGCTCCGAAATTGAACAGGTATTAGATAATAAGATAAAAGAAATTAATCATAAATATGGTAAAAAAAAATCAAATAATCGTTTCGATTAAAGAAATTTATTTAATACATCATATTAATCCATCATTTTTGTAATTTGATAAGCAATCATCATCAGATTTGAGTGTTGCACGGCTAATTCATACTGTTGTCACTTTGTAATTTTATAGTTTCGATTTTTCCATTATCCAATTTTTCGTTATATGTTTATGACCAATCCACTATGGTAACTTGTCGATCCCTGTTTCTCCTTAATGAGGATTATTTTAATAATTTTTAGAACGAGATCTTTTTATTTGTGCCGTCTCAAGCGATCGGTCGGTCCGATGTTGACATGATAGTATCTCTAACCTCAAATCTACGCCAAGATATGTACGGAGAAGACATTTTATTTTTCGCGCAAAGCCAACATTAAAGCAGAAATTGACATTAATAAAATTCAAATACATGTAGTAATTACTTATTTACGAACGCATGTACTATGATGTAATTATGTACTCAAAACGATATAGAAAGGAAAATACACAAGATTACAGTTCGGTGTAAGAATACACATTATGTATCCGTTACGGAAATGGCCGAGTAGGTACGATTCAGCAATCTTAGCCAGATAGCGCTCGCATCTTTTACCGTTTGTGATGTGATTGCTATTTTTTAGATTGGGTCAGCGTTATTTAATTGTCTGTGATGTGATTGCTATTTTAGATTGGGTCAGCCACAAATAATGAAATTCAGATAGATAGCGTATGCTCATTTCAATACTTCAGGATATGGCTTAGTTTTATCATTTTATTGTCAATTTGCGCAATAATAGTTTGTTTGCAGACTTAAGGTGTCTGAGGAACATTTCGGTCCGACAATGTGGTCAACAATAAATCACTTAGAGATCCGATAGATAGATAGATATAGATATGATAATATGTGTTAAAATAACAGTTTAAACATTTATTATTTTCAAACTTTATTGGTAAATAGATTATTGGTAAATGCTCCGGTCTATTTGTACTATGAGTACTTTGATTAAATGTATGTTCTTTGGATGTGCCGCTTTTGTGGTGATTGTGAGAGAGTTGGCAATTAAATTGGTCAACATCGGCGATTGAGTAACGATTGTCTCTTAAATTGATCGTTCTATGGTGTTACCGCAACTGTTTTTAAACCGAAATAGCTTTCTGATATCGATGTTTATGCTTATTTCTGTTTGCTATTTATGTCCATGGCGAGTTTGTCATACATCTGAGTCAGACGTTTTTTTTTTTTTTCTCTCCTTGCTTTTAAAAAATGAAAATACGGGTTTCAATATATTTTTATGAGACTGAAAAATGCCAATCCATTTGACGAAAGTCAAAACCCCCTATACATTATTTTAACAGAACGACATCAAGTCAATATTTCCATCTTAAATCCAACCTACTATACCTCTATCTGTATCCATATTCTTCCCTATTATCATAAACTCTGTGCTACAGAAATTATATGATGTATGAAATTCAGGTGCTAGCAATATTGATAACATGCCAGTTAGTGTGTTCAAAGTACAAACAATTAAAATGTAAGCGAAACAACTGTGCTACATTATCCCTATTGAAATGTTTTAATTCTACACGAATTTGCTAGTCACAATCTTTTGAGAACAGTAAATTTCCATCATGCATAGCTTTGTCTTTACGCGATTTACGGGTCTTCTTCTTAGATTTTAGGACTTCTTGATATCATATGAAATTGTAGAAATTCGCATCAGGTGCACAGAATTCATTTTGTTATATGTCATATCAGTATTTTTCTTGCACGTATAGGCTATGCCGGTGGTTCGCATTACCGCCATATCGGTGGTGCAGCTGAATTTGTATGTCTACCTAAAGATCCTCAATGGGGCACTCCTGTCGACGGGAGAAACGACGGATTCGCTTTTATGTATGGAACTGAATATCAGTGGCACAAAAAGCTTAATAACCATGATGTCCCTTGTGCTGTATGCTGGAGTAAGGGGCCCTCAGTCATCCAAATGATACCAGGTAAAACAAATACGGTAAATGGTATAAAATGTCTCACAGAAAATTTCAAATTACAAATGTACTGGATTAAACTGAAATCATTCGACGTACCGTAGAAATGTGTTTGATGTTTCACAAAATAATTTTAAACAATGTCCTGTTCTGATGTTGTGTGAGTATGACACTGCAAAATACTTGCAGTTTCTGTCTACATCCATCAGTCGGTGTTGAAATATTGTTGTGTCATCTGTGATTGTGGGCATTCACCTCGAACAGGAGATCCTCATTCCTCCAGGGCATCTGATTTCACCTCTGACAGGAGACAGTTACTGCACATGATTTCACATCTGGTCCTATCTATGACAGGAGACGTTTGCTCCTCCGGGGCACCTGGTCATACCTCTGACAAGAAACGTTTACTCCTACCGGGCACCTGGTCCTACCTCTGACAGGAGACGTTTTCTGCTGCCGGGCACCTGGTCTCAAATCTGACAGGAGATAATTACTCCTCCCGGGTACCTGGCCCTACCTCTGACAGGAGACAATTACTTTTCCTGGGCACCTGGTCCTACCTCTGACAAGAGACTTTTACTCCTCTCGGGCACCTAGTCATACTTGACAGGAGACGTGTACTCCTCCTGGGCACCTGGTCCTCCCTCTGACAGAAAACAATTACTCCTCCCGGGCACCTGGTCCTACCTCTGACAGATGATTATTCCTCACGGGCACCTGGTCCTACCCTGACAGGAGACTCTCACTCCTCTCTGGCACTTGGTTTCACAACTAGTTTTCAGAGATCTATGAATGTTCAGCATATTTTTACTACTACGAATACATTGATAAAATATCAATTTCTATCGTATTTTACATTCAGCACGCACTCAATGTTACAACGGATGGACAGCCCAGTACCAAGGTAATCTAGTAGCTGGATATCATGGTCATGCATCTGCTACACAATACGTGTGTCTGGACAGCAACCCAGAAAGTCTGCATTCCTCCATCTCGAATCACGATGGTCGCTTGATGTATGGCGTAAAAGCCAAATGTGGGTCACTTAAGTGCCCGCCATACGAAGATGGGAAAACGCTTACATGTGTTGTTTGCACACGATAATATCTAACAGATTTACCGCAATAAAAAATCTGTTTGATGCCAGCTTTCATTTTTATTTTTTCTAATGTTATTTTTTAGACATTATTTTATTTATTCATTTATATTTAATTATCATTATTTGTAAGGCGTTAAATTCTACTGAGAAAAAAATATATGAGTAAATTCTAAACTTTAAGATAAAAACCTATCTTAAGTATGCCTTATGATGGCGATGGGGTCAGATGTGTTGATGACAACATATAAATCTCATACACCTCATGCGCGATCTTATATTTTATTTGTGGCATTCGTATTAATAAGTAATAAATGCAGTTAAACGATTATGTAAATGGAAATATCATCGATCTAAAATAACCCCAGCTAGAGGTATGTCGGGGTTTTTTTTTTTTTTTTTTTTTTGGTTTTTTTTTTTCTTGGTTCTTTTTGTTTTTTTTTTTTTTTTTTTTTTTTTGGGGGGGGGGTTATTGGTTATTGCTTTCCTTGATTTACTGTGCGTATCAATAGCTATTTGTGAGCCAATGTGTATGAAAAATGGCATGTAGCTTATATGTGATTGACAGTCGGCCTATACCACTTTGGCTTCTGGAAGGGAATTGAGATCCAACCACACAATCAGTCTCCAATATTTGATAAAAGTGTGGATAAGCGTAGCTATATAGTAAGCCTTGTCCATGGAAATCTACCTATATAGCAAGTCTCCCCTCGAAGCGATTTGTTTGAGATGTTGTTGACAAGAAGTTCGAAATATATGCTACATCAATACATCAGTCTGTCCCATTTCGACAACGTAATACGTTACAAACATGTAAACTTTAAATAGTAAGAGTGAGTTTGAATTTCCTATATGATTTATTTCTACGAAGATGTAAGTCCTCTTGTACTGTATAGTCGAAGAAGGCTCTTTCGTCCAAAAACTCTCCAGTGACTTCTTTTCTTGATTCCGAAAACAAATGGACAAATGGAATTATATAGCAGGCGCGGATCCAGAAATTTTGTTGAGAGTGGGTCCATCCCCACATCTTTGATGTTCTATTTTTTCGCGAGAGTGAAAAATGTGTATCTGTTTTATAGAAATAAGTTCTGATTTTGAATGTTCTGAAGTAGGGAAAACTATCATTAAGATGGGTAATATTCCCAGTTATGGCAACAAAAATCAAGACCATAGTATTTAAGATAATTGTTTTAAAAAATCAGTTATTCAATGTAGCTGCATCTGGTACAATAATTATTATTGAAATGACTTTAGAATAAGACAAGGGGAAAATACCCAGAATCTTTATACGCCCGTCTTAGAAAAAGTGATGTATCAAGGTATGGCACTGTCCATCTGTCCGCACTTTTACGCAGGAAACATACCAAGCCATTGGGGCTAAGACTGTCAAACTTGGTGCTTGGAGTTGCATAACAGTTTGGTAAAATTTTGATCTGATTTTGGGTTTAAACCATCGTTCTCCGTTGTATTCACATATTTCTTAAAACCCACTGTTACGCAATATTTTCAACTAGGATTATAATATCTTACTCATGTTTGGACCTGGCGGGGTTAATCATCCTTGGAGGAATTGATCCAGGTTACTGGAGAAGAGACAAACGATTCCTGCAGCTCGTCAGACAAATGCTCAAATCTGGTTAATACTGATCATGTATTTGATTTCATGCTGTATAGCACCATTTTTTTTTTTTTTTTTTTTTTTTTTTTCTTCTTTTTTTTTTTTTTTTTTTTAGTTCTCAGGTTAGTTATTGCTAAAGGACCCACATGAAGCAGTGAGGGATCTTTTACGTGCCATGCCTACCGTGACACGGGACCTCGGTTTTTACTGTTGCATCCAAAAGACATAATACTGGTGCCCCCAGGGCGGAAGTCCAACCCGGGACCTCCCTATCACGAGCCGAGCACCTTATCCACTAGGCCACATCGGCTTATCATTCTTTGACAAACTTCCTCTTCAGACTGGGTGAATACAGAGACAAACTGAATGCATAGGAATGATCTAGAGAGATGTGAGAAGAAGTGTTCTCCTTTTTGGTTCTGTTCCGAAATCAATTTTTTGACGTTTTTGCAACATTTTTTTTTTAACTTAGTAAGGTGAATGCAGAAAAGTGTCATTCATTTAATTGATAATGATGATTTTCTATGGGCTATTTGATTATAATTATTTTGAAAAATAATATTCTGAAATAATTCTGTCAATATCTTAATTTTTGGATTTGTAATGAATTTATTATCACTTCCAATAAAATGATAGTTGGCCATTTTTCACATTTTCAACTTTTTCTGCAAATCTGTTGGAAGGGTTTTAATAAAAATACATAACTTATAACCCCCTCTTTACAGGTGGAGCCCCATCAGTCAAAAGTACGCTACAAAAAAGTACCCTAATTTGACTATTTTCTTCTGCATATAGGCTGTATACAGAGAAAACCAGAATGCATAGAAATGATGTATAGGGATGGGTGAAGACGTATTGTTATATTGGTTCTCTTCCAAAATCAAATTTTAGAAGTTTTTCCACTTTTTTTTTTTTTTGGAACTGGTGATTTCAATGCAGAATAGCGCCATATTTCCTAGTTAAGCGATAGTGATGATTTCATATGGACAATTTTGATCATAATTTTAGTAAGGAATAATATTTTCAAAAATTTTTATCAATATCTCGATTTTTGGATTTTCTAAAAATTTTTAAGACTTTCAAATGAGGGTGTAGAGTGACAATTCTTTATATTTTTAACTCCTGCTGTTTTACCACTTGAAAAATCTTGATGAAACAAACATGGTATACATGAAGTGGTATGGGTCCTCCATCAATTTTGGATAATTCATCCAAATTGGTCGACAGGTGTTGTCACCATGGCTAAACAATATGTCAGGTCTCACAATGGTATATATACAACTTCGTAATTAAAATATGGGGAGTAGCGCTGCAAATCCAGCTGTGGTCATTTTTTTTTTCATTTCTTTAAACATCTAAATAAGGTTTTAGATGTTTTCACAACACTCAACACATGAAATTAGGCCATTTTAATTTGGATCTGGACAATATTTGAAACAATTGTTGTTTGGATGCTGGATGAGAACCTTTCTGTAGGCAGTATGGTCGACACGATCTTCCACATTGATCAAATGCCGTTAAATACACCTTTGTTGAAGACACATGATAAGCACGTTTGACGGCGATATACCCCAATGAACTATGGACTGCATGACTGTTGTCTAGAAACACATGATCCTTGAAGATTCCATCATAATTAAGGCCATATAAGGTAACAGTCCACATTTATCGTTCTAACATTTTTTATTTGTATTGACATCATCAGCACAAATGTACCTGTTCAACTTGTTCCAATTCTTTGATGGGTAGATATATCATATCTTTTGTCAATTTTGCCATTTTCCACTCTATGGGAGTCATAAAGGATGACAGACGTTACATTGATTGGTAAATACCTCCACAAATCTCTGTGTCTTTGACAGTTCATTTTATAAAAAATTTGGACAGACCTTAAACACATGCTTCTTTAAAAGCATTAATGATAACCTTAGCTGGAGTGAAAGCTGGATATATTCCAGAACTAGACACTGTCATATTTGTGTTATTTGTGGCATCCATGGCAATCATACTCATTCTACCACTGTGCATGTTACCCGAAACAAAGAAACCAGATATATCCCCTAGACTAGTGCTGTTGAAAATAGATACTGTTACCGATATACCGGATCGTAAATTATCCAATGCGTTTGTAAAGTTAAAAGTAAATGTTGCATGTGGAAGATAAACACTGGCATGTCAGCTGTAAAAGTTGCACTTGATGCAAAGGTATTGCGACCGGAGAATTGTGAAGGAGATGTTGAGATGTTTCACCTCCGGGTTGATATTGTTTGGAAAAGCAGATGTTTGAATCAATATCGAAAAAGTACCCAACCGTTAATCATTCTCAAAGTCCCAAGACAGATACAAAATTGTGTAAATTTCAAACAGGATTTGTTGTGAACCCCGAAATACTGAAAATAAGCGTCTCCTGATTGCATGCATCACCCGTCACAACAGTTCTTAAGAAACATGTCAAAATCAAGAGTTTTGGTTTCCTAATTAAAAGTAGAAACTGGTATACAAACCTGTTCCACGACTGTAGCAGGAGCTGACCTGGAGATAAATTGCGGTGGCCATCGCCACGAAGCGCACTGTAAGTAAGGTGACCTACAACTTGGTGCACACCACGAACAAGTTGGTCGAGGATCTTCGGTGAAGAAATTTCTAGCAAACCTTCGTTCATACCCCTCTCGATTCCTAAGTACCGTGGTATTCCAAACCAAATTATGCGTAGGATCATCTGGACGGTGACCAAACTGATTTATATTTGGATATTTCCGGGCTGCTGTCGATACGATTTTGAAATTCCTACCAAATGTAATCGATGTAATATGATCCATGTAGACTACAGGGTCCATCGTAGCGGAATTTACTTTAAATATAGTACCACCCGCCCAAACGTAAACCAGATCGTGTTTGCTTTCCAAAGGTTGAGTCATTTCACCATTTGACGACATTCTATATTTCCCGCATGCTTATTTTTAAGATATCTGTTTTCATATGGGCATTTTAATTTTTCTGAAAATAAAATCCATTCAATTGAGATGTCCTCTAATACATATTTCAAGCTAGTATGTTTTCAAGCTAGATTTTTAAGCTAGCTATTTCAAGCTACATCTCTTATCTGAAAAGTAATATTCTAATGCAGTTTATTTATGAAACATTTGTATTTCATTATTAATGAGCAAAAATAATCATGATGAGCATTTACAAAAACAGTTTTTGGTGGGGGGTGTTGGGGTGTTACTTTTTTGTGTTTTTGTAATGTTTTTCTTTTTTTTTTTTTTTTGTGGGGGGGGGGGGTATTATTGGGGGGGGGGGGGGGTTGCTTTGATTTTGTTTTGTTTTTATTTATTTATTTTTGTTTTGTTTTTGGGGGTTTTTTGTTTTTGTTTTGTTTTTGTTTTTTGTTTGTTTGGTTTTTTATTTTTGTTTTTTGGAGGGGCGGGTTGTGTATACATAGTGAAGCTTTACAAGATGATTAAATGCACATCAAAGAATAATAAGATATTTTCACTATTTTCCCCGTAATTGAGGATATTCCTCTTTAATTGCAGCTTGGTGACGTAACGTTTAACATACAAGAATTTCTGTTGTGTACACATTTCTGTATATCCTTGAAAACACATCTTGTTCTAACTATTGCTTACAAATTCGGTTATTCCTGGTTTAGATGTCAAACGTGCCAACCCATACAAGCTCTGATCGACTAGCACCGCATGTTATTTACTTAATCTTAGAAATCCAGATATTTGCAACCTGACCATTCCTTTCTTAGCCATGCGTGCTAAAGCATAAATAAGTGAAGAACAACGTGTAGGAAACTATGAAAAAGAAATGACTCACACTGGACACCAATTCTGAAGATCCGGCTTCATTTCCGGCCGAGGTATGGAACTCTTGCCAAGTATTTGCAAGTGCGCTACAATTTCTATGACTATTTAATGTTTATTTTGCTTGGAATGAGCAACTTACCCCAAACGGCAAATCGTATAAACTATAAGGCAGGTCATCTATCATTTAATTTAGTCTCCTGTTATTTTAACCTCTAATAATGAAAATTACACAAGAATCTCATAAAGAATAACAGATGTAGATAGCGTGTATGATGGCGCAGTCACCTTTCAGCTATACCAAAATATGCCAGTGGCGGATCCAGTATTTCCGTAAAAAAAGGCGGGGGGGGGGGGGGGGGTACATGTGTATTAGCCAAACTAATCAACCATATTTGGTGCCAAATCTGTAATTTTACTAGTAACTATGTGACGGAAGCGGACGGAGGGGGTGGGGGGGCGGGCGGTCCCACTCCACCACTGCATGCATCAATCATTAACTTAATTTCCTCATAATTGTAGTATATAATAATAAAACATAACCATGGGGAATATTTTAGTAATTTGTACACATTTGACAGATTCTGTGCCTAATTCAATAGTTTTATCAAATATTTTGCTTCTCATCAACAGCCTTTTAAGTAGAAGGTCTTTGTTAGCTTAGCAAAGAAAATATTATATTATATTATATTACATTATATTATATTATATTAGCAATCATACCAGTAATTTACAGAAACTATAGTTAGTGTCTATAATGGATAGGCAACTCCCACCCATCCCCCACTAGAATGTCTTTTTAGCAGATATATCAGGCGTTTTGTGGCAAAGAATAACCGGGTTTGATTTCCACCGCCTGTTTTTCGATGTTCTATTGTCCATAATTTCCAGAAAAAAAAACCCTTTAAAATGAAGGTCCCTGCCTCATTATAGAGAATATTATTTTATCATATACTTACAGGTGTTATTCAACATTAACTGGAGAAGTCAGAATTTATCAGGACTATCGAATAATAAATCCTGTTATGGTGACAAAATATCCGGCATATCTATGTAATTTTTAACATTTTCTTGCGTTTATTTAAGATTCTTTTATTTTCTTATTAATTTCTACTGGATTCCTAATTTTTTTCTGGTGAATACATTTGTATTTTCATCATGCAGAAGATGGTATAATACATTTCTTTTTTTTTTTTTTTTCAAGAGAAGAATAATGAAAGTAAACTACAAGTGAAGATATTTTTCTCAGTTTTTTTTTTTTTTTTTTCAGTTTCTGTATTGTATAAAGAGTGAAAATTCACAAGAGATTTATTTATTTGACTCTTTCATGGAAAAGTGCTTAATACGCTGGTGAAGTACAAAACACAAAGTGGTTTTAGATCTATCACTTCAAAATTATACGGTTATCAAAGATTTCATGATAAAAGTACACGTGATGACTCCCGTAAGCAACAGATGTAACCATGTGCTAATTTTCATATAGCCAAAAACATAAACACCTTCAGCTACATCATGTAAATTTCTTTCGAAGTTTTACATAATGTAAAATTTTTATGTGAAATAGAATATGTGACTAAAATATTGTCGGAAACTGAATCTTTCAAACATTCAAAATCAATAAGAAAATATGTATGTTCCTCCAGCTATACATTCTTTTAAACTTACTAATAATGTCATCTGTCAACGACCGAAGCCGATATGATTTTGGAAATCTTTATATTTGTAAACTTCAAATTTCAAATTTAAAATTGACAGACAACAAAGCGTTGCTGAACATGAAAAAAAAAAAACTTTCGTAAATTTTGTTGTAAACAATAAATAGAAGCCTATCAATAATATTTATAGCTGTGCCCATTTTATAAGAGGGGTAATTGTATACAAATACTCGGATACAATTGCTGAATAGTGGATTTTACCAGAAATGGTCTAATTGAATTGAAATTCTTTTAGTATCATAAAATCTAATAGTCGAGCTCTGCAAGAAGCATTTCAAATAGATATAGAATAGACTTTATATGAAATTACACAACAAATGGTTTTGAGGAAAAAACGTTGCACTAAAGCATTTTTCTTGGCATGGAATTTTATCAAATATTATGCTTCTTATCAACAGATTTTAAGTAGAAGGTCTTGGTTAGCTTAGCAATGAAATTATATCACATTATATAATATTATACTAACAATCATACCAGTATTTTACAGAAACTATAGTTAGTGTCTAATGGGGACAGACAACTTCAACCCTCCCGCCACTGGAGTGTCTATTTACCAGATATATCTGTCTTTAACAGATCCCAGCGTCTGATTATTTTTCATACAATTCTCTTTCTGTAACTAATTTGGGCCAGTTTCTCTCGCTTTGAGCTTGTCCAACAGAAGGAGATGTTTAAACTTGGCAACGCCCATTTTTATGCCATTTCCAGAAGGATTACTGCGTGTGTCCAATCAGATCCCCCTCCTTAATTATAGAATGACGATTGAAACTTTGCAACACTATGGTAACAAATCGTTATTGCGAACTATCAATTTGGAACAGGCGTATTGTTGCAAAGAATAACCGGGTTTGATTTCCACCTCCTGTTTTTCGATGTTCTATTGTCCATAATGTCAAGATGGGACCTTTAAAATAGAGTTCCCTGCCTCAATATAGAGAAAATTATTTTACCATATACTTAGATGTCATTCAATATTATCTAAAGAGGACAGGATTTATCAGGTCTATCGAATTTGTAGCATGAAAATAATTTGTTGTATAAAACTGCAGACATAATTGAATGTTCAGAGAATACTCGTGTAATCCACAAAAATTGAAATAGAGTGCATTTTACTTATTCTAAATAGAAATATTGTTAAACATCTTAAATGTTCAAGAGAATTTGAGAATAATACATGTTCGGTTACTATGAATAATATCATTTCAAAATAATTATGGATTCAGTAAAGTTTGATATAAATGAATATAAAAACTGATTTTACGTTGTGTTTTCAAATGTTTATTTTCATAAGTGCAACAACTATCTTTGACAGTGATCAAGTCAGTTACGGAAACTAAGATAATATCTCATAATTGAAACAGTTCTGAATAAAAGACTATTTAGCGCTATATACATAGGGTACAGTTATATACACCCCACTGTATACTCAACTAGATACTAGAGATTAAGTGACATTGTTATACATACCTACTTACCTGTACATTCATTGATTCTCACCGGCTGGACGGATATCTAATCAATTCGCATAAAAATTGAAACACAACGCAAAACAATATGCATTTCAACAGTGCAAGATAAACTACATGCCCTGAACTTTAACTCTATTATAATGTCAGTTTAGTGGTGATGTGGTTTAAAGTGCTATCTAATTCACGATGAAATCAAAATAACAACATGGGTTATGGATAAATGTACATCATTTCTGAATTTATATGAATAAACTATGTATTATGAAATTATAACATGTACATCATGTACTTGCTATTGCGGCTGTAGATGTCATCTAGATTAAGCCCTTGAACTGAAGTTGATCTAACAATTTGAATGCTTCAAATATCCATATATACATTTTCTTATACATGTACTTACGTTTAACTTGATACCTATCTCAAATTGGGGACTTCCTCTATGCATGTTCTTATTTACATGTTTAATTAATTCTTTTAATTTTATGTACATTTTCATCATATTTATTTGAATGACAAGATTCTTCAGTTTTAAATGCTATTGAAATAGATATTGGAATTCAATTAATTGAGTTGATTATTGATTAGATATGAAAAACATGGATTTTGATTTATGGTTTCAGCATATATGTTACTGTCCTCTTCATGAAGAGTCCTTTTTATGAATTTTCTTGTTTTTGCCTATTAGTTAGGCTAAAGTATTCAGACTTAATTTATCTTGAATGTAGTCGTGGTGTTGTTACCATGATTATATCTTCAATAGATATAAAACACGGCAAACAGAAAACCATCACAAATGCCATTTTATTAACAGTTCACTCTTTCTGCTCTTCATCTGCTTTATTCCTAACATTCTTTTAATCTTGGCAGATAATTTGCAAACAATTAGTTAATTCTTTTAAAAACATCAATGTTGAAAGATTTTGTCAATATTATAAAAGCAATAAATATCATTTTATACCATGTAACTTTATTTGCATTACATTCAAACAATTTCAAAACAGTAATATTTCCAAATATTCATATTCTCTAGTAAACTTTTATTTTTCTTTCTATTAAAGAAAAAAAGAGCAGTTACTGGCTCAGTTATGTGGCAGAAGTCACCATGGAGCTATATAATACATGAATATAAATAATACAGAATAATAAATCCTGTCATGGTGACAAAATATCCGGCATGTCTATGTAATTTCTCACATTTTATTGCGTTTATGTAAGATTCATTTCTTTGCTTATTAATTTCCCCTGGATTTCTAATTCTTTTCTCGTGAATACATTTGTATTTTCATCATACAGAAGATAATATAATACTTTTATTTTTTTTTTTTTTTTTTTTTTTTTTTCTTTTTTTTTTTTTAATGAAGAAAAGAATACTGAAAGTAAAATATATTTCTGTACTGTAAAAAATAAAATAATAAATAAAAAAAAATTAAAACTCACGGAAGCCTTATTAGTTTGACTCTTTTATGGAAAGGTGCTTAATAGGCCTGGGTAACAGCATACTGTAAAGTGCAGACCGCAACGTGGTTTTAGATCTATCACTTAAGACTCAAAGACTTGATAATAAAGTACACTTAATGACTCCGATAAGCGACAGATGTAATCATGTGCTCATTTTAATATAGGCCAAAATATAAATACCTCACCTAAATCGTATAAATGTATTGAGAAGTTTAACATTATGCAATTTTTTTATGTGAAACAGCATATGTGCATGACTTAAATATTTCAAACATTTAAAATCAATAGGAAAGTATGTATGTTCCTGCAGCTATACATTCTTTTAAACTTAGTGGTAATTTACTCTGTCAACGAAACCGATATGATTTTGGAAATCAGTATACTTGTAAACTTCAAATTTCAAATTTAAAATTGACAGACATTATAGCGTTGCTGAACATGAAAAATTTTTCGTTAATTTGGTTGTAAACAATAAATAGATGCCTATCAATAATATATATAGCTGTGCCCAACTTACAATTGTGTATAAATACTGGGATTGAATTGCTGAATGGTGTAATTTTACAAGAAATGGCATAATTGAATTGAAATTGTATTGGTATTATGAAATCTATAAATAAGGCTCAGCAAGAGGCATTTCAAATAGATATAGAACAATCTTTATATGAAATTACACAACAAATGGAGTTGAGAAAAAGGTTGCACTAAAACATTTTTCTTCGTATGTTGATTGTTTGTCCCGCTTCATAAAGTACATTGGGCCATAAAGACCTTGCTCAAGGTCATGACACACCTTCCAGTTATGGATATCCATTATGACATAGTATTTGTGAAGTACCATTAGATTAGGATAAAGAAGTACCATTGAATTACATTCTGGAAGGGATATTGATAATACTAAACCCCTTTTAAAAATAATTAAGAACGTTTAAGCATATACTATATTTGGAAACAGTGCCGATGCACTGACAATGCGACTGGTGATACCATCAGGAAATCCATACATCAGAGGTTGTATGAATTCAGTGTTAAAATCTATAACATATGATATATATCAGTTAAGTGTATTGTAAAATTTATGGCACTTGATTAATGCGGAAGAGAGCGCCCTATTTGCAGTCTGAACTCGATTTTTAATAAAATCAATGGCTAATTTTAAATCGTGAAACGTGTAATAGAACCAACATGAACTTTTGTCTATAAAAGTAGGCTTTTGTCGTTATTTAACTCGTGATTATAAAAATATACTAAATTGACCTATCGTAGTAACAGATGAAAATAACGTGTAAGTTTGCACTTGCTTATTTAGCCCAAAGCATAAAACATTGCATTGTAATTATACTGCATGTAGAAGAATTTCTTTATAAATATGCAGAACACTTGCATTTGAAACAACCCATGTGCATCAACACCTGTTTTGCCTAATCTTAGTCATTTTAGGTCGGCCGTGATGTTTAAACTACAGGTAAGCTCTAGTTGTTACTTGTGTTGAATCTTTTTCTTTACCACTTCTGAATATGGCTTGAGCTTCTATTTTGAAAAGAGGCACTACAATATGTCTCTAACGTGTTTGAAATCTACGTATTGCATGTTTTATGGTAGCTTTGCACTAATAAGAAATCATTTAGGACACGCGCTAGGACCACTTGACCAGACGAAAAAAATTCGCGGTATTATTATTTATTCCGATGTGCGCTAGGTCCAGTCGCGTGTTCCCGTGTTTGATGTCGTAGTACTGATGAAGAAAATAAAAGGGATTAAATTACATGTAAATTAACGGGAAAGTCCCCATATATACGTGAATACATGAATTTATAATTAAATATAAGGTTTTTATAACAAAAATTAGAACAGATAATAAAACATTTGAAATCACCATGTCGATATGCAGTGAGGTATTACTGTTAAACTTCTTTTTTCAGTTTATATTATCGGGTGATCATTCTTGGCGAGATGAAAGGACATGCTTATGATGCTGGAAAGCATGTTGCATGTTGGTACGTCATGCACGTTGTCAGTTTTGTTGGTTCGACTTGATTGTAATAAATATGCACGCGAATGGTAGAACTTGCAAGTCGTCCTTGATACGAGACTTAAGATGGACGTAAAGAACACTGAACGAAGTTGTAACAGACACTATTTCTGATAGTTGGAGTTAGAGGTACATGTAATGTGGACAAAGACAAGAGAACGTACAATGTAGTTATACATTTGAGGACGGTATATTGTGGTTATACATGTGGATAAACATGTCTGAACGCTAACGTGTGGAACAATCAGAATTGTCAAAACAAAACAATTAGAATTAGATAATGGTATTACCCTTACCACCTCATATGACTACGAGTTATACTAGCTAGATAATATCATAGCATCACGGCAGGTGTGACCAGACAGCATGAGATGCTTCCTCCTCCATGGCGTCTGATCCTACCTGTCCGTGATAGTCTATATCTCTACTTCGTCTAGTAGATTTGACGTGTCTTATTGTCTTATTCACTACTGCTCGGTATATTATCACATTCCCTGCCATTATGAGCAAGATACACAATATTTTAAAACGCTCAAATTTGAACGCAGACACTCTTATCCGGAAATGTGGATGACTGTTTTACAATTTAGGTCACTTTACCCATCCAGAGTGACACTGGACACTTTTATCTCTGTATCACATGTACGAGATTGTCAGAATAACTCACTATTCCTTAATAATGCTGGAGCCGAGGTCATTAGACACCTGAATACTTTTATATCGACAGCGCATAAATGTTTTAAAATATCGATGTTTAAATAAGAATGAAATAAACATGTCCTTTGAACTATTGGTTAAAATTCTTTCAGTTGTGATTAATGTTGGAAACATATTCGTCACGTTTTGAATTCGCCCTCCAATCAGAGGGCGAAAATGAAACGGGGGAAAATTTTCCCTGTAGACAGTATCGCTGTCATGATTACTCATTCAAGAAATTAAGGAGAGATTAGTTTAAGATAATGTAATCGGATTCGTTGTTTTTTATGGTTTAAAAGCTTGAAAAATTTTAATAGATCAACTACAAAATTTGTTGAAAATTAAAGACTACGAAATAGTTATTGAAAATAAACTTTTATACACAAGAAAAAAAAAACAAAAAAAAAAACAAAAAACCGTTATTCTTTACCGAACGCAGAATATCCAGGATTTGAGAAGCTGATTTAGACTGCTGGTGGTGCTGTTATAAAAATTATATTACTTAACTGAATTATTGTCCATCTGACAACTGTAATGCTTACTTCTCCCAGTATTGTCGACTATTCAAAATAATTTCTATTTGACATGTATTACATGGTAAATTGTCGAAATGACTCTTACATTAAAGTTAAGACTTTGCTCTGCATATATTTATCGTCTCGATTTCCACCGTTAAGGCTTTGAGCTTAACCGATGAGACATAATTTGTCGAAATGCGCATACATGTATGGTGCACCATATTAAAAACAAAAGTATTTACGGTACTATTTATATTATACTACTATCCATAACCTGCATAATGTGGTCAGTAAAATAGCATATTTATTCGTTTAGTAAGTGTGACCATGATATAACATGACAAAAGTACCAATCATGAAATGATTTTGTTCTGTTTATTCTAGACGACGCTTGCATTTCTGATTTTGGTTTTACCCTTCGCTGTGTCGGGGGAGAGCAGTTGTGCTGAATTATCTGCATTCAGGAGACAATTGCAAGAAATGAGTAACAATATGCATACAGTGCAAAATGACATTGCAACGTTGAAGACCCAGAGTGTACAAGGTATTATAAATCAGATTAATGGGATATCATATTCATATTTCTGACGACAGTATTCAAAGTATAGTTGTCGTTAGCAAATTAAAAGACCCGCAGCATTAAATGGATCTTTTTTCTACTAATCTTATATTTCATATCATGCCTGATATAGTATAATCTGGCGTAAACATTTTTCATTTTATTCTGACATCCCTATGCAAGCATTAACGTCATACTGAAAAACCCGATAAAGAGTAGCATGTCTGGCATTTAGTCCCTTATATCATGTTTCATTCAAATAAATCCATCCAATGCAATTAACAGCACAATTGTTACACACAGTATACGTGCATAATACCTATTGGAATTACAAACCATGTATGAATGCAGAAAGAACACAATAATATTTTTGGACTTTGATTACATCTTATGTTAATCGTTTAATACCTTGTCTATCATGTGGTGGTCCTGATACCTTTCCTCATTTTAGTCGGATCAAAAAAGATAGTCCAGGTTTGAAATTACCACTTGTACTAAGTGAAAATAAGAACTGATGGTCAGTTCCAGTCTTATGATATTTTTAACAGTATAGCAGTCTTTATAGTATACAAAGCTTGAGAGTGGTATATTATCAAGGTTCTTTTTGATTAAAGTTTATAAGATAGTTTTATATAATCAATACCAGTGTTCAGTGTTTATGACCCGAAAAAAGATTTTTAATCTATTGTGAATTATTCAGAA
Organism: Pteria penguin; assembly: GCA_035048485.1. Lineage (NCBI taxonomy): Eukaryota > Metazoa > Mollusca > Bivalvia > Pterioida > Pteriidae > Pteria > Pteria penguin. The sequence goes on from CM068590.1 coordinate 16,013,149, forward strand.
AATAATTATTAACGTCCTCATGCATATTTCTGTCTTTAACTGGGTTTTTGGTCTCTTGCTTTTTCAAAAATATATACTTATGATTTTCATCGTAACTGCCTTGAGAACTACTGACGAAACGCACGCTGTTGAAATACGCATAAAGTGCATTTAATTAATACATCTATATATATTCTTGTACTCATTTGTACTGACATGTGAACGGATATTAATATAAAACATTCTGCAGGAAGCAGTGTCATATATACAAGATGGGGAAGAAAAACATGTCCCAGTAGTGCTGAACTGGTATATTCAGGTAATATATGTTACATTATATTGAATTTGGAATATAACAGGCTCCGAAATTGAACAGATATTAGATAATAAGATAAAAGAAATTAATCATAAATATGGTAAAAAAAATGAAATATAAGTTTCGATTAAAGAAACTTATTTAATACATCAAATTAATCCATCATTTTTGTAATTTGATAAGCAATCATCGTCAAATTTGAATGTTGCACGGCTGACTCATATTGTTGTCACTTTGTAATTTTATAGTTTCGATTTTTCCATCATCCATTTTTTTATTATATGTTTATGACCAATCTACTATGGTCACTTGTCGATCCCTGTTTCTCCTTAAGGAGGATTATTTTAATAATTTTTTAGAACGAGATCTTTTTATTTGTGCCGTCTCAAGCGATCGGTCGGTCCGATGTTGACATGATAGTATCTCTAACCTCAAATCTACGCCAAGATATAGTACGGAGAAGACACCTTATTTTTCGCGCAATGCCAACATAAAAGTAGAAATTGATATTACGAAAATTCAAATAGTAATTACTTATTTACGAACGCATGTACTATTGTGTAATGATGTACTCAAAACGATATAGAAAGGAAAACACAAGATTACAGTTCGGTGTAAGAATACTTATTATGTATCCGTTACAGAAATGGACGAGTAGGTACGATTCATCAATTTTAGCCAGATAGCGCTGCGCATCTTTTACCTTATGTGATATCATTGCTATTTTTAGATTGGGCCATCGTTATTTAACCGTCTATGATGTGATTGCTATTTTAGATTGGGTCAGCTACAAATAATGAAATTCTGATAGATAGCGTATGCTCATTTGAATACTTCAGGATATGACTTAGTTTTATCAGTTTATTGTCAAGTTGCGCAATAATAGTTTATTTGCAGACTAACGGTGTCTGAGGAACATTTCTGTCTGACAATGTGGTCAACAATAAATCACTAAGAGATCCGGATTTTCTACTATAGATATGATACTATGTGTTACAATAAAGGTTTAAAACATTTATTATTTTCAAACTTAGACGAATATTAGTGAAAGTCCACGTCTATCTGTACCATGAGTATTTTGATTAAATGTATGTTCTTCGGATGTACCGCTTTGGTGGTGATTGTGAAAAACTTGGTAAGTAAAATGGTCAACATCGGCGATTGAGTGACGATTGTCTCTTCAATTGATTGTTTTATGTTGTTACCGCAACTCTTTTTAAACAGAAATAGCTTTCTGATATTGATGTTTATGCTTATTGAGTTGGTCATACATCAAAGTCAGATGTATTTTCTCCTTTCTTTTAAAAGACTAAAATACAGGTTTCAATATATTTTTATCAGATTGAAAAATGTCAGTGCATTTACATTTAAATCGAAAGTCATAACCCCCTATACATTATTTTGGCAGAATTACCACAAGTCAATATTTCCACCTTAAACCCAACCTAATCTACATGTATCCGTACCCATAGTCTTCCCTATTATTATAAACTCTGTGCTACAAATTTATATGATGTGTGAAATTAAGGTACTAGCGATATTGATAACATGCCAGTTAGTGTGTTCAAATTGCAAACAATTACCATCAAAAAATTAAAATGTAAGCCAGACACTTGTGCTACATTTTCCCTTTTAAAATGTTCTAATTCTACCCAAATTCGCTAGTCACAATCTTTTGAGAACAGTAGATTTCAATCATGCATAACTTTGTCTTAGGCGATTTATGAGTCTTTTATTAGATTTTTGGACTTCTTGATATCTATTGAAATTGTAGAAATTCGCATCAGGTGCACACAATTCATTTTGGTATATATTATATCAATATTTCTCTCGTACGTACAGGCTATACCGGCGGTTCGCATTACCGTCATATCGGTGGTGCAGCTGAATTTGTATGTCTACCTAGGGAACCACAGTGGGGCACTCCTGTCGACGGGAGAAACGACGGATTCGCTTTTATGTATGGAACGGAATATCAGTGGCACAAAAAGCTCTATAACCATGATGTCCCTTGTGCTGTATGCTGGAGTAAGGGGCCCTCCGTCATCAAAATGATACCAGGTAATAACAAATATGGTAAATGGTATAAAATGTCTCACAGAAAACTTCAAATTACAAATGTACTGGATTAAACTGAAATCATTCGACGTACCGTAGAAATGTGATTGATGTTTCACAAAATAATTCTGAACAATGTCCTGTTCTGATGGTGTGTGAGTAAGGCACTGCAAAATACTTGCAGTGTATGTCTATATCCATCAGGCGGTGTTGAACTATTGTTGTGTCATCTGTGATTGTGGGTATTCATCTCGAACAGGAGATCCTCATTCCTCCAGGGCATCTGATTTCACCTCTGACAGGAGACAGTTACTGTTCCGAGCACCTTATTTCACCTCTGACAGGCAATGCTTATACTTCACAGGCATCTGATTTCACTTATGACAGGAAACGCTTGCTTCTCCCGAACCTATGGTCCTACCTCTAAAGAGAGACGTTTACTCCTCTCGGGCACCTGGTCCTATCTCTGACAGGAGACGTTTGCTCCTCCGGGGCACCTGGTCTTACCTCTAACAGGAAACGTTTACTCCTACCTGGCACCTGGTTCTACCTCTGACAGGAGACGGTTTCTGCTCCAGGGCACCTGGTCTCAACTCTGACAGGAGATGATTACTCCTCCCGGGTACCTAGCCCTACCTCTGACAGGAGACAATTACTCCTCCTGGGCACCTGGTCCTACCCCTGACAAGATACTTTTACTCATCCCGGGCACCCAGTCATACGTGACAGGAGACGTGTACTCCTCCTGGGCACCTGACCTTTCCTCTGACAGAAAACAATTACTCCTGCCGGGCACCTGGTCCTACCTCTCACAGATGCTTATTCCTCACGGGCACCTGGTCCTACCCTGACAGGAGACTCTCACTCCTCTCTGGCACTTGGTTTCACATCTAGTTTTCAGAGGTCTATGAATGTTCAGCATGATATTTTTACTACTACGAATGCATTGATAAAATATCAGTTTCTATCGTATTTTACATTCAGCACGCACTCAATGTTACAAAGGATGGACAGTCCAGTACCAAGGTAATCTAGTAGCTGGATATCATGGTCATGCATCTGCTACACAATACGTGTGTCTGGACAGCAACCCAGAAAGTCTGCATTCCTCCATCTCGAATCACGATGGTCGCTTGATGTATGGCGTAAAAGCCAAATGTGGGTCACTTAAGTGCCCGCCATATGAAGATGGGAAAACGCTTACATGTGTTGTTTGCACACGATAAATATCTAACAGATTTACCGTAATAAAAAATCTGTATGATGCCAGCTTTCATTTTTATTTTTTCTAATGTTAATTTTTTGACATTATTTTTTGATTAATTTATATTTAATTATCATTATTTGTATTTCTAAACTGATAAGAATGCATGCTTTATGATGGCGATGGGGTCATATGTGTTGATGACAACATATAAATCTCACAGACCTCATGCGCGACAGAATCGCAACATCAATTTTATATGTGACATTCGTAATAATAAGTAATAAATGCAGTTAAACGATTCTGTAAATGGAAACATCATCGATCTAAAATAACCCCAGGTAGAGGTTTTTTTTTATTTGTTTATTTATTTATCTATTTATTTATTTTTTTTTTTTTCTTTTTTCGGTTTTTTTTATTGGTGATTGCTTTCCTTGATTTACTGTGCGTATGAATAACTATTTGTGAGTCAATGGTTATGAAAAATGGCATGTAGCTCATATGTGATTGACAGTCGGCCTATACCACTTTGGCTTATGGAAGGGAATTGAAATCCAACCACACAATGAACATCAAATATTTGATAACAGTGTGGATAAGCGTAGCTATATAGTAAGTCTTCTCCATGGAAATCTACCAATATAGCAAATCTCCCCTCAAAGCGATTTGATTTGAGATGTTATTGAAAAGAAGTTCGAAATATATATTACATCAATATATCAGTCTGTCGCATTTCGACAACGTAATACTTTACAAACATGAAAACTTAAGATAGTAAGAGTGAATTTGAATTTCTTATATAATTTATTTCTACGAAGATATAAGTCTTCATGTACAGTATAGTCGAATAAGGCACTTTCGTCCAAAACCTCTCCCGTGACTTCTTTTCTTGATTCCGAAAACAAATGAACATGGAATTATATAGGAGGCGAGGATCCATATTTCTTTTTGGGAGTAGGTCCATCCCCATATCTTTGATGTTATATTTTTTCGCGAGAGTGAAAAATATGTATCTGTTTTCTAGAAATAACTTCTGATTTTGAGTGTTCTGAAGTAGGGAACACTATCATTAAAATGGGTAATATTCCAAGTTATAGCAACAAAAATCAAGACCATAGTATTTAAGAAAATTGTAAAAAAAAAAAAAAAAAAAATTCAGTTATTCCATGTGGCTGCATCTGGTACAATAAATATTATTGAGATGACTTAGAATAAGATAGGTTTTTTTTTAGGGGAAAATACACAGAATCTTTATACGCCCGTCTTTGAAAAAGTGGTGTATTACGGTGTGGCATTGTCCATCTGTCCGAACTTTTACGCAGGAAACATACCAAGCCATTGGGGCTAAGACTGTCAAACTTGGTACTTGGAGTTGCATAACAGTTTGGTAAAATTTTGATCTGATTTTGGGTTTAAACGATCATTCTCCGTTGCATTCACATATTTCTTAAAACCCATTGTTAAGCAATATTTTCAACTAGGATTATAATATCTTACCCATGTTTGGACCTGGCGGGATTGATCATCCCTGGAGGATTTGATCCAGATTACTGGAGGAGAGACAAACGATTCCTGCAGCTCGTCAGACAAATGCACGAATCTGGTAAATACTGATCATGTATTTGACTCCATGCTGTTTAGGACCTGTTTTTGGGGGTTTTTATAGTTGTCAGGTTAGCTATTACCATAGCGTGCTGTCTATCTGTCCGTCGTCCTCCTTCGTAATCTTTTCACGTTTTTACTTCTCAAGAGCCGTTAAATAAAATTTCTTTTACACTTGATAGGAATAAAGTACTCATAGTCCCCTACAAGTGTTGTTGCTTTTATCCCAATCTGTCAACAGCAGACGCCACCACAGGCAAAAGTAGGTCACAGAGGGTATCCTCCTTCGATTTTTTGATTGAATATTGTTTTACGTCACACCACGATTATTTAACGAATATGGTGACGGCATCTGCTGATGCATTGCATACAAATTTAGACCTTTGCAACGGACCCACCCGAAGCAGTGAGGGATCTTTTACGTGCCATGCCTACCTTGACACGGGACCTCGGTTGGGTGGATACAGAGACACACCGAATGCATAGGAATGATCTAGAGAGATGTGAGAAGAAGTGTTGTCCTTTTTGGTTCTGTTCCGAAATCAAATTTCTGACGTTTTTGCAACATTTTTTGGACTTAGTAAGGTCAATGCAGAAAAGTGTCATGTTGTTCATTTAATTGATAATGCTTTTCTATGGGCTATTTTGATTATAATTATGGTGAGGAATATAATTCTGAAAGAATTTTGTCAATATCTCAAGCAAAGGACGTACATTTAACAATTTATAAATAATCTTCCATGTAAAGAACAAGGGTCAACAGGTATCGCATATTGAGAGGTCATAAAAATATAAACACGTAAGGTATTGTAAAACACATAATGGTATAAAAATATATGCGACATCAACATGATAAACCGTGCTCTGCCAGTTGAAGACACAATATATGCAGGTTTGACAGCGATATACCCCAGTGAACTGTGAACTGCATGGCTGTTGTCTAGAAACAAATGATCCTTGAAGATTCCGTCTTAGTTAAGGCCATTTAAGGTAACAGTCCACATTTATCGTTCTAATATGTTTTATATGTATTGACATCATCAGCACAAATGTACCTGTTCAACTTGTTCCAATTCTTTGATAGGTAAATATGATATCTTTTGTCAATTTTGCCATTTTCCACTCTATGGGAGTCATAAACGATGACAGACGTTACCTTGATTGGTAAATACCTCCACAAATCTCTGTGTCTTTGACAGTTCATTTTATATAAATTTTGGACAGACCTTAAAAACATGCATCTTTAAAAGCATTAATGATAATCTTAGCTGGAGTGAAAGCTGGATATGTTCCAGAACTAGACACTGTCATATTTGTATTATTTGTGGCATCCATGGCACTCATACTCATTCTACCACTGTGCATGTTACCCGAAACAAAGAAACCAGATATATCCCCTCGACTAGTGCTGTTGAAAATAGATACTGTTACTGTACCGGATCGTAAATTATCCAATGCGTTTGTAAAGTTAAAAGTAAATGTTGTATGTGGAAGATAAGACACTGGCATGTCAGCTGTAAAAGTTGCACTTGATGCAAAGTTATTGCGACCGGAGATTTGTGAAGGAGATGTTGAGAGGTCAGCACCGAGACTTTCACCTCCGGGTTGATATTGGTTGGAAAACAGCAGATGTTTGAATCAATATCGAAGAAGTACCAAACCGTTAATCATTCTCAAAGTCCCAAGACAGATACAAAATCGTGTAAGTTTCAAAAAGGAACTGTTGTGAACCCCGAGATACTGAAAAATTCCGAGGTGAGACCAGGTACCCGGTGAGAGTAAGCGTCTCCTGTTTGCATGCATCACACGTCACAGCAGTGCTTAAGAAACATGTCAAAATCAAGAGTTTTGGTTTCCTAATTGTACATACAGTGAGGTGCAGTCCTAACATAACATTATGTTAACGTCGCATTAACATGAAGTTTGCTTTCCTCGTGCGCTCAGGACTGCTGAGCACACGCGTTTGCGTTAACGCAGATTTCCTCGTGAACTAAATTTTGAGACTGCGTTAACGCGCTGGACTGCCGCGTTCACGCGCTTGGCTGCCGCGTGAACGTGGCTGACAGCCACGTTCGCTTGCTTACAACTTATATAGAGAAGGATTTAAAGGAGAATCGATATATACATTGTATATTTAAATATAAAATCATATTAGTGTGAACAGGTAGATAGATATTTAGAATTAAATAAAAGGATTACGAGTAAAGGGATAAATTTATAAAAAATATTGAATACAATTTCCGAACATTGAATATAATGAAATTTATTCTTATTTTAAGATAATAATAATAATAATACTAATAATAATAATAATAATAATAATAATAATAATAATTGAATTAATGAAAAGAATAATAATGGTGATAATCATGGTATTCATATATAAAAAATAGCTAAATCAAAATAAAAACAATTGTAAATACATAAGTAAGAATAAATACATAAGTAAATTAAAAATAAATAAACAAATAAGAAATAAATACATAATTTATCAATTAAAAAATAAATAAATAGAATAGAATTACAATGTAATTTTCCTAGAGTCTTTATAGTATAATCTGACGAAGTTTTTCATAAATACCTGAGTGCATGTCTACGCGGTGATTTCCATTATTATATTACATATGAAACCCTTAATGTGGGGTGCCATTTTAATATCACATTTAATGCACGTCTATATGGCAACATTTGCGGTAATTTAATTAGATTCCTTTTATTTCCTCCATCTGTACCACTGTAAAGAGAATTACAAATGTAATCATGTAAACGCACGACTGGACTGAGCGCACGAGGGCATAAATCGCGTTAACGCGAATTTCCTCCCGCGTTAACGTAAGGAGCGCACGCGTGTCCGGTCGAGCAGTCCTAGCACGTGTGCTAAAGCAGTCCTCGTGACCGCTTTTCGCGTTAACGTGAATGTTATGTTAGGACTGCACCCATCTGTATGAAAGTACAAACTGGTATACAAACATGTTCTACGACTGTATCAGGAGCTGACCTGGAGATACATTGCGGTGGCCATCGCCACGAAGCGCACTGTAAGTAAGGTGACCTACAACTTGGTGCCCCCCACGAACAAGTTGGTCGAGGATCTTCGGTGAAGAAATTTCTAGAAAACCTTCGTTCATACCCCTCTCGATTCCTACGTACCGTGCTATTCCATACCAAATTATGCGTAGGATCATCTGGACGGTGACCAAACTGATTTGTATTTGGATATTCCCAGGCTGCTGTCTCATCGATGCGATTTTGAAATTCCTACCAAATGTAATCAATGTAATATGATGCATGTAGAATACAGGGTCCATCGTAGCGGAATTTACTTTAAATATAATACCACCCGCCCAAACGTAAACCAGCTCGTGTATGCTCTCCAAAGGTTGAGTCATTTCACCATTTGACGACATTCTATATTTCCCGCATGCTTATTTTTAAGATATCTGTTTTCATATGGGCATTTTAATTTTTCTCAAAATAAAATCCATTCAGTTGAGATGTCCTCTAATACATATTTCAAGCTAGTATGTTTTCAACCTAGATTTTCAAGCTAGCTATTTCAAGCTAGATCTCATATCTGAAAAGTAATATTCTAATTCAGTTTATTTATGAAACATTTGAATTTTATTATTAATGAGCAAAAAGAATCATGATGAGCATTTACAAAAACAGTTTTTAGTGAGGGGTGTTGTGGTGTTACATTTTGTGTTTTTGTAATTTTCTTCTTTTCGGGGGGGGGGGGGGTTGTTATATTTTGTGTTTTGTGTTTTTTTTTTTTTTTTTTTTTTTTTTTTTTTTTTTTTTTTTTTTTTTTTTTTGGGTTTTTTTTTTGGGGGGGGGTGTTTTTGTTTTGTTTTTGTTTTTGTTTTTTGTTGTTTTTTTTTTTTTGTTTTTTTTTTTTTTTTTTTTTTTTGAGGGGCGGGTTGCGTTTACACAATGAAGCTTTACAAGATGATTAAATGCATATCAAAGAATAGTAAGATATTTTCACTATTTTCCCCGTAATTGAGGATATTCTTCTTTATTTACTGCTTGGTGACGTAATGCTTAACATACAATAATTTCTGTTGTATACACATTTCTGTATATCCTGTATTTCTGATGTGTATCCTTGAAAAACACATCTTGTTCTAAGTATTGCTTACAAATTCGGTTATTCCTGGTTTAGATGTCAAACGTGCCAACTCATACAAGCTCTGATCGACTAGCACCGCATGTTATTTACTTAATCTTAGAAATCCAGATATTTGCAACCTGACCATTCCTTTCTTAGCCATGCGTGCTAAAACATAAATAAGTGAAGAACAACGTGTAGGAAAGTATGAAAAAGAAATGACTCACACTGGACATCAATTCTGAAGGACCGGCTTCATTTCCGGCTGAGGCATGGAACTGTTGCCAAGTATTTGCAAGTGCGCTACAGTTTCTATGACTATTTAATGTTTATTTTGCTTGGAACGAGCAACTTACTCCAAACGGCAAATCGTATAAACAATAAGGCAGGTTATCTATCATTTGATTTAGTCTCCTGTTATTTTAACCTCTAATAATGAAAATTAACCAAGAATGTCATCAAGAATTACAGATGTAGATAGCGTGTATGATGGCGCAGTCACCTTTCAGCTATACCAAAATATGCCAGTAGCAGATCCAGTATTTCCGTAAAAAAAAGGGGGGGGGGGCACATGTGTATTAGCCAAACTAATCCACCATATTTGGTGCGAAATCGGTAATTTTACTAGTAACTATGTGACGGAAGTGGACGGAGGGGTGGGGTGGGGGGACGGTCCCACTCCTCCACTGCATGCATCAATCATTAACTTAATTTCATTATAGTTGTAGTATATAATAATAAAACATAACCATGGGGAATATTTTAGTAATTTGTAACACATGTGACAGGTTCTGTGCCTAATTCAATTTTTTGTCTATAACTCCAATTGCTTATTCATTCCGGATGTCAGAACCAAACCCTCCGGGTAGTTTTATCAAATATTTTGCTTCTCATCAGCAGACCTTTTAAGTAGAAGGTCTTTGTTAGCTTAGCAGAGAAAATACATTGTTATATTATATTATATTATATTATATTATATTATATTATATTATATTATATTATATTATATTATATCAGCAATCATAACAGTAATTTACAAAAACTATAGTTAGTGTCTATAAGGGATAGGCAACTCCCACCCATCCCCAACTAGAATGTCTTTTTATCAGATAAATCAGGCGTATTGTGGCGAAGAATAACCGCGTTTGATTTCCATCGCCTGTTTTTCAATGTTCTATTGTCCATAATTTCCAGGAAAAAAAACCTTTGAAATGAAGGTCCCTCCCTCATTATAGAGAATATTATTTTATCATATACTTACAGGTGTTAATCAACATTATCTGGAGAAGCCAGGATTTATCAGGACTCTCGAATAATAAATCCTGTTATGGTGACAAAATATCCAGCATATCTATGTAATTTTTAACATTTTATTGCGTTTATTTAAGATTCTTTTATTTTCTTATTAATTTCCCCTGGATTCCTAATTTTTTTCTGGTGAATACATTTGTATTTTCATCATGCAGAAGATGGTATAATACATTTCTTTTTTTTTTCAAGAGAAGAATAATGAAAGTAAACTACAAGTGAAGATATTTTTTTTTCTCAGTTTTTTTTTTTCAGTTTCTGTATTGTATAAAGAGTGAAAATTCACAAGAGATTTATTTATTTGACTCTTTCATGGAAAAGTGCTTAATACGCTTGGGAAATACTGTAAAGTGCAAAACACAAAGTGGTATTAGATCTATCACTTCAAAATTATACGGTTATCAAAGATTTGATGATAAAAGTACACGTGATGATTCCGGTAAGCAACAGGTGTAACCATGTGCTCATTTTCATATAGACCAAAACATAAACACCTTCAGCTACATTATATAAATGTATTTCGAAGTTTAACATAATATAAAATTTTTATGTGAAACAGCATATGTTCATGACTAAAATATTTTCTGAAACTGAATCTTTCAAACATTCAAAATCAATAGGAAAGTATGTATGTTCCTCCAGCTATACATTCTTTTACACTTAGTAATAATTTCATCTGTCAACGACCGAAGCCAATATGATTTTGGAAACCTTTATTATTTGTAAACTTCAAATTTTAAATTTAAAATTGACAGACAACAAAGCGTTGCTGAACATGAAAAACAAAACTTTCGTAAATTTTGTTGTAAACAATAAATAGAAGCCCATCAATAATGGTACATTGGGCCATAGTGACGTCACAATGACGTCATGTTCTGTTTTGGCGAGTTTTCTGCTACATTAGATAATTGTGTATTGCGCTAACACATGATATAGTAGTGCAATATGTGTACAAGCATCAAATCTAAAATTACTTTTGAAATACGCTTAGTGGCCATGGAGATATGACTTTGCTCAAGGTCATGTCACACTTTCCAATTATGGGTATCCATTATGACATAGTATCTATGAAGTACCATTACATTAGGATAAAAAAATATTTGTAGTCTGGAAAAGATTTTGATAAAACTAAGCCTTAGATTTATGGTGATTTTTAAAGTTTAATCACGGAATATATTTAGAATCAGTACCGATGTGTATTATCACATGAGTAATAGCCAAACTACTAAGTCATATTTGGTGTTTAATCTGCATTTTTTTACCAGTAAATATGTGATAAAAATGGGGGGAAAGGGGGGGGGGGGCGTTCTAAGTTCGCCACTGCATGCAATAATCTTTAATTCAATTTAATTATACTTGTAGTATTTAAGAATAAAACATAACCTTGGGGAATATTTTAGTAATATGTAACACATTTTACGTGTGACAGGTTTTCTGACTAATTCCGTTTTTGTCTATGATTCAATTCGCTTATTCCTTCCGGAAGTGGGTACGAAACTCTCCTTGTAATTTTATCAAATTATCTGCTTCTGATCAAAAGCTTTTTAAATAGAAGATCTTGGTTAGATAAGCAAAGAAATTATATCATATTATAATAAATATTATACTAACAATCATACCAGTATTTTACAGAAACTGTAGTTAGTGTCTAATGGGGACAGACAACTTCAACTCTCCCCCCACTGGAATGTCTATTTAACAGATATATCTGTCTTTAACAGATCCCAGCGTCTGATTATTTTTCGTACAATTCTCTTTCTGTAATTAATTTGGGTCAGTTTCTCTCGCTTTGAGCTTGTCCAACATGAGGAGATGTTTAAAACCGGAAACGCCAATTTCTATGCCATTTCCAGAACGATTGCTGCGTGTGTCCAATCAGATCCCCCTCCTTAATTATAAAATGACGATTGAAACTTACTCCTAGCAACACTATGGTAACAAATCATTATTGCAAAATATGAATCTGGGACAGGCGTACTGTTGCAAAAATCACAGGGTTTGATTTCCACCTCCTGTTTTTCGATGTTCTATTGTCCATAATGTCCAGATGAGACCTTTAAAATAGAGTTCCCTGCCTCAATATAGCGATGATTATTTTACCATATACTTAGGTGTTAAGCAACGTTCTGTTTTCAAATGTTTATTTTTATAAGTGCAACAACCTTCTTTGACAGTGATCAAGTCAGTTGCGGAAACTAAGATAATATCTCAAATCGAATGAGTTCTGAATAAAAGACTATTTAGCGCTAAGTTCAATATCGTATATATTAAAACATATTCTGAATTTTATCTACTTACAAAGCAGTATTAATACTATTTTCTATGTAGTACGCCCGACCCGTATGTACACAATATCTATCTAACGTGTCAACATTATCATTAATTTTAGGGATGCTTTGCAGATTCTCTTTAAAATGCAGGTTTGACCATAAAGACCCATCAGGATATTGAACCTCCACTACATAATAGAGACTAAGTGATATTGTTATACATACCTAGTCACCTGTATATTCATTGATTACCACCGGCTCCACAGGCCTCTAATCAATTCGCATAAAAATTGAAACAAAACGAAAAACAATATGCATTTCAAGAGTGTATGATAAACTACATGCCCTGAAATTTAACTTTATTATAATGTCAGTTTAGTGGTGATGTAGTTTAAAGGGCTATCTAATTCACGATGAAATAAAAAGTAAGAACATGGGTTATGGATAAATGTACATCATTTGTGATTTAACATAAATAAACTGTGTATTATCAGAATATAACCTGGGTATATTATACACAAGCAAGCTATGACCTAAATGTGTCTCATAATGTTGTACATCAGGTTGGACAATGAAATATTTGGTCGCACCCCATCCAGACGACAACATGTACATCATGTACTTGCTATTGCGGCTGTAGATGTCATCTAGATTAGGCCCTTGAACTGAAGTTGATCTAACAATTTGAATACTTCAAATACCCATATATACATTTCTTATACATGTTCTTACGTTTAACTTGATACCTATCTCAAATTGGGGATTTCCTCTATGCATATTCTTATTTACATGTTTAATTATTCGTTTAATTTTATGTACATTTTTATTATATTTAGATATTTATTTGAATGACAAGATTCTTCAGTTTTAAATGCCATTGAAACAGATATTGGAATTCAATTAATTGAGTTGATTACTGATTCGATATCAAAAAGCATGGATTTTGATTTATGATTTCAGCATATATGTTACTGTCCTCTTCATGAAGAGTCCTTTTTATGAATTTTCTTGTTTCTGCCTATTAGTTAGGCTGGAGTTTTAAGAGTTTTCATCATGAACATAATTTATTATGAATGTAGTTGTGGTGTTGTTACCATGGTTATATCTTAAATCGATATAAAACACAGCAAACAGAAAACCATCACACATGCCATTTCATTAACAGTTCACTCTTTCTGCTCTTCATCTGCTTTATTCCTAACATTCCTTTAATCTTCGCAGATAATTTGCAAACAATTATTTAATTCTTTTAAAAACATCAATGTTGAAAGATTTTGTCAATATTATAAATGCAATAAATATCATTTTATACCATGTGACTTTATTTGCATTACATTCAAACAATTTCAAAACAGTAATATTTCCAAATATTCATATTCTCTAGTAAACTTTTATTTTTCTTTCTATTAGAGAATAATAGATCCTCTCATGGTAACAAAATATCCGGCATATCCGTGTAATTTCTAACATTTTATTGCGTTTATTTAAGATTCATCTCTTTGCTTATTAATTTCCCCTGGATTTCTAATTCTTTTCTCGTGAATACATTTGTATTTTCATCATACAGAAGATAGTACTATACATTTCTTTTTTTTTATCAAGAAAAGAATACTCAGAGTAAAATATATTTCTGAAAAAAAAAATAAAAAACTCACAGAAGCCTTATTAGTTTGACTCTTTTATGGAAAGGTGCTTAATAGGCATTGGTAAGAGCTTACTGTAAAGTGCAGACCGCAAAGTGCTTTTAGATCTATCACTTAAGACTCAAAGACTTGATGATAAAGTACACTTAATGACTCCGGTAAGCAACAGATGTGACCATGTGCTCATTTTAATATAGGTCAAAATATAAATACCTCACATAAATCGTATAAATTTATTGAGAAGTTTAACATTATGTAAATATTTTATGTGAAACAGCATATGTACATGACTTAAATATTTCAAATATTTAAAATCAATAGGATAGTATGTATGTTCCTCCAGCTATACATTCTATTAAACTTAGTGGTAATTTACTCTGTCAACGACCGAAACCGATATGATTTTGGAAATTAGTATACTTGTAAACTTCAAATTTCAAATTTAAAAGGGACAGACATTATAGCGTTGCTGAACATGAGAAACTTTCGTTAATTTTGTTGTAAACAATAAATAGAAGCCTATCAATAATATATTTAGCTGTGCCAACTTACAATTGTGTATAAATACTGGGATTGAATTGCTGAATAATGTAATTTTACAAGAAATGGCATAACTGAATTGAATTGAAACTTTATTGGTATTATGAAATCTAGAAATAAGGCTCAGCAAGAGGCATTTCAAATAGATATAGAACAATCTTTATATGAAATTACACAACAAATGGCGTTGAGAAAAAGGTTGCACTAAAACTTTTTTCTTCGCATGTTGATTGTTTATCCCGCTTCATAAATACATACATTGGGCCATAAAGACCTTGCTCAAGGTCATGATACACCTTTCAGTTATGGGTATCCATTATGACATAGTATTTGTGAAGTACCATTAGATTAGGATACATAATTACCATTGAATAACAGTCTGGAAGGGATATTGATAAAACTAAGCCCTTTCTGTTAAAAACAATTAATAAAGTTTAAGCATATAATATATTTCGAAACAGTGCCGATGCACTGGCAATGTGACTGGTGATACCATCAGGAAATCCGTACATCGGAGGTTGTATGAATTCAGTGTTAAAAACTATAACATGTGATATATATCAGTTAAATATATTGTAAAATTTATGGCACTTGAATAATGCGTAAGAAAGCGCCCTATTTGCAGTCTGAACTCAATTTTTAATCAAATCAACGGCTAATTTTAAATCGTGAAACGTGTAATAGAACCAACATGAACTTTTGTCCATAAACGTAGGTTTTGTCGTTATTTAACTCGTGATTATAAAAATGTACTACATTGACCTGTCGTAGTAACAGATGAAAATAACGTGTAAGTTTGCACTTGCTTATTTAGCCCAAAGCATGAAACATTGCTCATCCAATTGCATTGTAATTATAGTGCATGTAGAAGAATTTCTTTATAAATATGCAGAACACTTGCATTTGAAACAACCTATGTTCATCAACACCTTATTCGCCTAATCTTAGTCATTTTAGGAATCAAGAGAATGTCCGCCGTGGTGTTTAAACTACAGGTAAGCTCTAGTTGTTACTGGTGCTGAATCTTTGTCTTTATCACTTCTGTATATGGTTTGAGCTTCTATTTTGAAAAGAGGCACTACAATATGTCTCTAACATGTTTGAAATCTATTTATTGCATGTTTTATGGTAGCTTTGCACTAATAAGAGATCATTTGTTGAGATGTAGATTTCTTTTTTTAAATGTACAGATGAGTGCAGCCCTAACAAAAGTGATAGTATACACGTTAACGTGAAAAGTGGTCACGATGATTGCTTTAGGACACGCGCTAGGACCACTTGACCAGACGAAAACAATTCGCGGTATTATTAGTTATTCCGATGTGCGCTAGGTCCAGTCGCGTGTTCCCGTGTTTGATTTTTCTGTGTTGTAGTACGGATGAAGAAAATAAAATGCATTAAATTAAATTAACGAGAAAGTCCCCATATATGCGTGAATACATGAATTTATAATTAAATATAGGTTTTTTATAACAAAAATTAGAACAGATAATAAAACAAATGAAATCACCATGTCGATATGCAGTAAGGTATTACAGTTAAACTTCTTTTTTTTTCAGTTTATACTATCGCGTTATCACTCTTTAAAATTTGTTTTATTTATATATCAATTTACTAATGAATATATGTATTTATTTACGTATTATCTGTTTATAACTTTATTTTTTAATTCTTATATTATTATTATCATTATCATCGTCATCATTATTTTCATTATTATTAGCTCATTTATACGTTCATGTATTTAGATATACAATATATATAGCAATCTTCCTTCAAGTTCTTCTATATGTAAATGTAAATATTAGTTCAACCTATAAGCATATGAACGTGGCTGTCAAGAGCCTCCGTGCGACAGACAAATCTGTTATTTTTGCTTATCATGACTATTTACCGATGGATACTTAGAGGATAAACGTACGTATTTGATTGTTTTCGACCATTATACATGTACTGTGGAAACACAGCCAGGAAAACAGTGCTTTTAACGGTATAGCTACGGTATACCTGTCGGAAACAATCAAACACAGTACGTTTATAATTTATTGTAACAAAAAATCGTGGTTTTTTTCCCTCCTTGAAATTGTCCCAAAATTCCTCGTTACTAGAGACGGATAGAGCAATGTTTAAAATTCTTCCAAGAAACGAATTGATATATAGTGCACTGACATTCATATTCTTAAATTTTTATGATTAAATTATCAATCACAAATTAATTCATACATGAGTGACTTGACGTCGCACTGTAAACAGCTGAACACGCAGTTTTGCTGCGGTGCGGCAAGATGAAAGGATGCTTGGAAACATGTTGAATGGTGGTACGTTATGTACGTTGTCAGTTTTGTTGGTTCGACTTGATTGTAATAAATGTGCACGTGAATGGTAGAACTTGCAAATCGTCCATGATACGAGACTTAAGATGGACGTTGAGAACACTGAACGAACTTGTAATAGACTCTATTTTTACTAGTGGGAGTTAGTGGCAATGTTGACAAAGACGCACAATGTAGTTAGACATCTGAGGACGGTATATTGTGGTTAGACATGTCTGAACGCTAACGTGTGGACCAATCAGAATTGTCAAAACCAAACAAGTGAATTAGAAAATGGTATTACCCTTACCATCCCTTTTGACTACGAATTATACTAGCTAGATAATATCATAGCATCACGGCAGGTGTAACCAGGCAGCATGAGATGCTTCCTCCTCCATGGCGTCTGATCCTACCTGTCCTCACGGACATCTCTATATATCTCGTCTAGTAGATTTGATGTTTCTTATTAACTACCGCTCGGTATATCATCACATTCCTTTCCATTATGAGCAAGATATACAATATTTTGAAACACTAGAACGTAAATACAGACACTCCAATGCGCAAATGTGGATGATTAATAAATATGTCCATTGAACTATTGGTTAAAATTCTTTAATGTTAGAAATATATCCGCCCCGTTTTGAATTCGCCCTCCAATCAGAGGGCGAAAAGGCTGAAAATAAATCGAGGGCAAAATTTTCCCTGTAGACAGTATCGCTGTCATGATTACTCATTCAAGAAATTAAGGAGAGATCAGTTTAAAATAATGTAATCGGATTCGTTGTTTCTTATGGTTTAAAAGCTTGAAAATTTTTAATAGATCTACTACAACATTTGTTGAAAATTAAAGCCTACAAAATAGTTATCGAAAATAGACTTTTAAACACACCGATGAGACATAATTTGTCGAAATGCGCATATGGTGCACCAAATTAAAAACAAAAGTATTTATGATACTATATATATTAGACTACTATCCATAACCTGCATAATGTGGTTAGTGAAATAGCATGTTTATTCGTTTAGTAAGCGTGACCATGATATAACATGACAAAAAGTACCAATCATAAAAATGATTTTCTTCTGTTTAATTTAGATGACGCTTGCATTTCTGATTTTGGTTTTACCCTTCGATGTGTCTGGAGAGAACAGTTGTGCTGAATTATCTGCATTCAGGAGACAATTGCAAGAGATGCGTAATAATATCCATACAGTGCAAAATGACATTGTAACGTTGAAGACTCAGAGTGTACAAGGTATTATAAATCAGTTTAATGGGATATCATATTGATATTTCTGACGACAGTATTCAAAGTATAGTCGTCATTACCAAATTAAAAGACCCGCAGCATTAAATGGATCTTTTTTCTATTAATCTTATATTTCATATCATGCCTAATATAGGATAATTTAAAAGTTTTCGTCATTTCATTCTGACATCACTATGCAAGCATTAACGTCATAATGAAAAACCCGATAAAGAGTAGCATGTCTGGCATTTAGTCCCTTATATCATGTTTCATTGAAATAAATTCATCCAATGCAATTATCAGCACAATTGTTACACACAGTATACGTGCATAATACCAATTAGAATTACAAACCACTAATGAATGTAAAAAGAACGCAAAAATATTTTTGGACTTTGATTACATCTTATGTTAATCGTTTAATACCTTGTCTATCACGTGGTGGTCCTGATACCGTTCCTCATTTTAGTCGGATCAAAAAGAATAGTCCAGGTTTCAAATTACCACTAGTACTTAGTCAAAAGAAGAACTGATGTGCAATTCCAGTCTTATGATATTTTTAACAGTATAGCAGTCTTTATAGTATACAAAGCTTGAGAGTGGTATATTATCAAGGTTCTTTTTGATTAAATTTTATAAGATAGTTTTATATAATCAATACCAGTTTTCAGTGTGTATGACCCGAAAAAAAGATTTTTAATCTATTGTGATTTAAGTTTGCAAATTATTCAGAAAATAAGGATGAACGTCCTCATGCATAGTTCTGTCTTTAGCTGGGTTTTTGGTCTCTTGCTTGGTGTGCTTTTCAAAAATTTATACTTATGATTTTCATCATAACTGCCTTGAGTACTACTGACGAAACGCACGCTGTTGAAATACGCATAAAGTGCATTAAATTAATACATCTATATATATTCTTGTACTCATTTGTACTGACATGTGAACGGATATTAATATAAAAACATTCTGCAGGAAGCAGTGTCATATATACAAGATGGGGAAGAAAAACATGTCCCAGTAGTGCTGAACTGGTATATTCAGGTAATATATGGTACATTATATTGAATTTGGCATATAACAGGCTCCGAAATTGAACAGATATTAGATAATAAGATAAAAGAAATTAATCATAAATATGGTAAAAAAAATCAAATATACCTTTCGATTAAAGATATTTATTTAATACATGATATTAATCCATCATTTTTGTAATTTGATAAGCAATCATCATCAAATTTGAGTGTTGCACGGCTGACTCATATTGTTGTTACTTTGTAATTTTATAGTTTCGATTTTTCCATTATCCAAATTTTCGTTATATGTTTATGACCAATCTACTATGATAAACTTGTCGATCCCTGTTTCTCCTTAATGAGGATTATTTTAATAATTTTTAGAACGAGATCGTTTTATTTGTGCCGTCTCAAGCGATCATCAAATTTTAGTGTTGCACGGCTGACTCATGCTGTTGTCACTTTATAATTTTATAGTTTCGATTTTGCCATTATGCAATTTTTCATTATATGTTTATGACCTATCTACTATGGCAACTTGTCGATCCCTGTTTCTCCTTAATGAGGATTATTTTAATCATTTTTAGACGGGACCATTTTATTTGTGCCGTCTCAAGCAATCGGTTGTTTCGATGTTGACCTGATAGTATCTCTAACCTCAAATCTACGCCATGCTATAGTACGGAGAAGACATCTTATATTTCGCGCAATGCCAACATAAAAGTAGAAATTGACATTACGAAAATTCAAATAGTAATTACTTATTTACGAACGCATGTACTATGATGTAATGATGTACTCAAAACGATATAGAAATGAAAATACACAAGATTACAGTTCGGTGTAAGAATACACAGTATGCATCCGTTACGGAAATGGCTGAGTAGGTACGATTCAGAAATCTTAGCCAGATAGCGCTGCGCATCTTTTACCGTCTGTGATGTTACTGCTATTTTTAGATTGTGTCAGCGTTATTTAATTGTTTGTGATGTGATTGCTATTTTAGATTGGGTCAGCTACAAATAATGAAATTCAGATAGATAGCGTATGCTCATTTCAATACTTCAGGATATGGCTTAGTTTTATCATTTTATTGTCAAGTTGCGCAATAATAGTTTGTTTTCAGACTTAAGGTGTCTGAGGAACGTTTCTGTCTGACAATGTGGTCAACAATTAATCACTAAGAGATCCGGATTTTCTACTATAGATATGATAATATGTGTTACAATAAAGGTTTAAAACATTTATTATTTTCAAACGTAGACGAATATAAGTGAAAGTCCCCGTCTATCTGTACCATGAGTATTTTAATAAAATGTATGTTCTTCGGATGTACCGCTTTTGTGATGATTGTGAAAAACTTGGCAATTAAATTGGTCAACATCGGCGATTGAGTGACGATTGTCTCTTCAATTGATTGTTCTATGTTGTTACCGCAACTCTTTTTAAATCGAAATGGCTTTCTGATATCGATGTTTATGCTTATTGCTGTTTGCTATTTATTTCCATGGTGAGTTTGTCATACATCTGAGTCAGATGTATTTTCTCCTTTCATTTAAAAAACTAAAATACAGGTTTCAATATATTTTTATGAGACTGAAAAATGTCAATGCATTTACATTTAAATCGAAAGTCATAACCCCCTATACATTATTTCAGCAGAACTACCACAATTCAATATTTCCACCGTAAACCCAACCTAATCTACATGTATTTGTACCCATATTCTTCCCTATTATTATAAACCCTGTGCTACAGAAATAATATGATGTATGAAATTGAGGTGCTAGCGATATTGATAACATGCCAGTTAGTGTGTTCAAATTGCAAACAATTACCATCAAACAATTTAAATGTAAGCGAGACACTTGTACTACGTTTTCCCTATTAAAATGTTTTAATTCTACCAAATTAGCTAGTTACAATCTTTTGAGAACAGTAAATTTCCATCATGCATAACTTTGTCTTAGGCGATTTATTAGTCTTTTTATTAGATTTTTGGACTTCTTGATATCTATTGAAATTGTAGAAATTCGCATCAGGTGCTCACAATTCATTTTGGTATATTTATATCAATATTTCTCTTGTACGTACAGGCTATACCGGCGGTTCGCATTACCGCCATATCGGTGGTGCAGCTGAATTTGTATGTCTACCTAGGGAACCACAATGGGGCACTCCTGTCGATGGGAGAAACGACGGATTCGCTTTTATGTATGGAACTGAATATCAGTGGCACAAAAAGCTCTATAACCATGATGTCCCTTGTGCTGTATGCTGGAGTAAGGGACCGTCGGTCATCAAAATGATACCAGGTAAAAACAAATATGGTAAATGGTATAAATTGTCTCACAGAAAACTTCAAATTACAAATGTACTGGATTAAACTGAAATCATTCGATATACCGTAGAAATGTGTTTGATGTTTCACAAAATAATTCTAAACAATGTCCTGTTCTGATGTTGTGTGAGTATGACACTGCAAAATACTTGCAGTGTCTATCTACATCCATCAGGCGGTGTTGAACTATTGTTGTTTCATCTGTGATTATGGTCATTCATCTCGAACAGGAGATCCTCATTCCTCCAGAGCATCTGATTTCACCACTGACAGAAGACAGTTACTGTTCCGAGCACCTGATTTCACCTCTGACAGGCAATGCTTATACTTCACAGGCATCTGATTTCACTTATGACGCCTGCTTCTCCCGGACCTATGGTCCTACCTCTGATGAGAGACGTTCACTCCTCTCGGGCACCTGGTCCTACCTCTGACAGGAAACGTTTACTCCTACCGGGCACCTGGTCCTACCTCTGACAGGAGACGTTTTCTGCTCCCGGGCACCTGGTCTCAACTCTGACAGGAGATAATTACTCCTCCCGGGTACCTGGCTCTACCTCTGACAGGAGACAATTACTCCTCCTGGGCACCTGGCCCTACCTCTGACAAGAGACTTTTACTCCTCCCGGGCACCCAGTCATACGTAACAGGAGACGTGTACTCCTCCTTGGGACCTGGTCCTACCTCTGACAGATGCTTATTCCTCACGGGCACCTAGTCCTACCCCTGACAGGAGACTCTCACTCCTCTCTTGCACTTGGTTTCACATCTAGTTTTCAGAGATCTATGAATGTTCAGCATGATATTTTTACTACTACGAATACATTGATAAAATATCAGTTTCTATCTTATTTTACATTCAGCACGCACTCAATGTTACAAAGGATGGACAGCCCAGTACCAAGGTAATCTAGTAGCTGGATATCATGGTCATGCATCTGCTACACAATACGTGTGTCTGGACAGCAACCCAGAAAGTCTGCATTCCTCCATCTCGAATCACGATGGTCGCTTGATGTATGGCGTAAAAGCCAAATGTGGGTCACTTAAGTGTCCGCCATACAAAGATGGGAAAACGCTTACATGTGTTGTTTGCACACGATAAATATCTAACAGATTTACCGTAATAAAAAAATCTGTATGATGCCAGCTTTCATTTTATTTTTTCTAATGTTATTGTTTTAGACATTATTTAATTTATTCATTTATATTTAATTATCATTATTTGTATGGCGTTAAATTCTACTGAGAAAAAATATATGAGTAAATTCTAATTTTAAGATAAAAGTCTATCTTAAGTATGCTTTATGATGGCGATGGGGGTCAGATGTGTTGATGACAACATATAAATCCCATACACCTCATGCGCGACAGAATCGCAAATATCAATTCTATATGTGACATTCGTAATAATAAGTAATAAATGCAGTTAAAAGATTTTGTAAATGGATGGAAATATCATCGATCTAAAGTAACCCCAGCTAGAGGTTTGTGTTTTTTTTTTTCATTTATTTATTTTTTTTTTATTTTTTTTTTTTTTTTTTTTTTTTTTTTTTTTTTTTTTTTATTATTATTTTTTTTTTTTTTTTGTAGTTTTTGTTTTTTGGGGGGTTTTTTTTATTGGTTATTGATTTACTGTGCGTATAAATAGCTATTTGTGAGCCAATGCGTATGAAAAATGGCATGTAGCTTATATGTGATTGACAGTCGGCCTATACCACTTTGGCTTATGGAAGTGAATTGAGACCCAACCACACAATCCACATCAAATATTTGATAACAGTGTGGATAAGCGTAGCTATATAGTAAGCCTTGTCCATGGAAATCTACCAATATAGCAAGTCTCCCCTCAAAGCGATTTGTTTGAGATGTTATTGACAAGAAGTTCGAAATATATGCTACATCAATGCATCAGTCTGTCCCATTTCGACAACATAATGCGTTACAAACATGAAAACTTTAGATAGTAAGAGTGAGTTTGAATTTCTTATATGATTTATTTCTACGAAGATGTACGTCTCCATGTACAGCATTGTCGAAGAAGGCTCTTTCGTCCAAAAACTCACCCGTGACTTCTTTTCTTGATTCCGAAAACAAATGGACGAATGGAATTATATAGCAGGCGCGGATCCAGAAATTTTGTTGTGAATGGGTCCATCCCCACATCTTTGATGTTCTATTTTTTCGCGAGAGTGAAAAATATGTATCCGTTTTATAGAAATAAGTTCTGATTTTGAATGTTCTGAAGTAGGGAACACTATCATTAAGATGGGTAATATTCCCAGTTATAGCAACAAAAATCAAGACCATAGTATTTAAGAAAATTGTAAAATAAAAATATCAGTTACTCATTGTAGTTGCATCTGGTACAATAAATATTATTGATATGACTTTAGAATAAGACAGTTTTTTTATCTGATTTTTGGGTCTAAACCATCATTCTTCGTTGCATTCACATATTTCTTAAAACATTTCTTAAAGCAGTATTTTCAACTAGGATTATAATATCTTACTCATGTTAGGACCTGGCTGGATTGATCACTTTTTTACTTCTCAAGAGCCGTTAAATAAAATTTCTTTTACACTCCATAGGAAGAAAGTACTAATAGTCCCCTAGAAGTGTTGTTGTTTTCATCCCAACCTGTCAACAGTGGGCGCCACCGCAGGCAAAAGTAGGTCGCAGAGGGTATCCTCCTTCGATTGTTTGATTGAATATTGTTTTACGTCACACCACGATTATTTAACGAATATGGTGACGGCATCTCTCTGATGCATTGCGTACAAATTTAGACCTTTGCAACGGACCCACCTGAAGCAGTAAGGGATCTTACGTGCCATGCCTACCGTGACACGGGACCTCGGTTTTTACTGTTGCATCCAAAAGACATAATACCGGTGCCCCCAGGGCGGAAGTCCAACCCGGGACCTCTCTATCACGAACCGCGCACCTTATCCACTAGGCCACATTGGCTTATCCTTCTTTGACAAACTTCCTCTTCAGACTGGGTGGATACAGGGACAAACTGAATGCATAGGAATGATCCAGAGGGATGTGAGAAGAAGTGTTGTCCTTTTTGGCTCTGTTCCGAAATCAAATTTCTGACGTTTTTCCAACATTTTTTGAACTTAGTAAAGTCCATGCAGAAAAGTGTCATGTTCTTCATTTATTTGATAATGATGATTTTCTATGGGCTATTTTGATTCTAATTATGGTGAGAAATATTATTCTGAAAGAATTTTGTCAATATCTCAATTTTTGGATTTCTTATGATTTTCCTAAGACTTCCAATAAAATGATAGTTGGCCATTTTTCATATTTTCAACTTTTTCTACAAAGGTGTTGGAATGATTTTAATAAAAATAGATAACTGCTAACCCCCTCTTTACAGGTGCTGCCACCACAGTCATAAGTAGGTCACAAAAGAGTACCCTAATTTGACAATATTCTTCTGCATAGCGGTTGTATACAGAGAAAACCAGAATGTATAGAAATGATGTATAGGGATGGTGAAGAGGTATTGTTATTTTGGTTCCCTTCCAAAATCAAATTTTAGAAGTTTTTCCACATTTTTTAGACCTTGTGGTTTCAATGCGGAAAAGCGTCATATTTCCTAGTTAAGTGATAATAATGATTTCATATGGACAATTTTGATCATGATTATAGTAAAGAATAATATTTTAAAATATTTTTGTCAATATCTCATTCTTTGGATTTTCTATGAATTTTTAAGACTTTCAAATGAGGTTGTAGAATGACAATTCTTCAGAATTTTAACTCCTGCTGTTTTACCACTTGAAAAATCTTGATGAAACAAATATGGTATACATGAAGTGCTAAAGGTCCTCTATCAATTTTGGATATTCCATCCAAATCGGTCAACAGGTTTTGCCATCATGGCGAAAGAATAGGTCATGTCTTACAATGGTATATATACCACTTCGTAATTAAAATATGGAGAGTAGCGGTTCAAATCCAGCTGTGGTCAATTTTTTTTTTTCATTTCTTTACACATCTAAATAAGGTTTTAGATGTTTCACAAAACTCAATATATGAAATTAGGCCATTTTAAGTTGGATCTGAACAATACTTGAAACAATTGTTTGGATGTTGGATGATAACCTCCATGCAGACAGTATTGTCGATACGATTTTCCACACTTATTAAATGCAGTTAGATACACCTTTGTTGAAGACCCAGGATATTCCAGTTTTACGGCGATATACCGAATGAACTATGGACTGCATGCCTGATGTCTGGAAACACTTGTTCCCATCATAGTAAAGGTCATGTGAAGTAACAGTCACTTTGAACAGTCCACATTTATCGTGCTGACATGTTTCATATGTATTGACATCATCAGCACTTATGTATGTAGATATCATATGTTTTGTCACTTTTGCCATTTTCCACTGTATGAGAGTCATAAACGACGTTAGGTTTACGGGCAGACGTTACCTTCATTGGTAAATACTTCCACAAATTTGTGTGTCTTTGACAGTTTATTTTATATAAATTTTGGACAGACCTTAAAACATGCTTCTTTAAAAGTGTTAATGATAATCTTAGCTGGAGTGAAAGCTGGATATGTTCCAGAACTAGACACTGTCGTATTTGTGTTATTTGTGGAATCCATGGCACTCATACTCATTCTACCACTGTGCATGTTACCCAAAACAAAGAAACCAGATATATCCCCTCGACTGGTGCTGTTGAAAATAGATACCGTTACCGATGTAGCGGATCGTAAATCATCCATTGCATTTGTAATGTTACTACTAAATGTCATATGTGAAAGATTTGACAGTTGCATTTGATGCAAAGGTATTGTGACCGGAGAATTGAGAAGGAGATGTTCGCACTGACAAATTCACATTTGGGTTGATATTGTTGAAAAAGCAGCAGATGTTTCAACCTGTTCCACGACTGTATCAGGAGCTGATCTGGAAATACATCGTGTTGGCCATCACCACCAAGGGCACTGTACGTAAGGTGACCTACAACATGGTGCCCACCACGCACAAGTTGGTGGAGGATCATGGGTGAAGAAATTTCTAGGAAACCTTCGTTCATACCCCTCTCGATTATTAAGTACCGTGTTATTCCATACCAAATTATGCATACGATCATCTGGACGGTGACCAAACTGATTTGTATTTGGATACCCCCAGGCTGCTGTCTCCCCGGTACGATTTTGAAATTCTCACCAAATGTAATCGATGTATGTAATACAGGGTCCATCGCAGCGGAATTTACTCTAAACATAGTACCACCGACCCAAACGTAAACCAGATCGTGTATGCTTTCCAAAGGTTGAGTCATTTCACCATTTGACGATATTCTATAAATTCTCTGTACACTGCTTCTCGTGATGAGTCTTCCACCGTCGCCAATATTGCTTACCAAAGGTCCATCTGGAGTAATCCAATTCGCAAAAGGCCCAGTCTCAACAATTTCATCTCCAACTTCGAGAGAATCCGTATACCATATTATAGACGTTCTTGGATCTGTCATCTCTTCGTCAAGACTTGAATCCCAGTATGGAATGATCACTGTTGGATCCTTTTCTCTTAGAGCATTTTCATATCTACGAAAGGAATTATAAAATGATGTCATCAATCTTTAATGCAGTAACTAACATACAGTAAGAAATCTGAATTCACTAAATCACCGAATATCAAATATATAATTTATGGCTATTTGTTAACTCATATTATTTTGGCGGCAAAAGAACTTTAAAACTTCGTAACAGGCGAATTCAATTTGTAAGAATTTACTCGGAAATAATTGGTGAAATAATGTTGATTTCGAGACACATGAAAAACTTGATGACGTTTCAGGCACCAAAACCATTATTTCCCATAGCCAATCAATAATTCGGCTAGGCACGTGCAAGTGACGCAATATGTGACAATGGTCAAAAACTAACGCTAGGAATGTTAATTTCCTTCCTAGGAATCCGTTGCCGATCCACTGATTGGCTGAAAATCAGAGGTCACCAGAACATGACCCCTTACGGGGTTTCGCCACATGGGAAAAACAGAGAAGCGAAATAAACGTGTGATTTATATCAAATTGATGAAAGATGTAAAATGAAATATTCCTGTCTTCCTAAACAGGAAAGCTTTTAATTGTGTATCCATAGATCCATAGCTTTATGAGAACCCTTTACACTTTGTACAGATCGATATATATATAACTTAACCTATTACCTACCCTTACCGTTGTGATGTTGTTGCGTTTACCATGCTAAAAGACCCGTTGATTCTATAGAGTGTTTTCAAAATGAAAAAAATATTAATAATCAAAAATTTTTGATGGACATTTAATGGTTCCAAGAGTAAAAGAAAACTAGCAAACTTTGACCTCAGATTTCGATATACGTTGATGGAATACAATATTGTCCCATTTTAAACTCTGTTGGCACTTAAGACTGGTCAATTAAGCTTTGTCCAAACGTTTTTATGCAGACATAAGACATCATGGAAATTGTTAACATTCGAAATGAGGTAGTACCCCTGGTTCGTATAAAGCTAAGATGTTACTTGGTTTTCCATTTAGTATTATTCCAATAAAATACGAAAATACCTGGTGTCACATGACTATGGCACTAACAACAATGTACCACCATGGACATTCACGGACCCCTGAAATTCTGAGATGAGACCAGATAAGCGGTAGGAGTTACCATCTCCTGTTTGACTAGCCACACTCGCCATGAATGCCCTGACATACAGACGAAACAATATAATTCAGCACTGTATATATACATGAATGTGAACAAACACTGCGTAGAAAGTGTCACAACTACATAACATCAGGAAAAAGGGTATAATAACACATAAGTGAGACACTGCTGTGTGTGAAAGCACCTCTTTCATATTTAGATTCGCCGGTTCCTTTTTCTGATCGACAATTTATGTGTGGTATTATTACTTTGCTCAGCTCTCACGAGATAAGCACATGTGGCTTATTTTAAAGATATGTGTTTCATATGTGCATTTTAATTTTTCTGAAAATAATATCCATTAAATTGAAATGTCCTCTTATACATATTTCAAGCTAGTATGTTTTCAAGCTAGATTTTCAAGCTAGTTATTTCAAGCTAGATCTCATATTTGCAAAGTAATATTCTAGTTCAGTGTATTTATGAAACATTTCTCTTGAATTATTAATGAGCAAACATAACCATGATGAACATTTACAAGAACAGTTTTGGGGGTTTTTCTCTGCTTTTTGTTTGTTTGGTTTTTTTTTTTTTGTAATTTGGGGGGGGTCCTTTTGATATTTTCACTATTGTCCCTATAATTGAAGATATTCTTGTTTAATTGGTGCTTGGTGACTTAATACCGATGTACACACATTTGATGTGTATCCTTGTATCTTTTTTTCTGAATAATGCTTACAAATTCGGTTATTCTTGGTTTAGATCTCAAAAGTTCCAACTCATACAAGCTCTGATCAATGACCACCGCATGTTATGTACTTAATCTTAGAAATACAGTTATTTGCAACGTGATCATAGCTTCCTTACCCATGTGTGGTAAAACATAAAAAAGTGTGAAGAACAACATGTAGAAAACTATGGAAAAGGAATGACCCACACATTAGCAAGGTGTAAAAAAGTTAATCCCTTCAACAGGAAGTGTGATATGCATAACCAATACGATTATCGTAGGACACACATGTAGTCAAAGTCGGGGGGAGGGAGGGGTAGGTATGACATATGACAGAAGTAGTTTAGAAAAACTGACTAGGCTAAAGCACTGCAATAGAACATTTTGTTACAGTGCAAATATGTGAGTAAATCTAGGAGGGTGAGTCGCAAAAAAACCCCGGCAATTCATAGAAAACGGTCATATTAGAGTTTGATTTCCTCAGAAAGAACACAACGCTTTAGATAATCATATAGTCAAACTTCGATAATTCTAATGTTGGAAATATGAAAACCGCGAAAATTTTAAGTAACCATGTGGTCCCAACAGTATTTTCGTACCATTAATTCTTATGTACAACTAAAACTGCACACGGACACTCGAAATGAAACCACGGTTTTGGGAAATAATTGTTTTGCATATTAATTACAACTGTCACCAACAGAACACGTTAATCCAGTGGTATCACACTGGACATCAATTCTAGGGGCTCGGCTTCATTTCCGGCTGAGGCATGGAACTGTTGGCAAGTATTTGCAAGTGCGCTACAATTTTTATGACTATTTAATGTTTATTTTGCTTGGAACGAGCAACTTACTCCAAAAAGCAAATCGTATAAACTATAAGGCAGATTATCTATTCTATCATTTAATGCAGTCTCTTGTTATTTTAACCTCTAATAATGAAAATTACACAAGAATGTCATAAAGAATAACAGGTGTAGATAGTGTGAAGGACAGCGCAGTCATCTTTCAGCTATACCAAAATATGCCAGTGGCGGATCCAGGATTTCCGAAAAGGGTTGGGGTCACATGTGTATAAGCCAAACAACTCTGCCATATTTGGTGCCAAATCTGTATTTTTACTAGTAAATGTGTGATGAATATGGGGGGAAAGCGGCGCCTCTCAATCCGCCAGTGTATGTAGCAATCATTTAACTTAATTTCATTATAATTGTAGTATATAAGACTAAAACCTAACCTTGGGGAATCATTTAGTAATTTGTAACACATTTTGTGTATGACAGGTTTTGTGCCTCATTCCTTTTTTGTCTTTAATTCAAATCCTTATTCCTACCGGATGCCAGTTCGAAAATCTCCGTGTACTTTTATCAAATATTCTGCTTCTTATCAATAGCAAGGGTCTTGGTTAACTTGGCAAAGAAAATATATTATATTGTATTATATTATATTATATTATATTATATTATATTATATTAGAAAGCACACCAGTTAGTTACAGAAACTGTAGTTGGTGTCTAATAGGGAAAGAAAACTCCCAACCACCACCCACTCGAGTGTCTATTTAATGTAGATTTAGGAGATATATCTGTCTTTAGCAGATCCCAGCGACTAATTATTTTTCTTGCCATTCTCTTTCTGTAATTAATTTGGGCCACTTTCTCTCGCTTTGAGCTTGTCAAACAGAAGATGTTGAAAGCCGGCAACGCCCATTTCTATGCCATTTCTAGAACGATTGCTGGGTGTGCCTTATCAGATCCCCCTCCTTAATTATAAAATGACGATTGAAACTTCCTTCTTGCAACACTATGGTAACAAATAGTTTTTGCGAAATATCAATTTGAAACAGGCGTATTGTGGCGAAGAAAAAAGCGGGTTTGATTTCCACCTCCTGTTTTTCGATGTTCTATTTTCCATAATGTCCTGATAAGACCTTTAAAATAGAGTTTCCTGCCTCATTATAGAGATAATTATTTTATCATATACCTATAGGTGATATTCAACATTATCTGGAGAAGCCAGGATCAGGTCTATCGAATTTGTAGCATGAACATAATTTGTGGTACAAAACTGCAGACACAATTCAATGTTCAGAGAATACAATTGTAATTGACAAAATTTGAAATAGAGTGCATCTGACTAAATCTAAATAGAAATATTGTTAAACATCTTTCATGTTGAAGAAAATGTGAGAATAAATTAATGTTCAGTTACTATGAATGATACCATTTCAAAATAATGATGGGTTCAGTAAAGTTTGATATAAATGATTATAAAAACTTATCTTACGTTGTGTTTTCAAATGTTTATTTTTATAAGTGCAAAACAATGTAAAGATTACTACAAAGAAAGGAATATTGCTGGGCAACATTTAACATCTGGGAGGTCATAAAGTAACATTCGTCCCTACCCCATAGAAAATATTTTTAAGTAAATATTTTCCACACTGTCTTATGAAATGGAGTCCGCTCTGTATACCCTGGGGTACAGTAATATATACTCCACTGAATACTAAACTAAATACTAGAGACTACGTCATATTGTTATACATACCTAGTCACCTGTATATTTATTGATTATCACCGGATTGACGGGCCTCTAATCAATTCGCATAAACATTGAAACAAAATCTAAAACAATATGCATTTCAACAGTGCAAGATAAACTACATGCCTTGAACTTCAGCTCTAATATCGTGTCAGTTTAGTTGTGATGTGGGTTTAAAGGGCTATCTCAATTCACGATGAAATTAAAATAAACAACATGGGTTATGGATAAATGCACATCATTTGTGATTTAACATCAATAAATTGTGTATTATCAAAATATAACCTGGATATATTATACACAAGCAAGCACTGACCTAACTGCGTCTCATAATGTTCAACCTCAGGTTGGACAATGGAATATCTGGTCGCACCCCATCCAGACGAGAACATGTATATCATGTACTTCCTATTGCGGCTGTTGATTTCAACATTAAACCATCACACATGCCATTTTGTTAACAGTTCAATCTTTCTGCTCTTCATCAGTTTTATTCCTCGCATTATCTTAATCTTGGCAGATAATTTGCAAACAATTAGTTAATTCTTTAAAAAACATCAATGTTGAATGATTTTGTCAATATTATAAAAGAAATAAATATCATTTTATACTATGTGACTTTATTTGCAATACATTCAAGCAATTTCAAAACAGTAATATTTTCAAATATTCATATTCCACTTTAAACTTGTATTTTTCTTTCTATAAACGAATAATAAATGCTGTCATGGTGAGAAAATTTCCGGCATATCTGTGTAATTTTTAACATTTTTTTTGCGTTTATTTAAGATGGTTTTTATTATATTTTTTATATATTTCCCTGGATTCCTAATTTTTTCTCGTGAATACATTTGTATTTTCGTCATGCAGAAGATGGTATAATACAGTTCTTCTTTTTTGTTTTAAAGAAAAGAACAATGAAAGTAAATTACAAGTGAAATTTTTTTCCTCAGTTTTTTTCAGTTTCTGTATTGTATAAAAGAGTGAATATTCACAAGAGCTTTGTTAATTTGTCTCTTTCAAAGAAACGTCCTTACTACGCTTGGGAAATAGGTATACTGTAAAGTGCAAAACACAAAGTGGTTTTAGATCTATCACTTCAAAATTATACTGTTATCAAAGACTTGATGATAAAAGTACACTTAATGACTCCAGTAAGCAGCAGATGTAACCATGTGTTCATTTAATATAGACCAAAATATAAACACCTTCAGCTAAATCATATAAATTTATTTGGAAGTTTAACATAATCTAAAATTTTTATGTGAAACAGCATAAATGCATGACTAAAATATTGTCTAAAACTGATTCTTTCAAACATTCAAAACCTCCAGCTATACATTCTTTTAAACTTAGTAATAATTTCATCTGTCAACGACCGAAGCCGATATAATTTTGGAAATCTGTATATTTGTAAACTTCAAATTTCAAATTTAAAATTGACAGACAAAATAGCGTTGCTGAACATGAAAAACAAAACTTTCGTAAATTTTGTTGTAAACAATAAATAGAAGCCTATCAATAATATTTATAGCTGTGTCCAACTTATAAGAGGCGTAATTGTGTATGAATACTGCGATGGAATTGCCGAATGGTGTAATTTACCAAAAATGGTCTAATTGAATTGAAATTCTTTTAGTATTATTAAAATCTAATAGTCAAGCTCTGCAAGAAGCATTCCACATAGATATAGAATAGACTTTATATGAAATTACACAACAAATGGAGTTGAGGAAAAACGTTGCACTAAAGCATTTTCTTGGCATGTTGATTGTTGCAGTTTATCCCGCTTCATACATTGGACCATAGTGACGTCACAATGACGTCATGTTATGTTTTGGCAAGTTTTCTGCTACATTAAATAATTGTGTATTCCATTAACACATGATAAAGTAGTACAATTAATGTACAAGCATCAAATCTAAAATTACTTTTGAAATACGCTTAGTGGCCATGGAGATATGACTTTGCTCAAGGTCATGTCACACTTTCCAATTATGGGAATCCATTATAACATATTATCTATGAAGTACCATTACATTAGGATAAAAAACATTTGCAGCCTGGAAAAGATTTTGATAAAACTAAGCCTTAGATTTAAGGTGGTTTTTAAAGTTTAATCATGGAATATATTTGGAATCAGCACCGATGTGTATTAGCACATGTGTATTAGCCAAACTGCTCAGCCGCATTTGGTGTCAAATCTGCAGTTTGACCAGTAAATATGTGACGGAAGTGGAGGGGGTAGGCGGCGGGCCCGTTCTAATTCTACCACGGCATGCATCTATCATTAATTTAATTTCATTATACTTGTATTATATAAGAATGAAACATAACGTTGGGAAATATTTTAGTAATTTGTAACACATTTTGTGACTAATTCCGTTTTTGCCTATGATTCAAATCGCTTATTCCTTCCGGATATCAGTACGAAACTCTCCGTGTAATTTTATCAAATATTCTACTTCTTATCAATAGCTTTTTAAGTGGAAGGTCTTGGTTAGCTTAGCAAAAAAATTATATTATATTATATAATATTATATTATATTATATTATATTATATTAGCAATCATACCCGTATCTTACAGATAGTTAGTGCCTACTGGGGACAGACAGCTTCAACCCCCCCCCCCCCCCCTATTCAAGTGTCTATTTTCCAGATATATCTGGGTTTAACTGGGTTGGATTTCCACCTCCTATTTTTTGATGTTCTATTGTCCATAATGTCCAGATAAGATCTTTAAAATAGAGTTCCCTGCCTCAATATAGAGATAATTATTTTACCATATACTTAGGTGTTAAGCAACATTATCTGTAGAGGACAAGATTTATGAGGTCTATCGAATTTGTAGCATGAAAGTAATTTGTGGTATAAAACTGCAGACACAATTGAATGTTCAGAGAATACTCGTGTAATCCACAAAATTCGAAATAGAGTTTATTTTACTAATTCTAAATAGAAATATCGTTAAAAATCTTTAATGTTGAAGAGAATTTGAGAATAAAATAATGTTCGGTTACTATGAATGCTGTCATTTCAAAATAATGATGGATTCAGTAATATATGATATATATGAATATGAAAACTTATCTTACGTTCTGTTTTCAAATGTTTATTTTTATAAGTGCAACAACCTTCTTTAACAGTGATCAAGTCATTTGCGGAAACTAAGATAATATCTCAAATCGAAACAGTTCTCAATAAAAGACTATTTAGCACTAAGTTCAATATCATAGATATTAAAACCCATTCTGAATTTTATCTACTTACAAAGCAGTATTAATACTATTTTCTATGTAGTACGCCAGACCCGTATGTACACAATATCTATCTAACGTGTCAACATTATCATTAACTTTAGGGATGCTTTGCAGATTCTCTTTAAAATGCAGGTTTAATCATAAAGACCTATCAGAATATTGAAACCCAACTAGATACTAGAGACTAAGTGATATTGTAATACATACCCAGTCACCTGTATATTCATTGATTACCACCGGCTGGAGGGGCCTCTAATCAATTCGCATAAAAATTGAAACAAAACGAAAAACAATATGCATTTCAACAGTACAAGATAAACCACATGCCCCGAACTCTAACTTTATTATAATGTCAGTTTAGTGGTGACGTGGTTTAAAGTGCTATCTAATTCACGATGAAATAAACAGTAACAACATGGGTTATGGATAAATGCACATCATTTGTGATTTAACATAAATAAATTGTGTATTATCTAAATATAACCTGAGTATATTATACACAATCAAGCACTGACCTAAATGCGTCTCATAATGTTCGACATCAAGTTGGACAATAAAATATTTGGTCGCACCCCATCCAGACGAGAACATGTATATCATGTACTTGCTATTGCGGGTGTAGATGTCATCTAAATTAGGCCCTTGAACTGAAGTTGATCTAACAATTTCAATACTTCAAATACCAATATATACATTTTCTTATACATGTACTTACGTTTAACTTGATACCTATCTCAACTTGGGGATTTCCTCCATGTATGCATGTTCTTATATACATGTTTAATTATTCGTTTAATTTTATGTACATTTTTATCATATTTATATACTTATTTGAATGGCAGGAATCTTCAGTTTTAGATGTCATTTAAACAGATATTAAAATTTAATCAATTGAGTTGATTACTGATTCGATATGAAAAACATAGATTTTGACTTATGATTTCAGCATATATGTTACTGTCCTCGTCATGAAATGTCTTTTTTTTTAATTTTCTTGTTTCTGCTTATTAGTTAGGCTAGAGTTTTAAGACTTTTCAGCATGAACATAATTTATTATGAATGTAGTTGTGGTGTTGTTACCATGGTTATATCTTACATTGATATAAAACACAGCAAACAGAAAACCATCACACGTGTCATTTTGATAACAGTTCACTCTTTCTGCTCTTCATCTGCTTTATTCCTCACATTCTTTTTTGATCTTGGCAGATAATTTGCAAATGATTAGTTAATTCTTTTAAAAACATCAATGTTGAAAGATTTTGTCAATATTATAAAAGGAATAGATATCATTTTATACGATGTGAGTTTATTTGCAATACACTCAAACAATTTCAAAACAGTAATATTTCCCAATATTCATATTCTCCAGTAAGCTTTTTTTCTATAAACGAATAAAAAATCCTGTCATGGTGACAAAATATCCGGCATATCGGTGTAATTTCTAACATTTTATTGCGTTTATTTAAGATTCTTTTCTTTGCTTATTAATTTCCCCTGGATTTCTAATTCTTTTCTCGTGAATACATTTGTATTTTCATCATACAGAAGATAGTATAATACATAATACATTTTTTTTTTATCAAGAAAAGAATACTGAGAGTAAAATATATTTCTGTATTGTAAAAAAAGTAAAATAAATAAAAACTCACATAAGCCTTATTAGTATGATTCTTTTATGGAAAGGAGCTTAATAAGCATGGGTAACAGCATACTGTAAAGTGCAAACCGCAAAGTGGTTTAAGATCTATCACTTGAGACTGAAAGACTTGATGATAAAAGTACACTTAATGACTCCGGTAAGCAACAGATGTAACCATGTGCTCATTTTAATATAGGCCAACATATAAATACCTCACCTAAATCATATAAATTTATTGAGAAGTTTAACATTATGCAAATTTTTTATGTGAAACAGCATATGTGCATGACTTAAATATTTCAAACATTCAAAATCAATAGGAAAGTATGTATGTTCCTCCAGCTATACATTCTTTTAAACTTAGTAGTAATTTACTCTGTTACTCTGTCAACGACCGAAACCGATATGATTTTGGAAATCAGTATACTTGTAATCTTCAAATTTGAAATTTAAAATTAACAGACATTATAGCGTTGCTGAACATGAAACACTTTAGTTAATTTTGTTTTAAACAATAAATAAAAGCCTATCAATAATATATATATAGCTGCGCCCAACTTACAATTGTGTATAAATACTGGGATTCAATTGCTGAATGATGTAATTTACAAGAAATGGCCGAATTGAATTGAAATTCTATTGGTATTATGAAATCTAGAACTAAGTCTCAGCAAGAGGCATTTCCAATAGATATAGAACAATCTTTATATGAAATTACACAACAAATGGAGTTGAGAAAAAGGTTGCACTAAAACTTTTTTTCTTCGCATGTTGATTGTTTATCCCGCTTCATAAAGTACATTGGGCCATAAAGACCTTGCTCAAGGTCATGACACACCTTCCAGTTATGGGTATCCATTATGACATAGTATTTGTGAAGTACCATTAGATTAGGATAAAGAATTACCATTGAAGTACATTCTGGAAGGGATATTGATAAAACTAACCCCTTTTTAAAAAATGATTAATAAAGTTTAAGCATATAATATATTTGGAAACAGTGCCGATGCACTGGCAATGCGACTGGTGATACCATCAGGAAATCCGCACATCAGAGGTTGTATCAATTCAGTGTTAAAAACTATAACATGTGATATATATCAGTTAAATGTATTGTAAAATTTATGGCACTTGAATAATGCGCAAGAAAGCGCCCTATTTGCAGTCTGAACTCGATTTTCAATCAAATCAACGGTTAATTTTAAATCGTGAAACGTGTAATAGAATCAGCATGAACGTTTGTCCATAAAAGTAGGCTTTTTGTCGTTATTTAACTCGTGATTATAAAAATATACTACATTGACCTGTCGTAGTAACAGATGAAAATAACGTGTAAGTTTGCACTTGCTTATTTAGCCCAAAGCATGAAACATTGCTCATCCAATTTCATTGTAATGATAGTGCATGTAGAAGAATTTCTTTATAAATATTCAGAACACTTGCATTTGAAACAACCTCTGTGCATCAACACCTCTTTCGCCTAATCTTAGTCATTTTAGGAATCAAGAGGAGGTCGGCCGTGATGTTTAAACTACAGGTAAGCTCTAGTTGTTACTTGTGTTGAATCTTTGTCTTTATCACTTCTGTATATGGTTTGAGCTTCTTTTTTGAAAAGAGGCACTACAATATGTCTCTATCGTGTTTGAAATCTACTTATTGCATGTTTTATGGTAGCTTTGCACTAATAAGAAATCATTTGCTGAGATGTTGATTTCTTTTTTTAAATGTACAGATAAGTGCAGCCCTAACATATCTCATAGCATACACGTTAACGTGAAAAGTGGTCACGAAGATTGCTTTAGGACACGCGCTAGGACCACTCGACGAGCCGAAAAAAATTCGCGGTATTATTATTTATTCCGATGTGCGCTAGGTCCAGTCGCGTGTTCCCGTGTTTGATTTTTTTTATGTCGTAGTACGGATGAAGAAAATAAAATGGATTAAATTAAATTAACGAGAAAGTCCCCATATATACGTGAATACATGAATTTATAATTAAATATAAGGTTTTTATAACAAAAATTAGAACAGATAATAAAACAAATGAAATCACCATGTCGATATGCAGTAAGGTATTACTGTTAAACTTCTTTTTTCAGTTCATACTATCGCGTGATCATTCTTTAAAGTTTGTTTTATTTATATATTAATTTATTAATGATTATATGTATTTATTTATGTATTATCTATTTATAACTTTATTTTTTTTAATTCTTATATTATTATTATCATTATAATCGGCATCATTATTTTCATTATTATTAGCTCATATATACGGCCATGTATTTAGATATACAATATATACAGCAATCTTCCTTCAAGTTCTTCTATATGTAAATGTAAAATATTAGTTCAAGCTGTAAGCAAACGAACGTGGCTGCCAAGAGCGTCCGTGCGACAGACAAACCTGCTATTTTTGCTTATCATGACTATTTACCGATGGATACTTAGGGGATAAACGTACGCATTTGATTGTTTCCGACCGGTATACCATGGAAACACAGCCAGGAAAACAGTGCTTTTAACGGTATAACCACGGTATACCTGTCGAAAACAATCAAACACAGTACGTTTATTCCTATTCTATTTTATTGTAACAAAAAATCGGGTTTTTCCCTCTTTAAAATTGTCCCAATATTCCTTGTTGCTAGGGACGGATAGCGCAATGTTTAAAATTGTTCCAAGAAACGAATTGATATATAGTGCACTGACATAAGAAGTTTCTTCATTTTCATATTCTTAAATTTTTATGATTGAATTATTAATCACAAATTAATTCATACATGAGTGACTTGACGTCGCACTGTCAACAGCTGAACACGCAGTTTTGCTGTGGCGCGGAGAGATGAAAGGACACACACTTGATGCTTGGAAACATATTGAATGGTGGTACGTTATGTACGTTGTCAGTTTTGTTGGTTCGACTTGATTGTAATAATAATGTGCACGTGAATGGTAGAACTTGCAAATCGTCCTTGATACGAGACTTAAGATGGACGTTAAGAACATTGAACGAACTTGTAAAAGGCTCTATTTTTTATAGTAGGAGTTAGAGGCAATGTTGACAAAGACGTACAATGTAGTTATACATTTGAGGACGATATATTGTGGTTAGACATGTCTGAACGCTAACGTGTGGACCAATCAGAATTGCCAAAACAAAACAAGTGAATTAGAAAATGGTATTACCCTTACCATCCCTTTTGACTACGAATTATACTAGCTAGATAATATCATAGCATCACGGCAGGTGTGACCAGGCAGCATGAGATGCTTCCTCCTCCATGGCGTCTGATCCTACCTGTCCTCACGGACATCTCTATATATCTCGTCTAGTAGATTTGATGTTTCTTATTGACTACCGCTCGGTATATCATCACATTCCTTTCCATTATGAGCAAGATATACAATATTTTAAAACGCTAGAACGTAAATACAGACACTCCAATGCGCAAATGTGGATGATTAATAAATATATCCATTGAACTTTTGGTTAAAATTCTTTAATGTTAGAAATATATCCGCCCCGTTTTGAATTCGTCCTCCAATCAGAGGGCGAAAAGGCTGAATATAAAACGAGGGCAAAATTTTCCTTGTATACAGTATCGCTTTCATGATTATTCATTCAAGAAATTAAGGAGAGATCAGTTTAAAATACTGTAATCGGATTCGTTGTTTCTTATGGTTTAAAAGCTTGAAACATTTTAATAGATCGACTACAACATTTGTTGAAAATTAAAGCCTACAAAATAGTTATCGAAAATAGACTTTTAAACACAAGAGAAAGAAACGTTATTCTTTGCCGGACGCAGAATATCCATAATTTGAGAAGCTGATTTTAGACTGCTGGTGGTGCTATTATATATTTCTGACAGCTGGTCAAAATTCTTCCAGTTCTCAGAAAATTATATTAGTTGACTGAATTATTGTCCATCTGACAACTGTAATGTTAACTTCTCCCAAAATTGTCGACTTTTCAAAATAAATTATCTTTGACAAGTCTATGTACATGTATTACATGGTGAATTGTCGAAATGACTTTTACATTAAAGTTAAGACTTTTGCTCTGCATATATTTATCATCTCGATTTCCACCCTTAAGGCTTTGAGCTTAACGGATGAGACATAATTTGTCGAAATGCGCATATGGTGCACCAAATTAAAAACAAAAGTATTTATGATACTATATATATTAGACTACTATCCATAACCTGCATAATGTGGTTAGTGAAATAGCATGTTTATTCGTTAGTAAGTGTGACCATGATATAACATGACAAAAAGTACCAATCATAAAATGATTTTGTTCTGTTTATTCTAGACGACGCTTGCATTTCTGATTTTGGTTTTACCCTTCGCTGTGTCGGGGGATAGCAGTTGTGCTGAATTATCTGCATTCAGGAGACAATTGCAAGAGATGCGTAACAATATGCACACAGTGCAAAATGACATTGCAACGTTGAAGACCCAGAGTGTACAAGGTATTATAAATCAGTTTAATGGGATATCATATTGATATTTCTGACGACAGTATTCAAAGTATAGTCGTCATTACCAAATTAAATGACCCGCAGCATTAAATGGATTAATCTTATATTTCATATCATGCTTGATATAGGATAATTTAAAAGTTTTCGTCATTTCATTCTGACATCACTATGCAAGCATTAACGTCATAATGAAAAACCCGATAAAGAGTAGCCTGCATAATGTGGTTAGTGAAATAGCATGTTTATTCGTTAGTAAGTGTGACCATGATATAACATGACAAAAAGTACCAATCATAAAAATGATTTTGTTCTGTTTAATTTAGATGACGCTTGCATTTCTGATTTTGGTTTTACCCTTCGATGTGTCTGGAGAGAACAGTTGTGCTGAATTATCTGCATTCAGGAGACAATTGCAAGAGATGCGTAATAATATGCATACAGTGCAAAATGACATTGTAACGTTGAAGACCCAGAGTGTACAAGGTATTATAAATCAGTTTGATGGGATATCATATTGATATTTCTGACGACAGTATTCAAAGTATAGTCGTCATTACCAAATTAAAAGACCCGCAGCATTAAATGCATCTTTTTTCTATTAATCTTATATTTCATATCATGCCTGATATAGGATAATTTAAAAGTTTTCGTCATTTCATTCTGACATCACTATGCAAGCATTAACGTCATAATGAAAAACCCGATAAAGAGTAGCATGTCTGGCACTTAGTCCCTTACATCATGTTTCATTGAAATAAATTCATCCAATGCAATTATCAGCACAATTGTTACACACAGTATACGTGCATAATACCAATTAGAATTACAAACCACGTATGAATGTAAAAAGAACGCAAAAATATTTTTGGACTTTGATTACATCTTATGTTAATCGTTTAATACCTTGTCTATCACGTGGTGGTCCTGATACCGTTCCTCATTTTAGTCGGATCAAAAAGAATAGTCCAGGTTTCAAATTACCAGTAGTACTTAGTCAAAATAAGAACTGATGTTCAATTCCAGTCTTTTGATATTTTTAACAGTATAGCAGTCTTTATAGAATACAAAGCTTGAGAGTGGTATATTATCAAGGTTCTTTTTGATTAAATTTTATAAGATAGTTTTATATAATGAATACCAATTTTCGGTGTGTATGACCCGAAAAAAAGATTTTTAATCTATTGTGATTTAAGTTTGCAAATTATTTAGAAAATAAGGATTAACGTCCTCATGCATAGTTCTGTCTTTAGCTGGGTTTTTGGTCTCTTGCTTGGTGTGCTTTTCAAAAATTTATACTTATGATTTTCATCGTAACTGCCTTGAGTACTACTGACGAAACGCACGCTGTTGAAATACGCATAAAGTGCATTAAATTAATACATCTATATATATTCTTGTACTCATTTGTACTGACATGTGAACGGATATTAATATAAAAACATTCTGCAGGAAGCAGTGTCATATATACAAGATGGGGAAGAAAAACATGTCCCAGTAGTGCTGAACTGGTATATTCAGGTAATATATGGTACATTATATTGAATTTGGTATATAACAGGCTCCGAAATTGAACAGATATTAGATAATAAGATAAAAGAAATTAATCATAAATATGGTAAAAAAATCAAATATACGTTTCGATTAAAGAAATTTATTTAATACATCATATTAATCCATTATTTTTGTAATTTGATAAGCAATCATCATCAAATTTGAGTGTTGCACGGCTGACTCATATTGTTGTGACTTTGTAATTTTATAATTTCGATTTTTCCATTATCCAAATTTTCGTTATATGTTTATGACCAATCTACTATGGCAACTTGTCGATCCCTGTTTCTCCTTAATGAGGATTATTTTAATAATTTTTAGAACGAGATCGTTTTATTTGTGCCGTCTCAAGCGATCGGTCGGTCCGATGTTGACATGATAGTATCTCT
This sequence comes from Pteria penguin, assembly GCA_035048485.1. Classification (NCBI taxonomy): domain Eukaryota; kingdom Metazoa; phylum Mollusca; class Bivalvia; order Pterioida; family Pteriidae; genus Pteria; species Pteria penguin. Next base: position 16,056,376 of record CM068590.1, read on the forward strand.
AACCTCAAATCTACGCCATGCTATAGTACGTAGAAGACATCTTCTATTTCGCGCAATGCCAACATAAAAGTAGAAATTGACATTACGAAAATTCAAATAGTAATTACTTATTTACGAACGCATGTACTATGATGTAATGATGTACTCAAAACGATATAGAAATGAAAATACACAAGATTACAGTTCGGTGTAAGAACACACATTATGTATCCGTTACGGAAATGGCCGAGTAGGTACGATTCAGCAATCTTAGCCAGATAGCGCTGCGCATCTTTTACCGTTTGTGATGTGATTGCTATTTTTAGATTGTGTCAGCGTTATTTAATTGTCTGTGATGTGATTGCTATTTTAGATTGGGTCAGCTACAAATAATGAAATTCAGATAGATAGCGTATGCTCATTTCAATACTTCAGGATATGGCTTAGTTTTATCATTTTATTGTCAAGTTGCTCAATAATAGTTTGTTTGCAGACTTAAGGTGTCTGAGGAACATTTCTGTCTGACAATGTGGTCAACAATAAATCACTAAGAGATCCGGATTTTCTACTATAGATATGATAATATGTGCTACAATAAAGGTTTAAAACAATTTATTTTTTTCAAACTTAGACGAATATAAGTGAAAGTCCCCGTCTATCTGTACCATGAGTACTTTAATAAAATGTATGTTCTTCGGATGTACCGCTTTGGTGGTGATTGTGAAAAACTTGGCAATTAAATTGGTCAACATCGGCGATTGAGTGACGATTGTCTCTTCAATTGATTGTTCTATGTTGTTACCGCAACTCTTTTTAAACCGAAATGGCTTTCTGATATCGATGTTTATGCTCGATCTTTATGCTTATTGCTGTTTGCTATTTATGTCCATGGTGAGTTTGTCATACATCTGAGTCAGATGTATTTTCTCCTTTCATTTAAAAAACTAAAATACAGGTTTGAATATATTTTTATGAGAGTGAAAAATGTCAATGCATTTACATTTAAATCGAAAGTCATACCCCCTATACATTATTTCAGCAGAGCTACCACAATTCAATATTTCCACCGTAAACCCAACCAAATCTACATGTATTTGTACCCATATTCTTCCCTATTATTATAAACCCTGTGCTACAGAAATAATATGATGTATGAAATTAAGGTGCTAGCGATATTGATAACATGCCAGTTAGTGTGTTCAAATTGCAAACAATTACCATCAAACAATTAAAATGTAAGCCAGACACTTGTACTAGGTTTTCCCTATTAAAATGTTTTAATTCTACCAAATTACCTAGTTACAATCTTTTGAGAACTGTAAATTTCCATCATGCATAACTTTGTCTTTAGGCGATTTATGAGTCTTTTTATTAGATTTTTGGACTTCTTGATATCTATTGAAATTGTAGAAATTCGCATCAGGTGCACACAATTCATTTTGGTATATTTATATCAATATTTCTCTTGTACGTACAGGCTATACCGGCGGTTCGCATTACCGCCATATCGGTGGTGCAGCTGAATTTGTATGTCTACCTAGGGAACCACAATGGGGCACTCCTGTCGACGGGAGAAACGACGGATTCGCTTTTATGTATGGAACTGAATATCAGTGGCACAAAAAGCTCTATAACCATGATGTCCCTTGTGCTGTATGCTGGAGTAAGGGACCATCGGTCATCAAAATGATACCAGGTAAAAACAAATATGGTAAATGGTATAAATTGTCTCACAGAAAACTTCAAATTACAAATGTACTGGATTAAACTGAAATCATTCGACATACCGTAGAAATGTGTTTGATGTTTCACAAAATAATTCTAAACAATGTCCTGTTCTGATGTTGTGTGAGTATGACACTGCAAAATACTTGCAGTGTCTGTCTACATCCATCAGGCGGTGTTGAACTATTGTTGTTTCATCTGTGATTCATCTCGAACAGGAGATCCTCATTCCTCCAGAGCATCTGATTTCACCACTGACAGAAGACAGTTACTGTTCCGAGCACCTGATTTCACCTCTGACAGGCAATCCTTATACTTCACAGGCATCTGATTTCACTTATGACGCTTGCTTCTCCCGGACCTATGGTCCTACCTCTGATGAGAGACGTTTACTCCTCTCGGGCACCTGGTCCTATCTCTGACAGGAGACGTTTGCTCCTGCGGGGCACCTGGTCCTACCTCTGACAGGAAACGTTTACTCCTACCGGGCACCTGGTCCTACCTCTGACAGGAAACGTTTTCTGCTCCCGAGCACCTGGTCTCAACTCTGACAGGAGATAATTACTCCTCCCGGGTACCTGGTACTACCTCTGACAGGAGACAATTACTCCTCCTGGGCACCTGGCCCTACCTCTGACAAGAGACTTTTACTCCTCCCGGGCACCCAGTCATACGTGACAGGAGACGTGTACTCCTCCTTGGGACCTGGTCCTCCTTCTGACAGATGCTTATTCCTCACGGGCACCTAGTCATACCCCTGACAGGAGACTCTCACTCCTCTCTGGCACTTGGTTTCACATCTAGTTTTCAGAGATCTATGAATGTTCAGCATGATATTTTAACTACTATGAATACATTGATAAAATATCAGTTTCTATCGTATTTTACATTCAGCACGCACTCAATGTTACAAAGGATGGACAGCCCAGTACCAAGGCAATCTAGTAGCTGGATATCATGGTCATGCATCTGCTACACAATACGTGTGTCTGGACAGCAACCCAGAAAGTCTGCATTCCTCCATCTCGAATCACGATGGTCGCTTGATGTATGGCGTAAAAGCCAAATGTGGGTCACTTAAGTGCCCGCCATACAAAGATGGGAAAACGCTTACATGTGTTGTTTGCACACGATAAATATCTAACAGATTTACCGTAATAAAAAAATCTGTATGATGCCAGCTTTCATTTTTATTTTTTGTAATGTTATTGTTTTAGACATTATTTTATTTATTCATTTATATTTAATTATCATTATTTGTATGGCGTTAAATTCTACTGAGAAAACATATATGAGTAAATTCTAAACTTTAAGATAAAAATGTATGCTTTATGATGGCGATGGGGTCAGATGTGTTGATGACAACATATAAATCCCATACACCTCATGCGCGACAGAATCGCAAACATCAATTTTATATGTGACATTCGTAATAATAAGTAATAAATGCAGTTAAACGATTCTGTAAATGGAAATATCATCGATCTAAAATAACCCCAGCTAGAGGTATGTGGGGTTTTTTTTTTTTTTTTTTGGTTGTTTTTGGGGGTTTTTTTATATTGGTTATTGCTTTCCTTGATTTACTGTGCGTATGTATAGCTATTTGTGAGCCAATGTGTATGAAAAATGGCATGTAGCTTATATGTGATTGACAGTCGGCCTATACCACTTTGGCTTATAGAAGGGCATTCAGACCCAACCACACAATCAACATCAAATATTTGATAACAGAGTGGATAAGCGTAGCTATATAGTAAGCCTTGTCCATGGAAATCTACCAATATAGCAAGTCTCCCCTCAAAGCGATTTGTTTGAGATGTTATTGACAAGAAGTTCGAAATATATGCTACATCAATACATCAGTCTGTCCCATTTCGACAACATAATGCGTTACAAACATGAAAACTTTAGATAGTAAGAGTTTGAATTTCTTATATGATTTATTTCTACGAAGATGTACGTCTCCATGTACTGCATTGTCGAAGAAGGCTCTTTCGTCCAAAAACTCACCCGTAACTTCTTTTCTTGAGTCCGAAAACAAATGGACGAATGGAATTATATAGCAGGCGCGGATCCAGAAATTTTGTTGTGAATGGGTCCATCCCCACATCTTTGATGTTCTATTTTTTCGCGAGAGTGAAAAAAATGTATCCGTTTTATAGAAATAAGTTCTGATTTTGAATGTTCTGAAGTAGGGAACACTATCATTAAGATGGGTAATATTTCCAGTTATAGCAACAAAAATCAAGACCATAGTATTTAAGAAAATTGTAAAATAAAAATATCAGTTACTCAATGTAGTTGCATCTGGTACAATAAATATTATTGAAATGACTTTAGAATAAGGCAGTTTTTTTATCTGATTTTTGGGTCTAAACCATCATTCTTCGTTGCATTCACATATTTCTTAAAACCCATTGTTAAGCAGTATTTTCAACTAGGATTATAATATCTTACTCATGTTAGGACCTGGCTGGATTGATCACTTTTTTACTTCTCAAGAGCCGTTAAATAAAATTTCTTTTACACTCCATAGGAAGAAAGTACTAATAGTCCCCTAGAAGTGTTGTTGTTTTCATCCCAACTTGTCAACAGTGGGCGCCACCACAGGCAAAAGTAGGTCACAGAGGGTATCCTCCTTCGATTGTTTGATTGAATATTGTTTTACGTCACACCACGATTATTTAACGAATATGGTGACGGCATCTCTCTGATGCATTGCGTACAAATTTAGACCTTTGCAACGGACCCACCTGAAGCAGTAAGGGATCTTACGTGCCATGCCTACCGTGACACGGGACCTCGGTTTTTACTATTGCATCCAAGGGCGGAAGTCCAACCCGGGACCTCTCTATCACGAACCGAGCACCTTATCCACTAGGCCACATTGGCTTATCCTTCTTTGACAAACTTCTTCTTCAGACTGGGTGGATACAGGGACAAACTGAATGCATAGGAATGATCCAGAGGGATGCGAGAAGAAGTGTTGTCCTTTTTGGCTCTGTTCCGAAATCAAATTCCTGACGTTTTTGCAACATTTTTTCGACTTAGTAAAGTCCATACAGAAAAATGTCATGTTCTTCATTTAATTGATAATGATGATTTTCTATGGGCTATTTTGATTCTAATCATGGTGAGAAATATTATTCTGAAAGAATTTTGTCAATATCTCAATTTTTGGATTTATTATGCTTTTCCTAAGACTTCCAATAAAATGATAGTTGGCCATTTTTCATATTTTCAACTTTTTCTACAAAGGTGTTGGAAGGATTTTAATAAAAATAGATAACTGCTAACCCCATCTTTACAGGTGCTACCACCACAGTCATAAGTAGGTCACAAAAGAGTGCCCTAATTTGACAATATTCTCCTGCATAGTGGTTGTATACAGAGAAAACCAGAATGTATAGAAATGATCTATAGGGATGGGTGAAGAAGTATTGTTATTTTGGTTCCCTTCCAAAATCAAATTTTAGAAGTTTTTCCACATTTTTTAGACCTTGTGATTTCAATGCGGAAAAGCGTCATATTTCCTAGTTAAGTGATAATAATGATTTCATATGGACAATTTTGATCATGATTATAGTAAAGAATAATATTTTAAAATATTTTTGTCAATATCTCATTCTTTGGATTTTCTATGAATTTTTAAGACTTTCAAATGAGGGTGTAGAATGACAATTCTTCAGAATTTTAACTCCTGCTGTTTTACTACTTGAAAAATCTTGATGAAACAAATATGGTATACATGAAGTGCTAAAGGTCCTCTATCAATTTTGGATATTCCATCGAAATCGGTCAACAGGTTTTGCCATCATGGCGAAAGAATAGGTCATGTCTTACAATGGTATATATACCACTTCGTAATTAAAATATGGAGAGTAGCGGTTCAAATCCAGCTGTGGTCAATTTTTTTTTTTCATTTCTTTACACATCTAAATAAGGTTTTAGATGTTTCACAAAACTCAATATATGAAATTAGGCCATTTTAAGTTGGATCTGAACAATACTTGAAACAATTGTTTGGATGTTGGATGATAACCTCCATGCAGACAGTATTGTCGATACGTCCACACTTATTAAATGCAGTTAGATACACCTTTGTTGAAGACCCAGGATATTCCAGTTTTACGGCGATATACCGAATGAACTATGGACTGCATGCCTGATGTCTACTAAATGTCATATGTGAAAGATTTGACAGTTGCATTTGATGCAAAGGTATTGTGACCGGAGAATTGGGAAGGAGATGTTAGCACTGACGATTTCACATCCGGGTTGATATTGTTGAAAAGGCAGCAGATGTTTCAACCTGTTCCACGACTGTATCAGGAGCTGATCTGGAAATACATCGTGTTGGCCATCACCACCAAGGGCACTGTACGTAAGGTGACCTACAACATGGTGCCCACCACGCAAACGTTGGTGGAGGATCATGGGTGAAGAAATTTCTAGGAAACCTTCGTTCATACCCCTCTCGATTATTAAGTACCGTGTTATTCCATACCAAATTATGCATACGATCATCTGGACGGTGACCAAACTGATTTGTATTTGGATACCCCCAGGCTGCTGTCTCCCCGGTACGATTTTGAAATTCTCACCAAATGTAATCGATGTATGTAATACAGGGTCCATTGCAGCGGAATTTACTCTAAACATAGTACCACCGACCCAAACGTAAACCAGATCGTGTATGCTTTCCAAAGGTTGAGTCATTTCACCATTTGACGATATTCTATAAATTCTCTGTACACTGCTTCTCGTGATGAGTCTTCCACCGTCGCCAATATTGCGCACCAAAGGTCCATCTGGAGAAATCCAATTTGCAAAAGGCCCAGTCTCCACAATTTAACCTCCAACTTCGAGAGAATCCGGATACCATATTATAGACGTTCTTGGATCTGTCATCTCTTCGTCAAGACTTGAATCCCAGTATGGAATTTTCACTGTTCGATCCTTTTCTGTTGGAGCATTTTCATATCTACGAAAGGAATTATAAAATAATGTCATCAATCTTTAATGCAGTAAGTAACATACAGTAAGAAATCTGAATTCACTAAATCACCGAATATCAAATATATAATTTATGGCTATTTGTTAACTCATACTATTTTGGCGGCAAAAGAACTTTAAAACTGCGTAACGGGCGAATTCAATTTGAAAGAATTTACTCGGGAATAAATGGTGAAATAATGTTGATTTCGAGACACATGAAAAACTTGATGACGTTTCAGGCACCGAAACCATTATTTCCCATAGCTAATTAATACCTCGTCTAGGCACGTGCAAGTGACGCAATATGTAACAATGTTCAAAAACTAACGCTAGGAATGTTAATTTCCTTCCTAGCAATCCGTTGCCGATCCACTGATTGGCTGAAAATCAGAGGTCACCTTACGGGGTTTCGCCACATCTTGATATACAATGGGAAAAACAGAGAAGCGAAATAAAGCTATGATTTATGTCAAATTGATGAAAGATGTAAAATGAAATATTCCTGTCTTCCTACACAGAAAAAGCTATTAATTAATTATCCACAGCTTTATGAAAACCCTTTACACTTTGTACAAATCGATATAACATAACCTATTAGTTACCTTTACCGATTGTGATTTTGTTGCGTTTACCTTGCTAAAAGACCTGCTGATTCTATAGAGTGTTTTCAAACTGGAAAAAAATATTAATAATCAAAAATTTTGATGGACATTTAATAGTTCCAAGAGTAAAAGAAAACTATCAAACTTTGACCTCAGATTTCGATAGACGTTGATGGAATACAACATTGCCCCATTTTAAGCTCTATTGGCACTTAAGACTGGTCAATTAAACTTTGTCCAAACGTTTTTATGCAGACATAAGACATCATGGAAATTGTTAACATTCGAAATGGGGTTGTACCCCTGGTTCGTCTAAAAGTAAGGTATTACTTGTTTTTCCATTTAGTATTATTCCAATAAAATACGAAAATAACTGGTGTCACATGTCTATGGCACTAACAACAATGTACCACCATGTACATTCACGGACCCCTGAAAGTCAGAGGTGAGACCAGGTACGCGGTAGGAGTCACCATCTCCTGTTTGACTAGCCACACCCGCCATGAATGCCCTGACATACAGACGAAACAATATAATTCAGCACTGTATATATACATGAATGTGAACAAACACTGTGTAGAAAGTGTCACAACTACATAACATCAGGAAAAAGGGTATAATAACACATAAGTGACACACTGCTGTGTGTGAAAGCACCTCTTTCATATTTAGATTGGCCGGTTCCTTTTTCTGATCAACAATTTATGTGTGGTATAATTTCTTTGCTCAGCTCTCACGAGATTAGCACATGTGGCTTATTTTAAAGATATGTGTTTCATATGGGCATTTTAATTTTTCTGAAAATAAAATCCATTAAATTGAAATGTCCTCTTATACATATTTCAAGCTAGTATGTTTTCAAGCTAGATTTTCAAGCTAGTTATTTCAAGCTAGATCTCATATTTGCAAAGTAATATTCTAGTTCAGTGTATTTATGAAACGTTTCTCTTGAATTATTAATGAGCAAACATAACCATGATGAACATTTACAAGAACAGTTTTGGGGGTTTTTCTCTGCTTTTTGTTTGGGGTTTTTTTGTAATTGGGGGGGGGGGGGGGTCCTTTTGATACTTTCACTATTTTCCCTATAATTGAAGATATTCTTGTTTAATTGGTGCTTGGTGACTTAATACTGATGTACACACATTTGATGTGTATCCTTGTATCTTTTTTCTGAATAATGCTTACAAATTCGGTTATTCTTGGTTTAGATCTCAAAAGTTCCAACTCATACAAGCTCTGATCCACCACCGCATAATATGTACTTAATCTTAGAAATACAGTTATATGCAACCTGATCATAGCTTCCTTATTCATGTGTGGTAAAACATAAAAAAGTGTGAAGAACAACATGTAGAAAACTATGGAAAAGGAATGACCCACACATTAGCAAGGTGTAAAAAAGTTAATCCCTTGAACAGGAAGTGTGATATGCATAACCAATACGATTATCGTAGGACACACATGTAGTGAAAGTCGGGGTGGGGGGTGGGGGTGGGGTGGGGGGGGGGTGGGGGTAGGTATGACATATGACAGAAGTAGTTTAGAAAAACTGACTAGGCTAAAGCGCTGCAATAGATCATTTTGTTACAGTGCATATATGTGAGTAAATCTAGGAGGGTGAGTCGCAAAAAAAAACCCCCGGCAATTCATAGAAAACGGTCATATTAGAGTTTGATTTCCTCAGAAAGAACACAACGCTTTAGATAATCATATAGTCAAACTTCGATAATTCGAATGTTGGAAATATGAAAACCGCGAAAATTTTAAGTAACCATGTGGTCCCAACAGTATTTTCATACCATTAATTCTTATGTACTACTCAAACTGCACACGGACACTCGAAATGAAACCACGGTTTTGGGAAATAATTGTTTTGCACATTAATTACAACTGTCACCAACAGGACACGTTAATCCAGTGGTATCACACTGGACATCAATTCTGAGGGCCCGGCTTCATTTCCGGCTGAGGCATGGAACTGTTGGCAAGTATTTGCAAGTGCGCTACAATTTTTTTGACTATTTAATATTTATTTTCCTTGGAACGAGCAACTTATTCCAAAAAGCAAATCGTATAAACTATAAGGCAGATTATCTATTCTATCATATAATCCAGTCTCTTGTTATTTTAACCTCTAAAAATGAAAATTACACAAGAATGTCATAAAGAATAACAGATGTAGATAGCGTGAAGGACAGCGCAGTCATCTTTCAGCTATACCAAAATATGCCAGTGGCGGATCCAGGATTTCCGAAAAGGGTTGGGATCACATGTGTATTAGCCAAACAACTCTGCCATATTTGGTGCCAAATCTGTATTTTTACTAGTAAATGTGTGATGAATATGGGGGGAAAGCGGCGCCTCTCAATCCGCCAATGCATGCAGCAATCATTTAACTTAATTTCATTATAATTGTAGTATATAAGACTAAAACCTAACCTTGGGGAATAATTTAGTAATTTGTAACACGTTTTGTGTATGACAGGTTTTGTGCCTCATTCCTTTTTTGTCTTTAATTCAAATCCTTATTCCTACCGGATGCCAGTTCGAAAATCTACGTGTACTTTTATCAAATATTCTGCTTCTTATCAATAGCAAGGGTCTTGGTTAACTTGGCAAAGAAAATATATTATATTATATTATATTATATTATATTATATCATATTAGCAAGCACACCAGTTATTTACAGAAACTGTAGTTGGTGTCTAATAGGGAAAGAAAACTCCCAACCACCACCCACTCGAGTGTCTATTTAATGTATATTTAGGAGATATATCTGTCTTTAGCAGATCCCAGCGACTAATTATTTTTCTTGCCATTCTCTTTCTGTAATTAATTTGGGCCACTTTCTCTCGCTTTGAGCTTGTCAAACAGAAGGAGATGTTGAAAGCCGGTGTTATAGAGTGACGCTTCCCCCATAGCCAGACTTCCCCCCGGAAGTCTCACTCTAGAGTGAGGCTTCCCCCCTAGGGGGAAGTCTCACTCTAGAGCCAGGCTTCCCCCTTGCGTATTAATTATCCAAGGGAGGAAGCCTCACTCTAGAGCCAGGCTGCTCCCTTGTATGTTATAGAATGTCCCATTTTAGTAGTAGTAGTAATGAAATCTTCTCCTAGCGCTTTTGTTGAAATGTGTTGAAATTATCGGAACGATTTACCTCTGTACGTCCGTTGGTCCTATATTTGTACATGTATGGTGATACGTTCATAACAGCTTGTAAGATAGATACTAAACCATTCAGCCCGGGATTTACCTGATTTTTATTAGTCAGGTGATATTAATTTAAAAGAGAAATCAAATATAAAGTTCATATTGGACATAAAATAGCGAAAAGGCATATTTGAAAATATGAATATCAGCATTTATTCTGACCTACATATATGCATGCACTTCACGTGTGGTACGGATTGAGAAAATAAGACGGATTGCGAAGCAAAAATGATCTGTGAAATGACAATGACCGTCGGTTTATCTGCCTTTTTGACAGCATGTTTGTCTTTTTTTTTCTATCAATAACTAAAATTTGTTATGATTATTTTTAAGGACTTTTTTTAAAAGGAAATTAAACATTTATTCCAAAAGATGCATGGAGGTGGGCGGTTTACTGGTTTCAGCATGTCTGTCTGTCTGTCTGTCTGTCCGTCCGTCCGTCCGAATTTATGTCCGTTGCATGGTATCTCTTTCATCTTTTGAGCTATCATGATATGATGATGCTTCATACATATGCTGTTCATGACCTGAAGATGACCATATCAATTTCAAGATGTAAAGGTAAAAGTTCAAGGTCAAATTTGCAATTGGTTTGTCAAAATGGTTTCTCAGTGATGCCTCTTAACTTTTGAACTATGATAGTGATACTTCAAATATATGTTTCTAATGACCTGAGGATGACCCCTATCAATTTTGAGATGAAAAGATCAAAGGTCATGGAGATCAAATTCGCAATTTCTTCGCTTCTTAGCACCATTTCTTCGCTTTTTCGCATCATTTCTTCATATCATTTGTTTGCCATGTGACACAGCTTCTTCGTATCGTTGCTTCGCTTCTTCACGTCCACACATTGTATGTCAAAGAAGCGATGTCTCTTAAGGAACAACGTAGAAAAATGGCACTTGTTGCAAGATGATCCGTAAAATGTCAAATCACGAAAAATAATTCTTCAAATGAAAAGATTTTAACAACATTTGGTATGATAGATTGAGGATTTGTACAGACAAAGATAACATCGGACACTTCTCCATAAATGTTCCCGTGGAAGGTTTGACTTGAGTGTTATTATACCGTTTTCCTGATGTTATGTGGTTGTGACACTTTCTATGCAGTGTTTGTTCACATTCATGTGTATGTACAGTTTTGGATTATATTTGTTTCGTCTGTATGTAAGGGCATTCACTGCGGGTGTGGCTAGCCAAACAAGAGACGCTCACTCTTCCCGGGCACCTGGTCTCACCTCTGAATTTCAGGGGTCCGTGAATGTCCACTGTGGCACATTGTTGTTCGTGCCATAGTCATGTGACACCAGTTACTCTCGTATTTTGCTATAAAAATTACTTTTACGTGAATTATACCGTTTCGAATGAGCTAACAGAGAAATAAAGGTCTTTGTGTTACACTAACATTTAAAACATTTAATATGTTTTAACATTATTATAACAATTTAATAATGTTTAAACATTTTATTAACTGTTTTAAATATTAGTGTTACATTTGCACTATCACCATCGCTATTTTATCATTTCCGGAACTTTACGTCTGAATCACTTTACGGTTTACTTTACATTCTTATATATCCTGTATAAAGAAAGCAGCGTGCGCTAGAATTAGAAATACAAATGATGTATGATGAATATTACAAAAGTAGCTATAGAAAGACAATATGGTAATTCAACGAATAAAACAAATCTTTTGCTCAGTTTTTTTTTTTATGCAGAAAGAACAAAAAGGAACCCACAATTTTGTTGAATCGATCAACAAATGCCGTCTTTTATTTCTAACTGCATTACAGTACAGTGAAATATATGAACTTCCAAAACTTCACATTTGTGATATTTTGCTACAGTGTTTGGAAGATGCTCTAACAAAACTTTCAGTTTCAAATGACCTTAGCGATATTTTATTCAAAATAAGTGAAAGTGTTGACAATGAATTGGGAAAGTTCAATGTTGGTGAAATATTCATACCATTAGCTTATTTCAAATTTGATTGGGAACTGAGATGTACTTTTGGACTCCCAAATTATAGTGATAATCTGGACGATCATCATTTCGAAGCCGAAACAGATACCGAATAAGCACAATGGATGAGGATCAATGGCATAGGCACATTCTTCAATACTTATCGTCATCTTCTTATCCATCATATTTTACAAAAAATGACAAGTGAAAGTTGCGAGACCGCGCCAAACGATATACTTCGCATAATGGAAAATTATTTTGGAAGAACAATAGTGGAGACTTGCGCGAAGTTGTATATACTGAAAAAGCATGTCAAAATCTCTTAAAATCTTATCACGATAATAGAAGCCACATGGGAAGAGAACGAACATACCAAATACTATCTAAGACTTTCTATTGGAAGAATATGTTTTCTGACGTCACTTCCTACGTAGCATCTTGCGACAAGTGCCAGTATACTTCAAAATTCATAAAAGGTTCACGAGGAACTACATCCGATTCCCATTGTATCACCTTGGTACCACATAGAAGTAGATCTTGTGAAAATGCCGAAATCACAGATGGGTAATTGCTACATCTCAAGTGTGGTTGATTATTTTTCGAAGTGGCCGGAGGCAGTAGCCATCGAAAATAAATCATCGGAAATAGTGGCAAAAGCATTGCTAAAGATCTTTCTGCGAATGGGGTTTCCTGCGGTAATTAGCAGTGACCAAGGACGGGAATTCGTCAATAGTACAATGGAAATCTTGAGAGAAAGCACAGGTATCCTTCATCGCATTTCATCTGCGTATCATCCGCAAACCAACGGGTTAACTGAGAGATTCAACAGAACTCTCCAGGACATGTTGACAAAAGTAACATCTGCAAACCAGGATGACTGGGACTTGTTTTTAGATGAGATTCTTTTCTCCTATAGAGTAGGAATACAGAAAGCATCCAAGCAGTCTCCTTTTGATGTCATGTTTGCCAGATCGCCAGTTCATGACTTTGACAGTCGTATACAACTGGCAATTTCAGATCAAGATATCGTAGAGACAGTCAATGAAATGCGCCGTCTAAGGGAGGAAATTGAGACTAATGTGAAAACTAACGTCAGTAAATCACAAAGTGAGCAGATCAAACGTAGTAAAACTCGCATCAAAGAGTTGGGAATCAAGGTTGGTTCAAAAGTTCTTAGATACAACACTAGGAAAGCATCCAGAAAAGGATAAAAAAATGGAAACCCGTTGGCTAGGTCCCTATACTGTAACACATTTAACTAAAAAAGGTGTTGCAACCCTACAAAATCTAAACGATGAAAAAACTCTTAAAGTTAAGTATAATGTCAAGCAGCTTAAACCTTTTCAAGAACGCATTCACGAAAACGAAGGAAACTTGGCAAGGAAGGACCACAAGAGAGACAAGGGAAAGATACAGGAAGAAAATAGTTTGGAAGAGATGATCAACGAGAAGATATGTGATGATGTGACCGAGGGTAAGAGAGATGAAGATATGACAGGGGAAGAAGGAAGAAGATATGACTGAGGGAAAGAGAGATGAAGATGTTACCAAGAATAGAGGTGATGATATGACCAAGGGGAAGAGAGGCGAAGATAGTACAGAGGGGAAGAAAGGTGATGATATGACAGAGGAGAGGAAAGGTGAGGGAAATGACCGGGAAAAGAAAGATGAAGGTATGGCTGAGAGGGCAAGAGACGATTTAAAAGATCTAGAAAGGAAAGAGACAAATGATGAAGGGAACTGCTGTAAAATCAATGATTGCTTTATTGAAAAATTATCAGAGGCGCCAAACAAGATTTTTAGTTCAGTTGATGCCACATGGCAAAGGCAGTTTAAACCAATGTTTAGAATAAGAAAATACCATAAGCTTGTCCACAAGAAGGAGTTAACTATCCCGAAAAACATCGAGAAAATGAAAGGCGATGGAAATTGCTTTTTCCGATCTTTGAGCTATGCCATTACAGGATCACAGAGTTCGCATGGGCAAATAAGAAATGCAGTCATTTCGTTTATGACCACCAATTCGAATCGCATCGAAAATCATTTTGGCAATTCTTACCTTGATGATTCAAATATGGAGGAATTAGGGACATGGGCCACCGAAGCTGAAATTCTATCTTCTGCCGCCTATTTGAATACGGATATCTATATCTATACCAAAGCCGGGGAGATTATGAAATGGCTTAATTATCCGTCTAAGATGCTTAACCCAAGTGCTAGTTTTACTGAAAAGAATATTTATATTTGCAATCTGTGTGGAAACCATTTCGACATAGTAAAAGATGTTCAGTGAAATGTCACATTCATGACATATTGAGCAGAAAATAATGTGCACCGTATTATTTTTCTTGCTATTGTTAAATTGTTACGGTAATTAACAATGATTGAACGGTTCTTGCAGGATGTTGGCTTGACAACGGATTTTACATATTTCATATTTGCAATTCGTGTTTGTCGTTATTTTAAGTTTATAATTAAGCATCAAAAACATAATGTACCTCATATCATTATGCTATCGTAATTGAAGATTCGAGAAGTATCTAGTTTTTGGCCTGTCTGTTGGTCTGTCTGTGACAAAACTGTTTAACATTGGCAATAACTTTTGAATGATAAAAGATGGGCTTTAATTAAAGTTAATACATGTATTTCACATGTGTATTCCTTGTGACATGACATTTTAGAAGGGTACCAAAACATTTGACCTTGCGACTCTGACGTCGTACTTTGACCTACTACTTTTGAACAACTTTAATATAGGTTGTAGTTTTTGAATGACTATTGATTATATAATGATAGGGATATTTCATAAATGTATCCTTTGTGACAAACCTTTTAGTGTTGGTAACTTAACTTTGATCGTGTGACCTTGACTTTGGAGTATGACCTTTACATGCATCGCCGTATGACATTTACATCAAATCAACTTAAACCTTCTCTATAAATTTTGAGTAGTAAGTTATGTGGCTGTAATATATCACATGTGAATCTTCATTTTTAGTCCTTTTAGTTGGTACTAGGACTTTGTAACCATCACCTCTTTGTTATGCCTTCTTTAGAATAACGACATGTTTACTGAAAAATGCCAAAGAGGATATTCGTGTTTCATAAAACAAAAATACGTATGTCTTATTGCTATAGTTATTTGTTACATTGTTTCGTATCACATTTAGATGTTTCTTAATTACGAGGAGTTTGAAGAAATTTAGACTTGACAATGGATGTTATATAATACATGCTTATAGTTCGTGTTCGTGGTTAAGCTTCGAGTTAATTACTTTTCATCAATTTTCTTCATTCCTGTTCATTGAAAAAATAAACTTTAACATTTCATAGCACTTTCTTTTTGTGAGAGATTCTTATAGTGACACTAAGATGATGTTTAAAACAATAGAATTGTTTAAACTCGATGGCAAAGAGGTATAAGTATTATCTCTAGATCAGCAAGGAAGCAATTTCCAGCGAGCAAATAGGGCACTGTCGCGCAAACTGAACAATTCACAAGGTAAAACACGGAGGTAACTGAAGTCTTGTTACTATGGCACCAACAACAATGTACCACAGTGGACATTCATGGACCCCTGATAATCAGAGGTGAGACAAGGTGCCCGATGGGAGTAAGCGTCCTCTGTTAGGCTAGCCAAACCCGTCACGAATGTCCTTAAATACAAACGAAACAATTAAGCAGAAAATGTACATAGAATTAATGTGAACAAATACTGTATACTGAAAGTGTCATTGTCACATTACGCCATAAAAAGGTATAATAAGACTCAAGTCAAACCCTTGGCTGTTAACTTGTTTACGAACTCAGGCCTGTAAAGGGAATAAGTGTGACAAATAATGTCAAAAATACAAGTACAAAGTACATTAGACTCGGAGGTCGATACATACAACAACAGGAACCAATGAGTATCCCATGCCGACATAGGACGGTCATTTACACAGTATGGATTTATTGAATAAATATAGGTTGCACATGCCTATATAAGTTGTATAATGTGTAATATTATGGTAAAGACCTTGTATTTTGTCCTCAATCAGTAGGGGCCATCTACTCTCTGAGATATATCAGCCTAACAAGTAGGAAGTCTGTGAAAAGTATCCTTAATTATTGGTTACACAAGCCTGTATATTACGTGCAGTATTAACATGACTGACCTTTGACCGCAAATTCAATTGATGTATCTACTCTCTTAGGTGTATCCTTATCAAATATTAAGCTCCTTTGTCAAAGAGTTCTTCCAATAAAAGTCCTCGTGCAAAAGGAAATGAGCTTGACCTTTGACCATCTCACCTAAATATCAATAGGGTTTATATATCAGCCTACCAAGCATTAAATCTCTAGGTGATTATTCAAAAGTTGTCAATGTGCAATGTGTTTCCAAAGAAGCCATTACCTGAATATGTGACATAGAGTCGAGGCGAAACATTTGGATGATGATCAATCACAGGGCTCCCGTTTCAATCCATCCCCCTTGATAGTACTTCTATTATATAGTACAATTAAGGGAGATGGGTTGAAACGGGAGCCCCGTGGATCAACAAAATAAAAGAGATGTAAATACAGTCAAGACACCATTTGTGACTACCATACAGAAAACAGAGAGCACAAAAACCATTACATCGCCTCCTCTTTGCGGAAACTAATATGTACAGGATGTAACACTACTGGGTCCAAAAACCCCTGAGAATCCCGTTTTTCACTGCAAAACTCTGCAACACCCTGAAAAACTCTGAAAAACACTGAAGTCTGCCTGAAAAACACTGAAAAACTCTGACAGCCCTGATAAACACTGAAAAACTCTGAAGTCTACCCTGAAAAACACTGACGACCCTGAAAAACTCTGCAAAACTCTGAAAAACTCTGACGCCACTGAAAAACTCTGCAAAACTCTGAAAAACTCTGAAAAACACTGACACCTGCTGCGATGCCCTCCGGCCGTGCGATCGCGGCCTCGCGTACTTCTATACGGCCCCTTCTATAAGCCCTATTAGCATTAATGTATATAAAATGTGATGCGTTGTGAATTAGAAAAAAAAGGGGGAAGAGAAAATAAATAAAACATATCTCGCATTTTTGTACGGTGTTTTGAAGTGAAATTATTTTAACGAATCTCTAAATTTAATTTTACTGATGCATTATTCAAAACCACACAAACCCAGTAGAGGCGTACTACAATACAAAGGCTTTTCTTACGAGATTTATATATACATTTGTATTTCCAAATGAAAATGTATGTACAAATATTCGTAGTAAATATCACTGTTTCATAATTGTGTATTTAAATAGTGAAGAAAAGATAAAAAATACATATAAAAAAGAAGCTCCAGAACTATAAATTAGTGAATAAATAATAAATTATTGAATAATAAATAAAAAAGTGAATAAATAAATGAATAAATGAATGAATAAATAAATAAATAATATTTGAATGTGACCAGTACCTATAAATTTTATACGAAAAGCGAATTTAATACACCAGTACTGACAGCAAATCGACCACAAAGAAAATCGCTTGTCATTCATTTTAAATAACACAATGCATTCTATTCAGATTCTGTTGCAACATTTATAGAGACTATACCCATATATTTTCATGTGACGACCTTTAGGTTTAAACACTCCCCATCCCCACCCCTTCTCACACACACACACACGCAATACTTTTTTCTCTATCAATACTTTTCACACAAAATTAAGATACACAAATTTAACCTTTGTTCTTATTATAACAACGTAATATAACAAAGTTCAGAGGACAATAACTTTCTTTAACTGAAAATTTTACGTGTCTACGTGTTGCTCTTTCATTCGAATGACATACGTAAATTTTGTCCTATAAAATATTTCAGTGATTAAATATTCTCTCGGTATTCAATAATGTTGCTTGAAATAGCACCAAATAAGTTTCAATATAACAGTGTAACAACGTATCTGCCGTTTGTTATATCACTACCTACTTAATCTACATCATGTAACTCTATACAATAAAATGATTTTATCTAACAGCACCCCCCCCCCCCGCCGTCCTTTTCAATGGGAGACTGTGACCTCCCCACCTTTCTTTCAAAAATTTCTAGATCCACCCGCCTATAACGTATTGTAACAATGTATCTAGTAAGGGTCATGTATAGCAATGGCGAATACAAGGCACTCGCCTAACAGCACCCCCCCCCCTTTTTTTTTTCAATGGGAGACTGTGCCCTCCCCCTCCCCTTTTTTCTTTCAAAAATTTCTAGATCCGCCTATGAACAGTATCTCCCTTATTACGTATTGTAACAATGTATCCAGTAAGGGTCATGTATAGCAATGGCGAATACAAGGGCGCTCGCCTAACAGCACCCCCCCCCTTTTTTTTCAATGGGAGACTGTGCCCTTCCCCTCCCCATTTTTCTTTCAAAAATTTCTAGATCCGCCTATGAACAGTATCTCCCTTATTACGTATTGTAACAATGTATCCAGTAAGGGTCATGTATAGCAATGGCGAATACAAGGGCGCTCGCCTAACAGCACCCTCCCCCTTTTTTTTCAATGGGAGACTGTGCCCTCCCCCTCCCCTTTGTTCTTTCAAAAATTTCTAGATCCGCCTATGAACAGTATCTCCCTTATTAAGTATTGTAACAATGTATCCAGTAAGGGTCATGTATAGTAATGGCGAATACAAGGGCGCTCGCCTAACAGCCCCCCCCTTTTTTTTCAATGGGAGACTGTGCCCTCCCCCTCCCCTTTTTTCTTTCAAAAATTTCTAGATCCGCCTATGAACAGTATCTCCCTTATTACGTATTGTAACAATGTATCCAGTAAGGGTCATGTATAGCAATGGCGAATACAAGGGCGCTCGCCCTGTTGACTGGGACATAGAAGTCTTGCATAAAAATACCCTGTCCTGTCAAAACTTGCAAAGTATTTGACCTTTATTTTCAAAATGACATATAAATTCAAGTAAACGGTGTCATATTTAGAGCAGATACCTCGATCTGCCCCAACCTATGGATCCAAATCGTAAATTGTCGAGTAGGATGTTTAAATCATATAGTATATTTAAATTGAGACCATACACTCCCCCCCCCCCTTCCCCCAACGCCCCTTCTCTCCCTTATATTATGTCTTTGTTTTTTTTACCTTTATTCTACATGTCATCAGTACTCTATTACGTAATAAACATCCGGTTGTTTAACCTGGTAAATATCGCTCGTAATCTCATATAGTTTGTTACCTATCATGCTGTAAATTGGGAATCGTAATTAACAGTACCTTGGTATGTATGAGGGGACGAAACAGGTTGAAACATATCCAGTTGACACATTTCAATGTTACTTTTGTGTTATTGGCAAAATTAAAGTGTCATTTTAACAGTGACTTATGAAGTTTAGGACAAAAACTGATTTTTAATCTTCAGAAGTGAAATAATTTGTTATACACACGATCATTTATTTATTTATATGTCATAAACTAAACTACATCAATTATTTAAGTTCAGTTTCTTCCGCATTTCCTCTGATAATAGCAATATTATAGAGTACATGCGAAATGTGAGATTTGTAAAGCTGTGATATAAAGTGCTATTCTGTTCCATTAATTTACATACGGATTAAATAAGTAGCTGCGTTACGGCCTGTAGCGAGAAGGAAATACGCATACCCAAAGCCATGCTCGTTCACTCGAGTTGGACACTGTTTAAAAAAAGGGGGGTGGGGTGGTAGAATTAAATTAACGCAACTTCACAGCGTTTTATCGGTGAATGGCCGTTAATTTATGAAGAATGCAATATTGATTTATCAATATTAATCATGAATGCCTTTAAACTCGAAAGAGAGTGGGGAGCGGCCTTAAGGTCGTAACATAACGATATTTGGGTGGATTCTTTACACAGATTGGAAAAGATGTAAAAATAAACATCAATTATTATGTGTTATTAAAATGATTGATAGGGATATATAGAATTAATTATTTCTTTTTTTTCTGTATTTATTTATCTATTTACAATTAAAACTATGCGTTTTCTGTAAACTTCGTCTGTCGATTTTTTAAAATCTTATTATTTTTATTAAATTTATTTTGATGTTTTTTTTTTCGTAAGGAAAAGTTTAATGTTCTTATTATAAATAAATAGATGAATTAATAATTAAATAAATAGATAAATAATAAATAAATAAGAAAATAAATAAATAAATAATTGAAGTCCGCCGAGGAAGGCCGCTGGCCGAAATGTTACAGTACGGAAAAATAGTGCTTTTATTATAAATAAATAAATAAATAAATAAATAAATAAATAAATTTTAAAATGTCTTGTTCTATATTTTGTACTTATTTCCCCCTCCCTTAATGCACCTCTATGAAACAACGATGTTAAGTAACATGCTATTGCTGTAGTTAGATTATTTGTTCGTTCGTTTGTTTGTTTGTTTCATTCTTCTTTCTTTCTTTAAGTCGATCAATAAAACAAGTGACATCGCGCTGGAAAGTGTCAATAAAATTGTTTTTGCTAAGTACGTAATTCATGTGATTTATTAAACTGCAAATGTAAAGATTATCTTACAAACGTAAGTCAGAATAGGAACAATATCTTAGTAATTTTATCTATAAAAATCGTTAAAATAAGTCCTTGACAAATAGTAAAAAATGCGGTTTTTTTCTTATTCCCCGCTTATGAATTCATCACATTTAATACTTATTAAAGGTCATATATAGATAACAGCGAACCATTTCAAGGGCTTATATTATAAAAGGGACCGTATAGAAGTACGCGAGGCCGCGATCGCACGGCCGGAGGGCATCGCAGCAGGTGTCAGTGTTTTTCAGGGTTTTTCAGAGTTTTGCAGAGTTTTTCAGTGGCGTCAGAGTTTTTCAGAGTTTTGCAGAGTTTTTCAGGGTCGTCAGTGTTTTTCAGAATTTTTCAGGGTAGACTTCAGAGTTTTTCAGTGTTTATCAGGGCTGTCAGAGTTTTTCAGTGTTTTTCAGGCAGACTTCAGTGTTTTTCAGAGTTTTTCAGGGTGTTGCAGAGTTTTGCAGTGAAAAACGGGATTCTCAGGGGTTTTTGGACCCAGTAGTGTAATGTAAGAGTTTAATGTTAAGGTTTTAAGAATGAACAATATACATTCCGATATACATACTATCGCCACTCATGGGAATCTAGAAGAGAGTGTTTAACTTTGGGTCCCCTAGGATTTGTAAAAAAATCCACTATTGTGCTACTCTATGCCTTATCGCATACACAAAAATACAGGATCTAAAACCCCCGGGTCGGGTCCGACCCCTCTTGAAAAAGTTCTGGGTTCGCGCATGTTCGTCAATTTAACCACAAATCATACCTTTTTTTAAAGAGGGCCATCCAATATAAAGTTGCTTCCTACGTAGCTGTGGTCATAGATCACGTTTGACGCCGAGTCCTTGGTTCATTTCTTAATCCAAGCAGAAAGGGGAAGTCTCACTCTGGGGGGAAGTCTCGCTCTACAACTAGTTGTAGAGTGAGACTTCCTAAAGGGGAAGTCTGGCTCTAAAGTGAGCCTTCCCCCGGGGGAAGTCCCACTCTAGAGCAGGACTTCCCCGGGGGAAGTCTCACTCTAGAGTGAGGCTTCCGGGGGGGATTAATCTTGGCAGATAATTTGCAAACAATTAGTTAATTCTTTAAATAACATCAATGTTGAATGATTTTGTCAATATTATAAAAGAAATAAATATCATTTTATACTATGTGACTTTATTTGCAATACATTCAAGCAATTTCAAAACAGTAATATTTTCAAATATTCATATTCCACTTTAAACTTGTATTTTTCTTTCTATAAACGAATAATAAATGCTGTCATGGTGAGAAAATTTCCGGCATATCTGTGTAATTTCTAACATTTTTTTGCGTTTATTTCAGATGGTTTTTATTATATTTTTTATATATTTCCCCTGGATTCCTAATTTTTTCTCGTGAATACATTTGTATTTTCGTCATGCAGAAGATGGTATAATACAGTTCTTCTTTTTTGTTTTAAAGAAAAGAACAATGAAAGTAAATTACAAGTGAAATTTTTTCCTCAGTTTTTTCAGTTTCTGTATTGTATAAAAGAGTGAATATTCACAAGAGTTTGTTAATTTGTCTCTTTCAAAGAAACGTCCTTACTACACTTGGGAAATAGGTATACTGTAAAGTGCAAAACACAAAGTGGTTTTAGATCTATCACTTCAAAATTATACTGTTATCAAAGACTTGATGATAAAAGTACACTTAATGACTCCGGTAAGCAACAGATGTAACCATGTGTTCATTTAATATAGACCAAAATATAAACACCTTCAGCTGAATCATATAAATTTATTTGGAAGTTTAATATAATCTAAAATTTTTATGTGAAACAGCATAAATGCATGACTAAAATATTGTCTAAAACTGATTCTTTCAAACATTCAAAACCTCCAGCTATACATTCTTTTAAACTTAGTAATAATTTCATCTGTCAACGACCGAAGCCGATATAATTTTGGAAATCTGTATATTTGTAAACTTCAAATTTCAAATTTAAAATTGACAGACAAAATAGCGTTGCTGAACATGAAAAACAAAACTTTCGTAAATTTTGTTGTAAACAATAAATAGAAGTCTATCAATAATATTTATAGCTGTGTCCAACTTATAAGAGGCGTAATTGTGTATGAATACTGCGATGGAATTGCCGAATGGTGTAATTTACCAAAAATGGTCTAATTGAATTGAAATTCTTTTAGTATTATAAAATCTAATAGTCAAGCTCTGCAAGAAGCATTCCACATAGATATAGAATAGACTTTATATGAAATTACACAACAAATGGAGTTGAGGAAAAACGTTGCACTAAAGCATTTTCTTGGCATGTTGATTGTTGCAGTTTATCCCGCTTCATACATTGGACCATAGTGACGTCACAATGACGTCATGTTATGTTTTGGCAAGTTTTCTTCTACATTAAATAATTGTGTATTCCATTAACACATGATAAAGTAGTACAATTAATGTACAAGCGTCAAATCTAAAATTACTTTTGAAATACGCTTAGTGGCCATGGAGATATGACTTTGCTCAAGGTCATGTCACACTTTCCAGTTATGGGAATCCATTATAACATATTATCTCTGAAGTACCATTACATTCGGATAAAAAACATTTGCAGTCTGGAAAAGATTTTGATAAAACTAAGCCTTAGATTTAAGGTGGTTTTTAAAGTTTAATCATGGAATATATTTGGAATCAGCACCGATGTGTATTAGCACATGTGTATTAGCCAAACTGCTCAGCCGTATTTGGTGTCAAATCTGCAGTTTTACCAGTAAATATGTGACGGAAGTGGAGGGGGCAGGCGGCGGGCCCGTTCTAATTCCACCACGGCATGCATCTATCATTAATTTAATTTCATTATACTTGTAGTATTTAAGAATAAATCATAACGTTGGGAAATATTTTAGTAATTTGTAACACATTTTGTGACTAATTCCGTTTTTGCCTATGATTCAAATCGCTTATTCCTTCCGGATATCAGTACGAAACTCTCCGTGTAATTTTATCAAATATTCTGCTTCTTATCAATAGCTTTTTAAGTGGAAGGTCTTGGTTAGCTTAGCAAAATATTATATTATATTATATTATATTATATTATATTATATTATATTATATTAGCAACCATACCCGTATTTTACAGATAGTTAGTGTCTACTGGGGACAGACAGCTTCAACCCCCCCCCCCCCTATTCAAGTGTCTATTTTCCAGATATATCTGGGTTTAACTGGGTTGGATTTCCACCTCCTATTTTTTGATGTTCTATTGTCCATAATGTCCAGATAAGATCTTTAAAATAGAGTTCCCTGCCTCAATATAGAGATAATTATTTTACCATATACTTAGGTGTTAAGCAACATTATCTGGAGAGGACAAGATTTATGAGGTCTATCGAATTTGTAGCATGAAAGTAATTTGTGGTATAAAACTGCAGACACAATTGAATGTTCAGAGAATACTCGTGTAATCCACAAAATTCGAAATAGAGTGCATTGTACTAATTCTAAATAGAAATATCGTTAAAAATCTTTAATGTTGAAGAGAATTTGAGAATAAAATAATGTTCGGTTACTATGAATGCTGTCATTTCAAAATAATGATGGATTCAGTAATATATGATATATAGGAATATAAAAACTTATCTTACGTTCTGTTTTCAAATGTTTATTTTTATAAGTGCAACAACCTTCTTTAACAGTGATCAAGTCATTTGCGGAAACTAAGATAATATCTCAAATCGAAACAGTTCTCAATAAAAGACTATTTAGCGCTAAGTTCAATATCATAGATATTAAAACCCATTCTGAATTTTATCTACTTACAAAGCAGTATTAATACTATTTTCTATGTAGTACGCCAGACCCGTATGTACACAATATCTATCTAACGTGTCAACATTATCATTCATTTTAGGGATTCTCTTTAAAATGCAGGTTTAATCATAAAGACCCATCAGGATATTGAACCTCCACTAGATAATAGAGACTAAGTGATATTGTTATACATACCTAGTCACCTGTATATTCATTGATTACCACCGGCTCCACAGGCCTCTAATCAATTCGCATAAAAATTGAAACAAAACGAAAAACAATATGCATTTCAACAGTACAAGATAAACCACATGCCCTGAACTCTAACTTTATTATAATGTCAGTTTAGTGGTGACGGGGTTTAAAGTGCTATCTAATTCACGATGAAATAAACAGTAACAACATGGGTTATGGATAAATGCACATCATTTGTGATTTAACATAAATAAATTGTGTATTATCTAAATATAACCTGAGTATATTATACACAATCAAGCACTGACCTAAATGCGTCTCATAATGTTCGACATCAAGTTGGACAATAAAATATTTGGTCGCACCCCATCCAGACGAGAACATGTATATCATGTACTTGCTATTGCGGGTGTAGATGTCATCTAAATTAGGCCCTTGAACTGAAGTTGATCTAACAATTTCAATACTTCACAAACCAATATATACATTTTCTTATACATGTACTTACGTTTAACTTGATACCTATCTCATCTTGGGGATTTCTTCCATGTATGCATGTTCTTATATACATGTTTAATTATTCGTTTAATTTTATGTACATTTTTATCATATTTATATATTTATTTGAATGGCAGGAATCTTCAGTTTTAGATGTCATTTAAACAGATATTAAAATTTAATCAATTGAGTTGATTACTGATTCGATATGAAAAACATAGATTTTGATTTATGATTTCAGCATATATGTTACTGTCCTCGTCATGAAATGTCTTTTTTTTTTTTAATTTTCTTGTTTCTGCTTATTAGTTAGGCTAGAGTTTTAAGACTTTTCAGCATGAACATAATTTATTATGAATGTAGTTGTGGTGTTGTTACCATGGTTATATCTTACATCAATATAAAACACAGCAAACAGAAAACCATCACACGTGTCATTTTGATAACAGTTCACTCTTTCTGCTCTTCATCTGCTTTATTCCTCACATTCTTTTTTGATCTTGGCAGATAATTTGCAAATGATTAGTTAATTCTTTTAAAAACATCAATGTTGAAAGATTTTGTCAATATTATAAAAGGAATAGATATCATTTTATACGATGTGAGTTTATTTGCAATACATTCAAACAATTTCAAAACAGTAATATTTCCCAATATTCATATTCTCCAGTAAGCTTTTTTTCTATAAACGAATAAAAAATCCTGTCATGGTGACAAAATATCCGGCATATCTATGTAATTTCTAACATTTTATTGCGTTTATTTAAGATTCTTTTCTTTGCTTATTAATTTCCCCTGGATTTCTAATTCTTTTCTCGTGAATACATTTGCATTTTCATCATACAGAAGATAGTATAATACATAATACATTTTTTTTATCAAGAAAAGAATACCGAGAGTAAAATACATTTCTGTATTGTAAAAAAAGTAAAATAAATAAAAACTCACATAAGCCTTATTAGTATGATTCTTTTATGGAAAGGAGCTTAATAAGCATGGGTAACAGCATACTGTAAAGTGCAAACCGCAAAGTGATTTAAGATCTATCACTTGAGACTAAAAGACTTGATGATAAAAGTACACTTAATGACTCCGGTAAGCAACAGATGCAACCATGTGCTCATTTTAATATAGGCCAACATATAAATACCTCACCTAAATCATATAAATTTATTGAGAAGTTTAACATTATGCAAATTTTTTATGTGAAACAGCATATGTGCATGACTTAAATATTTCAAACATTCAAAATCAATAGGAAAGTATGTATGTTCCTCCAGCTATACATTCTTTTAAACTTAGTAGCAATTTACTTTGTCAACGACCGAAACCGATATGATTTTGGAAATCAGTATACTTGTAATCTTCAAATTTGAAATTTAAAATTAACAGACATTATAGCGTTGCTGAACATGAAACACTTTAGTTAATTTTGTTTTAAACAATAAATAAAAGCCTATCAATAATATATATAGCTGAGCCCAACTTACAATTGTGTATAAATACTGGGATTCAATTGCTGAATGATGTAATTTACAAGAAATGGCCGAATTGAATGGAAATTCTATTGGTATTATGAAATCTAGAACTAAGTATCAGCAAGAGGCATTTCAAATAGATATAGAACAATCTTTATATGAAATTACACAACAAATGGAGTTGAGAAAAAAGTTGCACTAAAATTTTTTTCTTCGCATGTTGATTGTTTATCCCGCTTCATAAAGTACATTGGGCCATAAAGACCTTGCTCAAGGTCATGACACACCTTCCAGTTATGGGTATCCATTATGACATAGTATTTGTGAAGTACCATTAGATTAGGATAAAGAATTACCATTGAAGTACATTCTGGAAGGGATATTGATAAAACTAACCCCTTTTTAAAAAATAATTAATAAAGTTTAAGCATATAATATATTTGGAAACAGTGCCGATGCACTTGCAATGCGACTGGTGATACCATCAGGAAATCCGCACATCAGAGGTTGTATCAATTTAGTGTTAAAAACTATAACATGTAATATATATCAGTTAAATGTATTGTAAAATTTATGGCACTTGAATAATGCGCAAGAAAGCGCCCTATTTGCAGTCTGAACTCGATTTTCAATCAAATCAACGGCTAATTTTAAATCGTGAAACGTGTAATAGAACCAACATGCACTTTTGTCCATAAAAGTAGGCTTTTGTCGTTATTTAACTCGTGATTATAAAAATATATTACATTGACCTGTCGTAGTAACAGATGAAAATAACGTGTAAGTTTGCACTTGCTTATTTAGCCCAAAGCATGAAACATTGCTCATCCAACTGCATTGTAATGATAGTGCATGTAGAAGAATTTCTTTATAAATATGCAGAACACTTGCATTTGAAACAACCTCTGTGCATCAACACCTCTTTTGCCTAATCTTAGTCATTTTAGGAATCAAGAGGTGGTCGGTCGTAATGTTTAAACTACAGGTAAGCTCTAGTTGTTACTTGTGTTGAATCTTTGTCTTTATCACTTCTGTATATGGCTTGAGCTTCTATTTTGAAAAGAGGCACTACAATATGTCTCTATCGTGTTTGAAATCTACTTATTGCATGTTTTGTGGTAGCTTTGCACTAATAAGAAATCATTTGCTGAGATGTTGATTTCTTTTTTTAAATGTACAGATAAGTGCAGTCCTAACATAAGTCATAGCATACACGTTAACGTGAAAAGTGGTCACGATGATTGCTTTAGGACACGCGCTAGGACCACTTGACCAGACGAAAAAAATTCGCGGTATTATTATTTATTCCGATGTGCGCTAGGTCCAGTCGCGTGTTGCCGTGTTTGATTTTTTTATGTCGTAGTACGGATGAAGAAAATAAAATGGATTAAATTAAATTAACGAGAAAGTCCCCATATATACGTGAATACATGAATTTATAATTAAATATAAGGTTTTTATAACAAAAATTAGAACAGATAATAAAACAAATGAAACCACCATGTCGATATGCAGTAAGGTATTACTGTTAAACTTCTTTTTTCAGTTCATACTATCGCGTGATCATTCTTTAAAGTTTGTTTTATTTATACATTAATTTATTAATGATTATATGTATTTATTTATGTATTATCTATTTATAACTTTATTTTTTTAATTCTTATATTATTATTATCATTATAATCGGCATCATTATTTTCATTATTATTAGCTCATATATACGGCCATGTATTTAGATATACAATATATACAGCAATCTTCCTTCAAGTTCTTCTATATGTAAATGTAAAATATTAGTTCAAGCTGTAAGCAAACGAACGTGGCTGCCAAGAGCGTCCGTGTGACAGACAAACCTGCTATTTTTGCTTATCATGACTATTTACCGATGGATACTTAGGGGATAAACGTACGCATTTGATTGTTTCCGACCGGTATACCATGGAAACACAGCCAGGAAAACAGTGCTTTTAACGGTATAACCACGGTATACCTGTCGAAAACAATCAAACACAGTACGTTTATTCCTATTCTATTTTATTGTAACAAAAAATCGGGTTTTTCCCTCTTTAAAATTGTCCCAAAATTCCTTGTTGCTAGGGACGGATAGCGCAATGTTTAAAATTGTTCCAAGAAACGAATTGATATATAGTGCACTGACATAAGAAGTTTCTTCATTTTCATATTCTTAAATTTTTATGATTGAATTATTAATCACAAATTAATTCATACATGAGTGACTTGACGTCGCACTGTAAACAGCTGAACACGCAGTTTTGCTGTGGCGCGGAGAGATGAAATGACACGCACTTGATGCTTGGAAACATATTGAATGGTGGTACGTTATGTACGTTGTCAGTTTTGTTGGTTCGACTTGATTGTAATAATAATGTGCACGTGAATGGTAGAACTTGCAAATCGTCCTTGATACGAGACTTAAGATGGACGTTAAGAACACTGAACGAACTTGTAAAAGGCTGTATTTTTTATAGTAGGAGTTAGAGGCAATGTTGACAAAGACGTACAATGTAGTTATACATTTGAGGACGATATATTGTGGTTAGACATGTCTGAACGCTAACGTGTGGACCAATCAGAATTGCCAAAACAAAACAAGTGAATTAGAAAATGGTATTACCCTTACCATCCCTTTTGACTACGAATTATACTAGCTAGATAATATCATAGCATCACGGCAGGTGTAACCAGGCAGCATGAGATGCTTCCTCCTCCATGGCGTCTGATCCTACCTGTCCTCACGGACATCTCTATATATCTCGTCTAGTAGATTTGATGTTTCTTATTGACTACCGCTCGGTATATCATCACATTCCTTTCCATTATGAGCAAGATATACAATATTTTAAAACGCTAGAACGTAAATACAGACACTCCAATGCGCAAATGTGGATGATTAATAAATATGTCCATTGAACTATTGGTTAAAATTCTTTAATGTTAGAAATATATCCGCCCCGTTTTGAATTCGCCCTCCAATCAGAGGGCGAAAAGGCTGAAAATAAATTGAGGGCAAAATTTTCCCTGTAGACAGTATCGCTGTCATGATTACTCATTCAAGAAATCAAGGAGAGATCAGTTTAAAATAATGTAATCGGATTCGTTGTTTCTTATGGTTTAAAAGCTTGAAAAATTTTAATAGATCAACTACAAAATTTGTTGAAAATTAAAGGCTACAAAATAGTTACCGAAAATAAACTTTTATACACAAGAGAAAGAAACGTTATTCTTTGCCGGACGCAGAATATCCAGGTTTTGAGAAGCTGATTTTAGACTGCTGGTGGTGCTATTATCTATTTCTGTCAGCTAGTCAAAATTCTTCCAGTTCTTAGAAAAATATATTACTTGACTGAATTATTGTCCATCTGGCAACTGTAATGTTAACTTCTCCAAAGATTGTCGACTTTTCAAAATAATTTATCTTTGACAAGTCTATGTATGGTAAATTGTCGAAATGACTCCTACATTAAAGTTAAGACTTTGCTCTGCATATATTTATCGTCTAGATTTCCACCCTTAAGGCTTTGAGCTTAACCGATGAGACATAATTTGTCGAACTGCGCATATGGTGCACCAAATTAAAAACAAAATTATTTATGGTACTATATATATTATACTACTATCCATAACCTGCATAATGTGGTCAGTAAAATAGCATGTTTATTCGTTTAGTAAGTGTGACCATGATATAACATGACAAAAAGTACCAATCATAAAATGATTTTGTTCTGTTTATTCTAGACGACGCTTGCATTTCTGATTTTGGTTTTACCCTTCGCTGTGTCGGGGGATAGCAGTTGTGCTGAATTATCTGCATTCAGGAGACAATTGCAAGAGATGCGTAACAATATGCATACAGTGCAAAATGACATTGCAACGTTGAAGACCCAGAGTGTACAAGGTATTATAAATCAGTTAAATGGGATATCATTTTGATATTTCTGACGACAGTATTCAAAGTATAGTCGTCATTACCAGATTAAATGACCCGCAGCATTAAATGGATTAATCTTATATTTCATATCATGCTTGATATAGGATAATTTTGCAGTTAAAAGTTTTGGTCATTTTATTGTGACATCACTATGCAAGCATTAACGTCATAACGAAAGAGTAGCATGTCTGGCATTTAGTCCCTTATATCATGTTTCATTGAAATAAATTCATCCAATGCAATTATCAGCACAATTGTTACACACAGTATACGTGCATAATACCAATTAGAATTACAAACCACGTATGAATGTAAAAAGAAGACTTTGATTACATCTTATGTTAATCGTTTAATACATTGTCTATCATGTGGTGGTCCTGATACCGTTCCTCATTTTAGTCGGATCAAAAAGAATAGTCCAGGTTTCAAATTACCACTAGTACTTAGTCAAAATAAGAACTGATGTCTTATGATATTTTTAACAGTATAGCAGTCTTTATAGTATACAAAGCTTGAAAGTGGTATATTATCAAGGTTCTTTTTGATTAAAGTATATAAGATAGTTTTATATAATCAATACCAGTTTTCAGTGTTTATGACCCGAAAAATGATTTTTAATCTATTGTGAATTATTCAGAAAATAAGGATTAACGTCCTCATGCATAGTTCTGTCTTTAACTGGGTTTTTGGTCTCTTGCTTGGTGTGCTTTTCAAAAATATATACTTATGATTTTCATCGTAACTGCCTGGAGAACTACTGACGAAACGCACGCTGTTGAAATACGCATAAAGTGCATTTAATTAATACATCTATATATATTCTTGTACTCATTTGTACTGACATGTGAACGGATATAAATATAAAAACATTCTGCAGGAAGCAGTGTCATATATACAAGATGGGGAAGAAAAACATGTCCCAGTAGTGCTGAACTGGTATATTCAGGTAATATATGGTACATTATATTGAATTTGGTATATAACAGGCTCCGAAATTGAACAGATATTAGATAATAAGATAAAAGAAATTAATCATAAATATGGTAAAAAAAATCAAATATACGTTTCGATTAAAGATATTTATTTAATACATCATATTAATCCATTATTTTTGTAATTTGATAAGCAATCATCATCAAATGTGAGTGTTGCACGGCTGACTCATATTGTTGTTACTTTGTAATTTTATAGTTTCGATTTTTCCATTATCCAATTTTTCATTATATGTTTATGACCTATCTACTATGGCAACTTGTCGATCCCTGTTTTTCCTTAACGAGGATTATTTTAATAATTTTTAGACGGGACCATTTTATTTGTGCCGTCTCAAGCAATCGGTTGTTTCGATGTTGACCTGATAGTATCTCTAACCTCAAATCTACGCCATGCTATAGTACGGAGAAGACATCTTATATTTCGCGCAATGCCAACATAAAAGTAGAAATTGACATTACGAAAATTCAAATAGTAATTACTTATTTACGAACGCATGTACTATGATGTAATGATGTACTCAAAACGATATAGAAATGAAAATACACAAGATTACAGTTCGGTGTAAGAATACACAGTATGTATCCGTTACGGAAATGGCTGAGTAGGTACGATTCAGAAATCTTAGCCAGATAGCGCTGCGCATCTTTTACCGTCTGTGATGTTATTGCTATTTTTAGATTGTGTCAGCGTTATTTAATTGTTTGTGATGTGATTGCTATTTTAGATTGCGTCAGCTACAAATAATGAAATTCAGATAGATAGCGTATGCTCATTTCAATACTTCAGGATATGGCTTAGTTTTATCATTTTATTGTCAAGTTGCGCAATAATAGTTTGTTTGCAGACTTAAGGTGTCTGAGGAACATTTCTGTCTGACAATGTGGTCAACAATTAATCACTAAGAGATCCGGATATTCTACTATAGATATGATAATATGTGTTACA
Source organism: Pteria penguin (assembly GCA_035048485.1). Taxonomy (NCBI): domain Eukaryota; kingdom Metazoa; phylum Mollusca; class Bivalvia; order Pterioida; family Pteriidae; genus Pteria; species Pteria penguin. The sequence continues at coordinate 16,089,251 of CM068590.1, forward strand.
ATAAAGGTTTAAAACATTTATTATTTTCAAACTTAGACGAATATAAGTGAAAGTCCCCGTCTATCTGTACCATGAGTACTTTAATAAAATGTATGTTCTTCGGATGTACCGCTTTTGTGATGATTGTGAACAAACTTGGCAATTAAATTGGTCAACATCGGCGATTGAGTGACGATTGCCTCTTCAATTGATTGTTCTATGTTGTTACCGCAACTCTTTTTAAATCGAAATGGCTTTCTGATATCGATGTTTATGCTTATTGCTGTTTGCTATTTATGTCCATGGTGAGTTTGTCATACATCTGAGTCAGATGTATTTTCTCCTTTCATTTAAAAAACTAAAATACAGGTTTCAATATATTTTTATGAGACTGAAAAATGTCAATGCATTTACATTTAAATCGAAAGTCATAACCCCCTATACATTATTTCAGCAGAACTACCACAATTCAATATTTCCACCGTAAACCCAACCTAATCTACATGTATTTGTACCCATATTCTTCCCTATTATTATAAACCCTGTGCTACAGAAATAATATGATGTATGAAATTAAGGTGCTAGCGATATTGATAACATGCCAGTTAGTGTGTTCAAATTGCAAACAATTACCATCAAACAATTAAAATGTAAGCGAGACACTTGTACTACGTTTTCCCTATTAAAATGTTTTTATTCTACCAAATTGGCTAGTTACAATCTTTTGAGAACAGTAAATTTCCACCATGCATAACTTTGTCTTTAGGCGATTTATGAGTCTTTTTATTAGATTTTTGGACTTCTTGATATCTATTGAAATTGTAGAAATCCGCATCAGGTGCTCACAATTCATTTTGGTATATTTATATCAATATTTCTCTTGTACGTACAGGCTATACCGGCGGTTCGCATTACCGCCATATCGGTGGTGCAGCTGAATTTGTATGTCTACCTAGGGAACCACAATGGGGCACTCCTGTCGACGGGAGAAACGACGGATTCGCTTTTATGTATGGAACTGAATATCAGTGGCACAAAAAGCTCTATAACCATGATGTCCCTTGTGCTGTATGCTGGAGTAAGGGACCGTCGGTCATCAAAATGATACCAGGTAAAAACAAATATGGTAAATTGTATAAATTGTCTCACAGAAAACTTCAAATTACAAATGTACTGGATTAAACTGAAATCATTCGATATACCGTAGAAATGTGTTTGATGTTTCACAAAATAATTCTAAACAATGTCCTGTTCTGATGTTGTGTGAGTATGACACTGCAAAATACTTGCAGTGTCTGTCTACATCCATCAGGCGGTGTTGAACTATTGTTGTTTCATCTGTGATTATGGGCATTCATCTCGAACAGGAGATCCTCATTCCTCCAGAGCATCTGATTTCACCACTGACAGAAGACAGTTACTGTTCCGAGCACCTGATTTCACCTCTGACAGGCAATGCTTATACTTCACAGGCATCTGATTTCACTTATGACGCTTGCTTCTCCCGGACCTATGGTCCTACCTCTGATGAGAGACGTTCACTCCTCTCGGGCACCTGGTCCTATCTCTGACAGGAGACGTTTGCTCCTGCGGGGCACCTGGTCCTACCTCTGACAGGAAACGTTTACTCCTACCGGGCACCTGGTCCTACCTCTGACAGGAGACGTTTTCTGCTCCCGGGCACCTGGTCTCAACTCTGACAGGAGATAATTACTCCTCCCGGGTACCTGGCTCTACCTCTGACAGGAGACAATTACTCCTCCTGGGCACCTGGCCCTACTTCTGACAAGAGACTTTTACTCCTCCCGGGCACCCAGTCATACGTGACAGGAGACGTGTACTCCTCCTTGGGACCTGGTCCTACCTCTGACAGATGCTTATTCCTCACGGGCACCTAGTCCTACCCCTGACAGGAGACTCTCACTCCTCTCTGGCACTTGGTTTCACATCTAGTTTTCAGAGATCTATGAATGTTCAACATGATATTTTTACTACTACGAATACATTGATAAAATATCAGTTTCTATCGTATTTTACATTCAGCACGCACTCAATGTTACAAAGGATGGACAGCCCAGTACCAAGGCAATCTAGTAGCTGGATATCATGGTCATGCATCTGCTACACAATACGTGTGTCTGGACAGCAACCCAGAAAGTCTGCATTCCTCCATCTCGAATCACGATGGTCGCTTGATGTATGGCGTAAAAGCCAAATGTGGGTCACTTAAGTGTCCGCCATACAAAGATGGGAAAACGCTTACATGTGTTGTTTGCACACGATAAATATCTAACAGATTTACCGTAATAAAAAAATCTGTATGATGCCAGCTTTCATTTTTATATTTTCTAATGTTATTGTTTTAGACATTATTTTATTTATTCATTTATATTTAATTATCATTATTTGTATGGCGTTAAATTCTACTGAGAAAAAATATATGAGTAAATTCTAATTTTAAGATAAAAGTCTATCTTAAGTATGCTTTATGATGGCGATCAGATGTGTTGGTGACAACATATAAATCCCTTACACCTCATGCGCGACAGAATCGCAAACATCAATTCTATATGTGACATTCGTAATAATAAGTACTAAATGCAGTTAAACGATTCTGTAAATGGAAATATCATCGATCTAAAGTAACCCAAGCTAGAGGTTTGTGGTTTTTTTTTTTTTTTTTTTTTTTTTTTTTTTTTTTTTTTTTTTTTTTTTTTTTTTTTTTTTTTTTGTTTTGTTTTTTTTTTTTTTGTAGTTTTTGTTTTTTGGGGTTTTTTATTGGTTATTGATTTACTGTGCGTATAAATAGCTATTTGTGAGCCAATGCGTATGAAAAATGGCATGTAGCTTATATGTGATTGACAGTCGGCCTATACCACTTTGGCTTATGGAAGTGAATTGAGACCCAACCACACAATCCACATCAAATATTTGATAACAGTGTGGATAAGCGTAGCTATATAGTAAGCCTTGTCCATGGAAATCTACCAATATAGCAAGTCTCCCCTCAAAGCGATTTGTTTGAGATGTTATTGACAAGAAGTTCGAAATATATGCTACATCAATGCACCAGTCTGTCCCATTTCGACAACATAATGCGTTACAAACATGAAAACTTTAGATAGTAAGAGTGAGTTTGAATTTCTTATATGATTTATTTCTACGAAGATGTACGTCTCCATGTACAGCATTGTCGAAGAAGGCTCTTTCGTCCAAAAACTCACCCGTGACTTCTTTTCTTGATTCCGAAAACAAATGGACGAATGGAATTATATAGCAGGCGCGGATCCAGAAATTTTGTTGTGAATGGGTCCATCCCCACATCTTTGATGTTCTATTTTTTCGCGAGAGTGAAAAATATGTATCCGTTTTATAGAAATAAGTTCTGATTTTGAATGTTCTGAAGTAGGGAACACTGTCATTAAGATGGGTAATATTCCCAGTTATAGCAACAAAAATCAAGACCATAGTATTTAAGAAAATTGTAAAATAAAAATATCAGTTACTCATTGTAGTTGCATCTGGTACAATAAATATTATTGAAATGACTTTAGAATAAGACAGTTTTTATCTGATTTTTGGGTCTAAACCATCATTCTTCGTTGCATTCACATATTTCTTAAAACCCATTGTTAAGCAGTATTTTCAACTAGGATTATAATATCTTACTCATGTTAGGACCTGGCTGGATTGATCACTTTTTTACTTCTCAAGAGCCGTTAAATAAAATTTCTTTTACACTCCATAGGAAGAAAGTACTAATAGTCCCTTAGAAGTGTTGTTGTTTTCATCCCAACTTGTCAACAGAGGGCGCCACCACAGGCAAAAGTAGGTCACAGAGGGCATCCTCCTTCGATTGTTTGATTGAATATTGTTTTACGTCACACCACGATTATTTAACGAATATGGTGACGGCATCTCTCTGATGCATTGCGTACAAATTTAGACCTTTGCAACGGACCCACCTGAAGCAGTAAGGGATCTTACGTGCCATGCCTACCGTGACACGGGACCTCGGTTTTTACTGTTGCATCCAAAAGACATAATACCGGTGCCCCCAGGGCGGAAGTCCAACCCGGGACCTCTCTATCACGAACCGAGCACCTTATCCACTAGGCCACATTGGCTTATCCTTCTTTGACAAACTTCCTCTTCATACTGGGTGGATACAGGGACAAACTGAATGCATAGGAATGATCCAGACGGATGTGAGAAGAAGTGTTGTCCTTTTTGGCTCTGTTCCGAAATCAAATTTCTGACGTTTTTGCAACATTTTTTGAACTTAGTAAAGTCCATGGAGAAAAGTATCATGTTCTTCATTTAATTGATAATGATGATTTTTCTATGGGCTATTTTGATTCTAATTATGGTGAGAAATATTATTCTGAAAGAATTTTGTCAATATCTCAATTTTTGGATTTCTTATGATTTTCCTAAGACTTCCAATAAAATGATAGTTGGCCATTTTTCATATTTTGAACTTTTTCTACAAAGGTGTTGGAAGGATTTTAATAAAAATAGATAACTGCTAACCCCCTCTTTACAGGTGCTGCCACCACAGTCATAAGTAGGTCACAAAAGAGTACCCTAATTTGACAATATTCTTTTGCATAGTGGTTGTATACAGAGAAAACCAGAATGTATAGAAATGATGTATAGGGATGGTGAAGAGGTATTGTTATTTTGGTTCCCTTCCAAAATCAAATTTTAGAAGTTTTTCCACATTTTTTAGACCTTGTGATTTCAATGCGGAAAAGCGTCATATTTCCTAGTTAAGTGATAATAATGATTTCATATGGACAATTTTGATCATGATTATAGTAAAGAATAATATTTTAAAATATTTTTGTCAATATCTCATTCTTTGGATTTTCTATGAATTTTTAAGACTTTCAAATGAGGTTGTAGAATGACAATTCTTCAGAATTTTAACTCCTGCTGTTTTACCACTTGAAAAACCTTGATGAAACAAATATGGTATACATGAAGTGCTAAAGGTCCTCTATCAATTTTGGATATTCCATCCAAATCGGTCAACAGGTTTTGCCATCATGGCGAAAGAATAGGTCATGTCTTACAATGGTATATATACCACTTCGTAATTAAAATATGGAGAGTAGCGGTTCAAATCCAGCTGTGGTCAATTTTTTTTTTCATTTCTTTACACATCTCAATAAGGTTTTAGATGTTTCACAAAACTCAATATATGAAATTAGGCCATTTTAAGTTGGATCTGAACAATACTTGAAACAATTGTTTGGATGTTGGATGATAACCTCCCTGCAGACAGTATTGTCGATACGATTTTCCACATTCATTAAATGCAGTTAGATACACCTTTGTTGAAGACCCAGGATATTCCAGTTTTACGGCGATATACCGAATGAACTATGGACTGCATGCCTGATGTCTGGAAACACTTGTTCCCATCATAGTAAAGGTCATGTGAAGTAACAGTCACTTTGAACAGTCCACATTTATCGTGCTGACATGTTTCATATGTATTGACATCATCAGCACTTATGTATGTAGATATCATATGTTTTGTCACTTTTACCATTTTCCACTGTATGGGAGTCATAAACGACGTTAGGTTTACGGGCAGACGTTACCTTCATTGGTAAATACTTTCACAAATTTGTGTGTCTTTGACAGTTTATTTTATATAAATTTTGGACAGACCTTAAAACATGCTTCTTTAAAAGTGTTAATGATAATCTTAGCTGGAGTGAAAGCTGGATATGTTCCAGAACTAGACACTGTCGTATTTGTGTTATTTGTGGAATCCATGGCACTCATACTCATTCTACCACTGTGCATGTTACCCGAAACAAAGAAACCAGATATATCCCCTCGACTGGTGCTGTTGAAAATAGATACCGTTACCGATATACCGGATCGTAAATCATCCATTGCATTTGTAATGTTACTACTAAATGTTATATGTGAAAGATTAGAAAGTTGCATTTGATGCAAAGGTATTGTGACCGGAGAATTGGGAAGGAGATGTTAGCACTGACAATTTCACCTCCGGGTTGATAATGTTGAAAAAGCAGCAGATGTATCAACCTGTTCCACGACTGTATCAGGAGCTGATCTGGAGATACATCGTGTTGGCTATCGCCACCAAGGGCACTGTACGTAAGGTGACCTACAACATGGTGCCCACCACGCACAAGTTGGTGGAGGATCATAGGTGAAGAAATTTCTAGGAAACCTTCGTTCATACCCCTCTCGATTATTAAGTACCGTGGTATTCCATACCAAATTATGCATACGATCATCTGGACGGTGACCAAACTGATTTGTATTTGGATACCCCCAGGCTGCTGTCTCCCCGGTACGATTTTGAAATTCTCACCAAATGTAATCGATGTATGTAATACAGGGTCAATCGCAGCGGAATTTACTCTAAACATAGTACCACCGACCCAAACGTAAACCAGATCGTGTATGCTTTCCAAAGGTTGAGTCATTTCACCATTTGTTGATATTCTATAAATTCTCTGTACACTGCTTCTCGTGATGAGTCTTCCACCGTCGCCAATATTGCTTACCAAAGGTCCATCTGGAGTAATCCAATTCGCAAAAGGCCCAGTCTCCACAATTTCATCTCCAACTTCGAGAGAATCCGTATACCATATTATAGACGTTCTTGGATCTGTCATCTCTTCGTCAAGACTTGAATCCCAGTATGGAATTTTCACTGTTGGATCCTTTTCTCTTAGAGCATTTTCATATCTACGAAAGGAATTACAAAATAATGTCATCAATCTTTAATGCAGTAACTAACATACAGTAAGAAATCTGAATTCACTAAATCACCGAATATCAAATATATAATTTATGGCTATTTGTTAACTCATACTATTTTGGCGGCAAAAGAACTTTAAAACTTCGTAACGGGCGAATTCAATTTAAAATAATTTACTCGGGAATAAATGGTGAAATAATGTTGATTTCGAGACACATGAAAAACTTGATGACGTTTCAGGCACCGAAACCATTATTTCCCATAGCCAATCAATAATTCGGCTAGGCACGTGCAAGTGACGCAATATGTGACAATGGTCAAAAACTAACGCTAGGAATGTTAATTTCCTTCCTAGGAATCCGTTGCCGATCCACTGATTGGCTGAAAATCAGAGGTCACCAGAACATGACCCCTTACGGGGTTTCGCCACATGGGAAAAACAGAGAAGCGAAATAAACGTGTGATTTATATCAAATTGATGAAAGATGAAAAAATGAAATATTCCTGTCTTCCTAAACAGGAAAGCTTTTAATTGTGTATCCATAGCTTTATGAGAACCCTTTACACTTTGTACAGATCGATATATATAACTTAACCTATTACCTACCCTTACCGTTGTGATGTTGTTGTGTTTACCATGCTAAAAGACCTGTTGATTCTATAGAGTGTTTTCAAAATGGAAAAAATATTAATAATCAAAAATTTTTGATGGACATTTAATGGTTCCAAGAGTAAAAGAAAACTAGCAAACTTTGACCTCAGATTTCGATATACGTTGATGGAATACAATATTGTCCCATTTTAAACTCTGTTGGCACTTAAGACTGGTCAATTAAGCTTTGTCCAAACGTTTTTATGCAGACATAAGACATCATGGAAATTGTTAACATTCGAAATGAGGTAGTACCCCTGGTTCGTATAAAGCTAAGATGTTACTTGGTTTTCCATTTAGTATTATTCCAATAAAATACGAAAATACCTGTCACATGACTATGGCACTAACAACAATGTACCACCGTGGACATTCACGGACCCCTGAAATTCTGAGATGAGACCAGATAAGCGGTAGGAGTTACCATCTCCTGTTTGACTAGCCACACCCGCCATGAATGCCCTGACATACAGACGAAACAATATAATTCAGCACTCTATATATACATGAATGTGAACAAACACTGTGTAGAAAGTGTCACAACTACATAACATCAGGAAAAGGGGTATAATAACACATAAGTGAGACACTGCTGTGTGTGAAAGCACCTCTTTCATATTTAGATTCGCCGGTTCCTTTCTCTGATCGACAATTTATGTGTGGTATTATTACTTTGCTCAGCTCTCACGAGATAAGCACATGTGGCTTATTTTAAAGATATGTGTTTCATATGTGCATTTTAATTTTTCTGAAAATAAAATCCACTAAATTGAAATGTCCTCTTATACATATTTCAAGCTAGTATGTTTTCAAGCTAGATTTTCAAGCTAGTATGTTTTCAAGCTAGATTTTCAAGCTAGTTATTTCAAGCTAGATCTCATATTTGCAAAGTAATATTCTAGTTCAGTGTATTTATGAAACATGTCTCTTGAATTATTAATGAGCAAACATAACCATGATGAGCATTTACAAGAACAGTTTTGGGGGTTTTTCTCTGCTTTTTGTTTGTTTTTTTTTTTTTTTTTGTAATTTGGGGGGGGGGGGGTCCTTTTGATATTTTCACTATTGTCCCTATAATTGAAGATATTCTTGTTTAATTGGTGCTTGGTGACTTAATACCGATGTACACACATTTGATGTGTATCCTTGTATCTTTTTTTCTGAATAATGCTTACAAATTCGGTTATTCTTGGTTTAGATCTCAAAAGTTCCAACTCATACAAGCTCTGATCAATGACCACCGCATGTTATGTACTTAATCTTAGAAATACAGTTATTTGCAACGTGATCATAGCTTCCTTACCCATGTGTGGTAAAACATAAAAAAGTGTGAAGAACAACATGTAGAAAACTATGGAAAAGGAATGACCCACACATTAGCAAGGTGTAAAAAAGTTAATCCCTTCAACAGGAAGTGTGATATGCATAACCAATACGATTATCGTAGGACACACATGTAGTCAAAGTCGGGGGGAGGGAGGGGTAGGTATGACATATGACAGAAGTAGTTTAGAAAAACTGACTAGGCTAAAGCACTGCAATAGAACATTTTGTTACAGTGCAAATATGTGAGTAAATCTAGGAGGGTGAGTCGCAAAAAAACCCCGGCAATTCATAGAAAACAGTCATATTAGAGTTTGATTTCCTCAGAAAGAACACAACGCTTTGGATAATCATATAGTCAAACTTCGATAATTCGAATGTTGGAAATATGAAAACCGCGAAAATTTTAAGTAACCATGTGGTCCCAACAGTATTTTCATACCATTAATTCTTATGTACTACTAAAACTGCACACGGACACTCGAAATGAAACCACGGTTTTGGGAAATAATTGTTTTGCACATTAATTACAACTGTCACCAACAGGACACGTTAATCCAGTGGTATCACACTGGACATTAATTCTGAGGGCCCGGCTTCATTTCCGGCTGAGGCATGGAACTGTTGGCAAGTATTTGCAAGTGCGCTACAATTTTTATGACTATTTAATGTTTATTTTCCTTGGAACGAGCAACTTATTCCAAAAAGCAAATCGTATAAACTATAAGGCAGATTATCTATTTTATCATTTAATGCAGTCTCTTGTTATTTTAACCTCTAAAAATGAAAATTACACAATAATGTCATAAAGAATAACAGATGTAGATAGCGTGAAGGACAGCGCAGTCATCTTTCAGCTATACCAAAATATGCCAGTGGCGGATCCAGGATTTCCGAAAAGGGTTGGGGTCACATGTGTATTAGCCAAACAACTCTGCCATATTTGGTGCCAAATCTGTATTTTTACTAGTAAATGTGTGATGAATATGGGGGGAAAGCGGCGCCTCTCAATCCGCCAGTGCATGTAGCAATCATTTAACTTAATTTCATTATAATTGTAGTATATAAGACTAAAACCTAACCTTGGGGAATAATTTAGTAATTTGTAACACGTTTTGTGTATGACAGGTTTTGTGCCTCATTCCTTTTTTGTCTTTAATTCAAATCCTTATTCCTACCGGATGCCAGTTCGAAAATCTACGTGTACTTTTATCAAATATTCTGCTTCTTATCAATAGCAAGGGTCTTGGTTAACTTGGCAAAGAAAATATATTATATTATATTATATTATATTATATTATATTATATTATATTATATTATATTATATTATATTACATTATATTATATTAGCAAGCACACCAGTTATTTACATAAACTGTAGTTGGTGTCTAATAGGGAAAGAAAACTCCCAACCACCACCCAATCGAGTGTCTATTTGATGTATATTTAGGAGATATATCTGTCTTTAGCAGATCCCAGCGACTAATTATTTTTCTTGCCATTCTCTTTCTGTAATTAATTTGGGCCACTTTCTCTCGCTTTGAGCTTGTCAAACAGAAGGAGATGTTGAAAGCCGGTGTTATAGAGTGACGCTTCCCCCATAGCCAGACTTCCCCCCGGAAGTCTCACTCTAGAGTGAGGCTTCCCCCCCCCTAGGGGGAAGTCTCACTCTAGAGCCAGGCTTCCCCCTTGCGTATTAATTATCCAAGGGAGGAAGCCTCACTCTAGAGCCAGGCTGCTCCCTTGTATGTTATAGAATGTCCCATTTTAGTAGTAGTAGTAATGAAATCTTCTCCTAGCGCTTTTGTTGAAATGTGTTGAAATTATCGGAACGATTTACCTCTGTACGTCCGTTGGTCCTATATTTGTACATGTATGGTGATACGTTCATAACAGCTTGTAAGATAGATACTAAACCATTCAGCCCGGGATTTACCTGATTTTTATTAGTCAGGTGATATTAATTTAAAAGAGAAATCAAATATAAAGTTCATATTGGACATAAAAAAGCGAAAAGGCATATTTGAAAATATGAATATCAGCATTAATTCTGACCTACATATATGCATGCACTTCACGTGTGGTACGGATTGAGAAAATAAGACGGATTGCGAAGCAAAAATGATCTGTGAAATGACAATGACCGTCGGTTTATCTGCCTTTTTGACAGCATGTTTGTCTTTTTTTTCTATCAATAACGATGTTAATTTAAACGATATCTAAATCTAAAAACTAAAATTTGTTATGATTAATTCTAAGGACTTTTTTAAAAAGGAAATTAAACATTTATTCCAAAAGATGCATGGAGGTGGGCGGTTTACTGGTTTCAGCATGTCTGTCTGTCTGTCTGTCTGTCCGTCCGTCCGTCCGAATTTATGTCCGTTGCATGGTATCTCTTTCATCTTTTGAGCTATCATGATATGATGATGCTTCATACATATGCTGTTCATGACCTGAAGATGACCATATCAATTTCAAGATGTAAAGGTAAAAGTTCAAGGTCAAATTTGCAATTGGTTTGTCAAAATGGTTTCTCAGTGATGTCTCTTAACTTTTGAACTATGATAGTGATACTTCAAATATATGTTTCTAATGACCTGAGGATGACCTCTATCAATTTTGAGATGAAAAGATCAAAGGTCATGGAGATCAAATTCGCAATTTCTTCGCTTCTTAGCACCATTTCTTCGCTTTTTCGCATCATTTCTTCATATCATTTGTTTGCCATGTGACACAGCTTCTTCGTATCGTTGCATCGCTTCTTCACGTCCACACATTGTATGTCAAAGAAGCGATGTCTCTTAAGGAACAACGTAGAAAAATGGCACTTGTTGCAAGATGATCCGTAAAATGTCAAATCACGAAAAATAATTCTTCAAATGAAAAGATTTTAACAACATTTGGTATGATAGATTGAGGATTTGTACAGACAAAGATAACATCGGACACTTCTCCATAAATGTTCCCGCGGAAGGTTTGACTTGAGTGTTATTATACCGTTTTCCTGATGTTATGTGGTTGTGACACTTTCTATGCAGTGTTTGTTCACATTCATGTGTATATACAGTTTTGGAGTATATTTGTTTCGTCTGTATGTAAGGGCATCCACTGCGGGTGTGGCTAGTCAAACAGGAGACGCTCACTCTTCCCGGGCACCTGGTCTCACCTCTGAATTTCAGGGGTCCGTGAATGTCCACTGTGGCACATTGTTGTTCGTGCCATAGTCATGTGACACCAGTTACTCTCGTATTTTGCTATAAAAATTACTTTTACGTGAATTATACCGTTTCGAATGAGCTAACAGAGAAATAAAGGTCTTTGTGTTACACTAACATTTAAAACATTTAATATGTTTTAACATTATTATAACAATTTAATAATGTTTAAACATTTTATTAACTGTTTTAAATATTAGTGTGACATTTGCACTATCACCATCGCTATTTTATCATTTCCGGAACTTTACGTCCGAATCACTTTACGGTTTACTTTACATTCTTATATATCCTGTATAAAGAAAGCAGCGTGCGTTAGAATTAGAAATACAAATGATGTATGATGAATATTACAAAAGTAGCTATAGAAAGACAATATGGTAATTCAACGAATAAAACAAATCTTTTGCTCAGTTTTTTTACGCAGAAAGAACAAAAAGGAACCCACAATTTTGTTGAATCGATCAACAAATGCCGTCTTTTATTTCTAACTGCATTACAGTACAGTGAAATATATGAACTTCCAAAACTTCACATTTGTGATATTTTGCTACAGTGTTTGGAAGATGCTCTAACAAAACTTTCAGTTTCAAATGACCTTAGCGATATTTTATTCAAAATAAGTGAAAGTGTTGACAATGAATTGGGAAAGTTCAATGTTGGTGAAATATTCATACCATTAGCTTATTTCAAATTTGATTCGGAACTGAGATGTACTTTTGGACTCCCAAATTATAGTGATAATCTGGACGATCATCATTTCGAAGCCGAAACAGATACCGAATAAGCACAATGGATGAGGATCAATGGCATAGGCACATTCTTCAATACTTATCTTCATCTTCTTATTCATCATATTTTACAAAAAATGACAAGTGAAAGTTGCGAGCCCGCGCCAAACGATATACTTCGTATAATGGAAAATTATTTTGGAAGAACAATAGTGGAGACTTGCGCGAAGTTGTATATGCTGAAAAAGCACGTCAAAATCTCTTAAAATCTTATCACGATAATAGAAGCCACATGGGAAGAGAACGAACATACCAAATACTATCTAAGACTTTCTATTGGAAGAATATGTTTTCTGACGTCACTTCCTACGTAGCATCTTGCGACAAATGCCAGTATACTTCAAAATTCATAAAAGGCAACGAGGAACTACATCCGGTTCCCATTGTATCACCTTGGTACCACATAGGAATAGATCTTGTGAAAATGCCGAAATCACAGATGGGTAATTGCTACATCTTAAGTGTGGTTGATTATTTTTTGAAGTGGCCGGAGGCAGTAGCCATCGAAAATAAATCATCGGAAATAGTGGCAAAAGCATTGCTAAAGATCTTTCTGCGAATGGGGTTTCCTGCGGTAATTAGCAGTGACCAAGGACGGGAATTCGTCAATAGTACAATGGAAATCTTGAGAGAAAGCACGGGTATCCTTCATCGCATTTCATCTGCGTATCATCCGCAAACCAACGGGTTAACTAAGAGATTCAACAGAACTCTCCAGGACATGTTGATAAAAGTAACATCTGCAAATCAGGATGACTGGGACTTGTTTTTAGATGAGATTCTTTTCTCCTATAGAGTAGGAATACAGAAAGCATCCAAGCAGTCTCCTTTTGATGTCATGTTTGCCAGATCGCCAGTTCATGACTTTGACAGTCGTATACAACTGGCATTTTCAGATCAAGTTATCGCAGAGAGAGTCAATGAAATGCGCCGTCTAAGGGAGGAAATTGAGACTAATGTGAAAACTAACGTCAGTAAATCACAAAGTGAGCAGATCAAACGTAGTAAAACTCGCATCAAAGAGTTGGGAATCAAGGTTGGTTCCAAAGTTCTTAGATACAACACTAGGAAAGCATCCAGAAAAGGATCAAAAATGGAAACCCGTTGGCTAGGTCCCTATACTGTAACACTTTTAACTAAAAAAAGTGTTGCAACCCTACAAAATCTAAACGATGAAAAAACTCTTAAAGTTAAGTATAATGTCAAGCAGCTTAAACCTTTTCAAGAACGCATTCACGAAAACGAAGGAAACTTGGCAAGGAAGGACCACAAGAGAGACAAGGGAAAGATACAGGAAGAAAATAGTTTGGAAGAGATGACCAAAGAGAAGATATGTGATGATGTGACCGAGGGAAAGAGAGATGAAGATATGACACAGGGGAAGAAGGAAGAAGATATGACTGAGGGAAAGAGAGATGAAGATGTTACCAAGAATAGAGGTGATGATATGACCAAGGGGAAGAGAGGCGAAGATAGTACAGAGGGGAAGAAAGGTGATGATATGACAGAGGAGAGGAAAGGTGAGGGAAATGACCGGGAAAAGAAAGATGAAGGTATGGCTGAGAGGGCAAGAGACGATTTAAAAGATCTAGAAAGGAAAGAGACAAATGATGAAGGGAACTGCTGTAAAATCAATGATTGCTTTATTGAAAAATTATCAGAGGCGCCAAACAAGATTTTTAGTTCAGTTGATGCCACATGGCAAAGGCAGTTTAAACCAATGTTTAGAATAAGAAAATACCATAAGCTTGTCCACAAGAAGGAGTTAACTATCCCGAAAAACATCGAGAAAATGAAAGGCGATGGAAATTGCTTTTTCCGATCTTTGAGCTATGCCATTACAGGATCACAGAGTTCGCATGGGCAAATAAGAAATGCAGTCATTTCGTTTATGACCACCAATTCGAATCGCATCGAAAATCATTTTGGCAATTCTTACCTTGATGATTCAAATATGGAGGAATTAGGGACATGGGCCACCGAAGCTGAAATTCTATCTTCTGCCGCCTATTTGAATACGGATATCTATATCTATACCAAAGCCGGGGAGATTATGAAATGGCTTAATTATCCGTCTAAGGTGCTTAACCCAAGTGCTAGTGTTACTGAAAAGAATATTTATATTTGCAATCTGTGTGGAAACCATTTCGACATAGTAAAAGATGTTCAATGAAATGTCACATTCATGACATATTGAGCAGAAAATAATGTGCACCGTATTATTTTTCTTGCTATTGTTAAATTGTTACGGTAATTAACAATGATTGAACGGTTCTTGCAGGATGTTGGCTTGACAACATATTTTCATATTTGCAATTCGTGTTTGTCGTTATTTTAAGTTTATAATTAAGCATCAAAAACATAATGTACCTCATATCATTATGCTATCGTAATTGAAGATTCGAGAAGTATCTAGTTTTTGGCCTGTCTGTTGGTCTGTCTGTGACAAAACTGTTTAACATTGGCAATAACTTTTGAATGATAAAAGATGGGCTTTAATTAAAGTTAATACATGTATTTCACATGTGTATTCCTTGTGACATGACATTTTAGAAGGGTACCAAAACATTTGACCTTGCGACTCTGACGTCGTACTTTGACCTACTACTTTTGAACAACTTTAATCTAGGTTGTAGTTTCTGAATGGCTATTGATTATATAATGATAGGGATATTTCATATATGTATCCTTTGTGACAAACCTTTTAGTGTTGGTAACTTAACTTTGATCGTGTGACCTTGACTTTGGAGTATGACCTTTACATGCATCGCCGTATGACATTTACATCAAATCAACTTAAACCTTCTCTATAAATTTTGAGTAGTAAGTTATGTGGCTGTAATATATCACATGTGAATCTTCATTTTTAGTCCTTTTAGTTGGTACTAGGACTTTGTAACCTTCACCTCTTTGTTATGCCTTCTTTAGAATAACGACATGTTTACTGAAAAATGCCAAAGAGGATATTCGTGTTTCACAAAACAAAAATACGTATGTCTTATTGCTATAGTTATTTGTTACATTGTTTCGTATCACATTTAGATGTTTCTTAATTACGAGGAGTTTGAAGAAATTTAGACTTGACAATGGATGTTATATATTACATGCTTATAGTTCGTGTTCGTGGTTAAGCTTCGAGTTAATTACTTTTCATCAATTTTCTTCATTCCTGTTCATTGAAAAAATAAACTTTAACATTTCATAGCACTTTCTTTTTGTGAGAGATTCTTATAGTGACACTAAGATGATGTTTAAAACAATAGAATTGTTTAAACTCGATGGCAAAGAGGTATAAGTATTATCTCTAGATCAGCAAGGAAGCAATTTCCAGCTAGCAAATAGGGCACTGTCGCGCAAACTGAACAATTCACAAGGTATAACACGGAGGTAACTGAAGTCTTCTTACTATGGCACCAACAACAATGTACCACAGTGGACATTCATGGACCCCTGATAATCAGAGGTGAGACAAGGTGCCCGATGGGAGTAAGCGTCCTCTGTTAGGCTAGCCAAACCCGTCACGAATGTCCTTAAATACAAACGAAACAATTAAGCAAAAAATGTTCATAGAATTAATGTGAACAAATACTGTATACTGAAAGTGTCATTGTCACATTACGCCATAAAAAGGTATAATAAGACTCAAGTCAAACCCTTGGCTGTTAACTTGTTTACGAACTCAGGCCTGTAAAGGGAATAAGTGTGACAAATAATGTCAAAAATACAAGTACAAAGTACATTAGACTCGGAGGTCGATACATACAACAACAGGAACCAATGAGTATCCCATGCCGACATAGGACGGTCATTTACACAGTATGGATTTATTGAATAAATATAGGTTGCACATGCCTATATAAGTTGTATAATGTGTAATATTATGGTAAAGACCTTGTCTTTTGTCCTCAATCAGTAGGGGCCATCTACTCTCTGAGATATATCAGCCTAACAAGTAGGAAATCTGTGAAAAGTATCCTTAATTATTGGTTACACAAGCCTGTATATTACGTGCAGTATTAACATGACTGACCTTTGACCGCAAGTTCAATTGATGTATCTACTCTCTTAGGTGTATCCTTATCAAATATTAAGCTCCTTTGTCAAAGAGTTCTTCCAATAAAAGTCCTCGTGGAAAAGGAAATGAGCTTGACCTTTGACCATCTCACCTAAATATCAATAGGGTTTATATATCAGCCTACCAAGCATTAAATCTCTAGGTGATTATTCAAAAGTTGTCAATGTGCAATGTGTTTCCAAAGAAGCCATTACCTGAATATGTGACATAGAGTCGAGGCGAAACATTTGGATGATGATCAATCACAGATCTCCCGTTTCAATCCATCCCCCTTGATAGTACTTCTATTATATAGTACAATTAAGGGAGATGGGTTGAAACGGGAGCCCCGTGGATCAACAAAATAAAAGAGATGTAAATACAGTCAAGACACCATTTGTGACTACCATACAGAAAACAGAGAGCACAAAAACCATTACATCGCCTCCTCTTTGCGGAAACTAATATGTACAGGATGTAATGTAAGAGTTTAATGTTAAGGTTTGAAGAATGAACAATATACATTCCGATATACATACTATCGCCACTCATGGGAATCTAGAAGAGAGTGTTTAACTTTGGGTCCCCTAGGATTTGTAAAAAAATCCACTATTGTGCTACTCTATGCCTTATCGCATACACAAAAATACAGGATCTAAAACCCCCGGGTCGGGTCCGACCCCTCTTGAAAAAGTTCTGGGTTCGCGCATGTTCGTCAATTTAACCACAAATCATACCTATTTTTAAAGAGGGCCATCCAATATAAAGTTGCTTCCTACGTAGCTGTGGTCATAGATCACGTTTGACGCCGAGTCCTTGGTTCATTTCTTAATCCAAACAGAAAGGGGAAGTCTCACTCTGGGGGGAAGTCTCGCTCTACAACTAGTTGTAGAGTGAGACTTCCTAAAGGGGAAGTCTGGCTCTAAAGTGAGCCTTCCCCCGGGGGAAGTCCCACTCTAGAGCAGGACTTCCCCGGGGGAAGTCTCACTCTAGAGTGAGGCTTCCGGGGGGAATTAATCTTGGCAGATAATTTGCAAACAATTAGTTAATTCTTTAAATAACATCAATGTTGAATGATTTTGTCAATATTATAAAAGAAATAAATATCATTTTATACTATGTGACTTTATTTGCAATACATTCAAGCAATTTCAAAACAGTAATATTTTCAAATATTCATATTCCACTTTAAACTTGTATTTTTCTTTCTATAAACGAATAATAAATGCTGTCATGGTGAGAAAATTTCCGGCATATCTGTGTAATTTCTAACATTTTTTTTTGCGTTTATTTAGGATGGTTTTTATTATATTTTTTATATATTTCCCCTTGATTCCTAATTTTTTCTCGTGAATACATTTGTATTTTCGTCATGCAGAAGATGGTATAATACAGTTCTTCTTTTTTGTTTTAAAGAAAAGAACAATGAAAGTAAATTACAAGTGAAATTTTTTCCTCAGTTTTTTCAGTTTCTGTATTATATAAAAGAGTGAATATTCACAAGAGTTTGTTAATTTGTCTCTTTCAAAGAAACGTCCTTACTACACTTGGGAAATAGGTATACTGTAAAGTGCAAAACACAAAGTGGTTTTAGATCTATCACTTCAAAATTATACTGTTATCAAAGACTTGATGATAAAAGTACACTTAATGACTCCGGTAAGCAACAGATGTAACCATGTGTTCATTTAATATAGACCAAAATATAAACACCTTCAGCTGAATCATATAAATTTATTTGGAAGTTTAACATAATCTAAAATTTTTATGTGAAACAGCATAAATGCATGACTAAAATATTGTCTAAAACTGATTCTTTCAAACATTCAAAACCTCCAGCTATACATTCTTTTAAACTTAGTAATAATTTCATCTGTCAACGACCGAAGCCGATATAATTTTGGAAATCTGTATATTTGTAAACTTCAAATTTCAAATTTAAAATTGACAGACAAAATAGCGTTGCTGAACATGAAAAACAAAACTTTCGTAAATTTTGTTGTAAACAATAAATAGAAGTCTATCAATAATATTTATAGCTGTGTCCAACTTATAAGAGGCGTAATTGTGTATGAATACTGCGATGGAATTGCCGAATGGTGTAATTTACCAAAAATGGTCTAATTGAATTGAAATTCTTTTAGTATTATAAAATCTAATAGTCAAGCTCTGCAAGAAGCATTCCACATAGATATAGAATAGACTTTATATGAAATTACACAACAAATGGAGTTGAGGAAAAACGTTGCACTAAAGCATTTTCTTGGCATGTTGATTGTTGCAGTTTATCCCGCTTCATACATTGGACCATAGTGACGTCACAATGACGTCATGTTATGTTTTGGCAAGTTTTCTGCTACATTAAATAATTGTGTATTCCATTAACACATGATAAAGTAGTACAATTAATGTACAAGCATCAAATCTAAAATTACTTTTGAAATACGCTTAGTGGCCATGGAGATATGACTTTGCTCAAGGTCATGTCACACTTTCCAATTATGGGAATCCATTATAACATATTATCTCTGAAGTACCATTACATTAGGATAAAAAACATTTGCAGTCTGGAAAAGATTTTGATAAAACTAAGCCTTAGATTTAAGGTGGTTTTTAAAGTTTAATCATGGAATATATTTGGAATCAGCACCGATGTGTATTAGCACATGTGTATTAGCCAAACTGCTCAGCCGTATTTGGTGTCAAATCTGCAGTTTTACCAGTAAATATGTGACGGAAGTGGAGGGGGCAGGCGGCGGGCCCGTTCTAATTCCACCACGGCATGCATCTATCATTAATTTAATTTCATTATACTTGTAGTATATAAGAATAAATCATAACGTTGGGAAATATTTTAGTAATTTGTAACACATTTTGTGACTAATTCCGTTTTTGCCTATGATTCAAATCGCTTATTCCTTCCGGATATCAGTACGAAACTCTCCGTGTAATTTTATCAAATATTCTGCTTCTTATCAATAGCTTTTTAAGTGGAAGGTCTTGGTTAGCTTAGCAAAAAATTATATTATATTATATTATATTATATTATATTATATTATATTATATTATATTAGCAATCATACCCGTATTTTACAGATAGTTAGTGTCTACTGGGGACAGACAGCTTCAACCCCCCCTATTCAAGTGTCTATTTTCCAGATATGTCTGGGTTTAACTGGGTTGGATTTCCACCTCCTATTTTTTGATGTTCTATTGTCCATAATGTCCAGATAAGATCTTTAAAATAGAGTTCCCTGCCTCAATATAGAGATAATTATTTTACCATATACTTAGGTGTTAAGCAACATTTTCTGGAGAGGACAAGATTTATGAGGTCTATCGAATTTGTAGCATGAAAGTAATTTGTGGTATAAAACTGCAGACACAATTGAATGTTCAGAGAATACTCGTGTAATCCACAAAATTCGAAATAGAGTGCATTTTACTAATTCTAAATAGAAATATCGTTAAAAATCTTTAATGTTGAAGAGAATTTGAGAATAAAATAATGTTCGGTTACTATGAATGCTGTCATTTCAAAATAATGATGGATTCAGTAATATATGATATATATGAATATGAAAACTTATCTTACGTTCTGTTTTCAAATGTTTATTTTTATAAGTGCAACAACCTTCTTTAACAGTGATCAAGTCATTTGCGGAAACTAAGATAATATCTCAAATCGAAACAGTTCTCAATAAAAGACTATTTAGCACTAAGTTCAATATCATAGATATTAAAACCCATTCTGAATTTTACCTACTTACAAATCAGTATTAATACTATTTTCTATGTAGTACGCCAGACCCGTATGTACACAATATCTATCTAACGTGTCAACATTATCATTAACTTTAGGGATGCTTTGCAGATTCTCTTTAAAATGCAGGTTTAATCATAAAGACCTATCAGAATATTGAAACCCAACTAGATACTAGAGACTAAGTGATATTGTAATACATACCTAGTCACCTGTATATTCATTGATTACCACCGGCTGGAGGGGCCTCTAATCAATTCGCATAAAAATTGAAACAAAACGAAAAACAATATGCATTTCAACAGTACAAGATAAACCACATGCCTTGAACTCTAACTTTATTATACTGTCAGTTTAGTGGTGACGTGGTTTAAAGTGCTATCTAATTCACGATGAAATAAACAGTAACAACATGGGTTATGGATAAATGCACATCATTTGTGATTTAACATAAATAAATTGTGTATTATCTAAATATAACCTGAGTATATTATACACAATCAAGCACTGACCTAAATGCGTCTCATAATGTTCGACATCAAGTTGGACAATAAAATATTTGGTCGCACCCCATCCAGACGAGAACATGTATATCATGTACTTGCTATTGCGGGTGTAGATGTCATCTAAATTAGGCCCTTGAACTGAAGTTGATCTAACAATTTCAATACTTCAAATACCAATATATACATTTTCTTATACATGTACTTACGTTTAACTTGATACCTATCTCAACTTGGGGATTTCCTCCATGTATGCATGTTCTTATATACATGTTTAATTATTCGTTTAATTTTTTGTACATTTTTATCATATTTATATATTTATTTGAATGACAGGAATCTTCAGTTTTAGATGTCATTTAAACAGATATTAAAATTTAATCAATTGAGTTGATTACTGATTCGATATGAAAAACATAGATTTTGATTTATGATTTCAGCATATATGTTACTGTCCTCGTCATGAAATGTCTTTTTTTAAATTTTCTTGTTTCTGCTTATTAGTTAGGCTAGAGTTTCAAGACTTTTCAGCATGAACATAATTTATTATGAATGTAGTTGTGGTGTTGTTACCATGGTTATATCTTAAATCGATATAAAACACAGCAAACAGAAAACCATCACACGTGTCATTTTGATAACAGTTCACTCTTTCTGCTCTTCATCTGCTTTATTCCTCACATTCTTTTTTGATCTTGGCAGATAATTTGCAAATGATTAGTTAATTCTTTTAAAAACATCAATGTTGAAAGATTTTGTCAATATTATAAAAGGAATAGATATCATTTTATACGATGTGAGTTTATTTGCAATACATTCAAACAATTTCAAAACAGTAATATTTCCCAATATTCATATTCTCCAGTAAGCTTTTTTTCTATAAACGAATAAAAAATCCTGTCATGGTGACAAAATATCCGGCATATCTATGTAATTTCTAACATTTTATTGCGTTTATTTAAGATTCTTTTCTTTGCTTATTAATTTCCCCTGGATTTCTAATTCTTTTCTCGTGAATACATTTGTATTTTCATCATACAGAAGATAGTATAATACATAATACATTTTTTTTTATCAAGAAAAGAATACTGAGAGTAAAATACATTTTTGTATTGTAAAAAAAGTAAAATAAATAAAAACTCACATAAGCCTTATTACTATGATTCTTTTATGGAAAGGAGCTTAATAAGCATGGGTAACAGCATACTGTAAAGTGCAAACCGCAAAGTGGTTTAAGATCTATCACTTGAGACTGAAAGACTTGATGATAAAAGTACACTTAATGACTCCGGTAAGCAACAGATGTAACCATGTGCTCATTTTAATATAGGCCAACATATAAATACCTCACCTAAATCATATAAATTTATTGAGAAGTTTAACATTATGCAAATTTTTTATGTGAAACAGCATATGTGCATGACTTAAATATTTCAAACATTCAAAATCAATAGGAAAGTATGTATGTTCCTCCAGCTATACATTCTTTTAAACTTAGTAGTAATTTACTCTGTCAACGACCGAAACCGATATGATTTTGGAAATCAGTATACTTGTAATCTTCAAATTTGAAATTTAAAATTAACAGACATTATAGCGTTGCTGAACATGAAACACTTTAGTTAATTTTGTTTTAAACAATAAATAAAAGCCTATCAATAATATATATAGCTGCGCCCAACTTACAATTGTGTATAAATACTGGGATTCAATTGCTGAATGATGTAATTTACAAGAAATGGCCGAATTGAATTGAAATTCTATTGGTATTATGAAATCTAGAACCAAGTCTCAGCAAGAGGCATTTCAAATAGATATAGAACAATCTTTATATGAAATTACACAACAAATGGAGTTGAGAAAAAGGTTGCACTAAAACATTTTTTCTTCGCATGTTGATTGTGTATCCCGCTTCATAAAGTACATTGGGCCATAAAGACCTTGCTCAAGGTCATGACACACCTTCCAGTTATGGGTATCCATTATGACATAGTATTTGTGAAGTACCATTAGATTAGGATAAAGAATTACCATTGAAGTACATTCTGGAAGGGATATTGATAAAACTAACCCCTTTTTAAAAAAATAATTAATAAAGTTTAAGCATATAATATATTTGGAAACAGTGCCGATGCACTGGCAATGCCACTGGTGATACCATCAGGAAATCCGCACATCAGAGGTTGTATGAATTCAGTGTTAAAAACTATAACATGTGATATATATCAGTTAAATGTATTGTAAAATTTATGGCACTTGAATAATGCGCAAGAAAGCGCCCTATTTGCAGTCTGAACTCGATTCAATCATATCAACTGCTAATTTTAAATCGTGAAACGTGTAATAGAACCAGCATGAACGTTTGTCCATAAAAGTAGGCTTTTGTCGTTATTTAACTCGTGATTATAAAAATATACTACATTGACCTGTCGTAGTAACAGATGAAAATAACGTGTAAGTTTGCACTTGCTCATTTAGCCCAAAGCATGAAACATTGCTCATCCAATTGCATTGTAATGATAGTGCATGTAGAAGAATTTCTTTATAAATATGCGGAACACATGCATTTGAAACAACCTATGTGCATCAACACCTCTTTCGCCTAATCTTAGTCATTTTAGGAATCAAGAGGAGGTCGGTCGTAATGTTTAAACTACAGGTAAGCTCTAGTTGTTACTGGTGCTGAATCTTTGTCTTTATCACTTCTGTATATGGTTTGAGCTTCTATTTTGAAAAGAGGCACTACAATATGTCTCTATCGTGTTTGAAATCTACTTATTGCATGTTTTATGGTAGCTTTGCACTAATAAGAAATCATTTGCTGAGATGTTGATTTCTTTTTTTAAATGTACAGATAAGTGCAGCCCTAACATAAGTCATAGCATACACGTTAACGTGAAAAGTGGTCACGATGATTGCTTTAGGACACGCGCTAGGACCACTCGACGAGCCGAAAAAAATTCGCGGTATTATTATTTATTCCGATGTGCGCTAGGTCCAGTCGCGTGTTCCCGTGTTTGATTTGTTTATGTCGTAGTACGGATGAAGAAAATAAAATGGATTACATTAAATTAACGAGAAAGTCCCCATATATACGTGAATACATGAATTTGTAATTAAATATAAGGTTTTTATAACAAAAATTAGAACAGATAATAAAACAATTGAAATCACCATGTCGATATGCAGTAAGGTATTACTGTTAAACTTCTTTTTTCAGTTCATACTATCGCGTGATCATTCTTTAAAGTTTGTTTTATTTATATATTAATTTATTAATGATTATATGTATTTATTTATGTATTATCTATTTATAACTTTATTTTTTTAATTCTTATATTAATATTATCATTATCATCGGCATCATTATTCTCATTATTATTAGCTCATATATACGGCCATGTATTTAGATATACAATATATACAGCAATCTTCCTTCAAGTTCTTCTATATGTAAATGTAAAATATTAGTTCAAGCTGTAAGCAAACGAACGTGGCTGCCAAGAGCATCCGTGCGACAGACAAACCTGCTATTTTTGCTTATCATGACTATTTACCGATGGATACTTAGGGGATAAACGTACGCATTTGATTGTTTCCGACCGGTATACCATGGAAACACAGCCAGGAAAACAGTGCTTTTAACGGTATAACCACGGTATACCTGTCGAAAACAATCAAACACAGTACGTTTATTCCTATTCTATTTTATTGTAACAAAAAATCGGGTTTTTCCCTCTTTAAAATTGTCCCAAAATTCCTTGTTGCTAGGGACGGATAGCGCAATGTTTAAAATTGTTCCAAGAAACGAATTGATATATAGTGCACTGACATAAGAAGTTTCTTCATTTTCATATTCTTAAATTTTTATGATTGAATTATTAATCACAAATTAATTCATACATGAGTGACTTGACGTCGCACTGTAAACAGCTGAACACGCAGTTTTACTGTGGCGCGGAGAGATGAAAGGACACGCACTTGATGCTTGGAAACATATTGAATGGTGGTACGTTATGTACGTTGTCAGTTTTGTTGGTTCGACTTGATTGTAATAATAATGTGCACGTGAATGGTAGAACTTGCAAATCGTCCTTGATACGAGACTTAAGATGGACGTTAAGAACATTGAACGAACTTGTAAAAGGCTCTATTTTTTATAGTAGGAGTTAGAGGCAATGTTTGCAAAGACGTACAATGTAGTTATACATTTGAGGACGATATATTGTGGTTAGACATGTCTGAACGCTAACGTGTGGACCAATCAGAATTGCCAAAAAAAAAAAACAAGTGAATTAGAAAATGGTATAACCATCCCTTTTGACTACGAATTATACTAGCTAGATAATATCATAGCATCACGGCAGGTGTAACCAGGCAGCATGAGATGCTTCCTCCTCCATGGCGTCTGATCCTACCTGTCCTCACGGACATCTCTATATATCTCGTCTAGTAGATTTGATGTTTCTTATTGACTACCGCTCGGTATATCATCACATTCCTTTCCATTATGAGCAAGATATACAATATTTTAAAACGCTAGAATGTAAATACAGACACTCCAATGCGCAAATGTGGATGATTAATAAATATGTCCATTGAACTATTGGTTAAAATTCTTTAATGTTAGAAATATATCCGCCCCGTTTTGAATTCGCCCTCCAATCAGAGGGCGAAAAGGCTGAAAATAAATCGAGGGCAAAATTTTCCCTGTAGACAGTATCGCTGTCATGATTACTCATTCAAGAAATTAAGGAGAGATCAGTTTTAAATAATGTAATCGGATTCGTTGTTTCTTATGGTTTTTGTTTGAAATTTGTTGAAAATTAAAGGCTACAAAATAGTTACCGAAAATAAACTTTTATACACAAGAGAAAGAAACGTTATTCTTTGCCGGACGCAGAATATCCAGGATTTGAGAAGCTGATTTTAGACTGCTGGTGGTGCTATTATCTATTTCTGTCAGCTAGTCAAAATTCTTCCAGTTCTTAGAAAAATATATTACTTGACTGAATTATTGTCCATCTGGCAAGTGTAATGTTAACTTCTCCAAAAATTGTCGACTATTCAAAATAATTTATCTTTGACAAGTCTATGTATGGTAAATTGTCGAAATGACTCTTACATTAAAGTTAAGACTTTGCTCTGCATATATTTATCGTCTAGATTTCCACCCTTAAGGCTTTGAGCTTAACCGATGAGACATAATTTGTCGAACTGCGCATATGGTGCACCAAATTAAAAACAAAAGTATTTATGGTACTATATATATTATACTACTATCCATAACCTGCATAATGTGGTCAGTAAAATAGCATGTTTATTCGTTTAGTAAGTGTGACCATGATATAACATGACAAAAAGTACCAATCATAAAATGATTTTGTTCTGTTTATTCTAGACGACGCTTGCATTTCTGATTTTGGTTTTACCCTTCGCTGTGTCGGGGGATAGCAGTTGTGCTGAATTATCTGCATTCAGGAGACAATTGCAAGAGATGCGTAACAATATGCATACAGTGCAAAATGACATTGCAACGTTGAAGACCCAGAGTGTACAAGGTATTATAAATCGGTTTAATGGGATATCATATTGATATTTCTGACCACAGTATTCAAAGTATAGTCGTCATTACCAAATTAAATGACCCGCAGCATTAAATGGATTAATCTTATATTTCATATCATGCTTGATATAGGATAATTTTGCAGTTAAAAGTTTTCGTCATTTTATTGTGACATTACTATGCAAGCATTAACGTCATAACGAAAAACCCGATAAAGAGTAGCATGTCTGGCATTTAGTCCCTTATATCATGTTTCATTGAAATAAATTCATCCAATGCAATTATCAGCACAATTGTTACACACAGTATACGTGCATAATACCAATTAGAATTACAAACCACGTATGAATGTAAAAAGAAGACTTTGATTACATCTTATGTTAATCGTTTAATACATTGTCTATCATGTGGTGGTCCTGATACCGTTCCTCATTTTAGTCGGATCAAAAAGAATAGTCCAGGTTTCAAATTACCACTAGTACTTAGTCAAAATAAGAACTGATGTTCAGTTCCAGTCTTATGATATTTTTAACAGTATAGCAGTCTTTATAGTATACAAAGTTTGAAAGTGGTATATTATCAAGGTTCTTTTTGATTAAAGTATATAAGATAGTTTTATATAATCAATACCAATTTTCAGTGTTTATGACCCGAAAAAAGATTTTTAATCTATTGTGATTCAAGTTTGCAAATTATTCAGAAAATAAGGATTAACGTCCTCAAGCATATTTCTGTCTTTAGCTGGGTTTTTGGTCCTTGTTTTGTGTGCTTTTCAAAAATTTATACTTATGATTTTCATCGTAACTGCCTTGAGTACTACTGACGAAACGCACGCTGTTGAAATACGCATAAAGTGCATTAAATTAATACATCTATATATATTCTTGTAGTCATTTGTACTGACATGTGAATGGATATAAATATAAAAACATTCTGCAGGAAGCAGTGTCATATATACAAGATGGGGAAGAAAAACATGTCCCAGTAGTGCTGAACTGGTATATTCAGGTAATATATGGTACATTATATTGAATTTGGTATATAACAGGCTCCGAAATTGAACAGATATTAGATAATAAGAGAATAGAAATTAATTATAAATATGGTAAAAAAAATCAAATATAAGTTTCGATTAAAGATATTTATTTAATACATCATATTAATCCATCATTTTTGTAATTTGATAAGCAATCATCATCAAATTTGAGTGTTGCACGGCTGACTCATATTGTTGTCACTTTGTAATTTTATAGTTTCGATTTTTCCATTATCCAATTTTTCGTTATATGTTTATGACCTATCTACTATGGCAACTTGTCGATCCCTGTTTCTCCTTAATGAGGATTATTTTAATAATTTTTAGACGGGACCATTTTATCTGTGCCGTCTCATGCAATCGGTTGTTTCGATGTTGACATGATAGTATCTCTAACCTCAAATCTAAGCCATGCTATAGTACGGAGAAGACATCTTATATTTCGCGCAATGCCAACATAAAAGTAGAAATTGACATTACGAAAATTCAAATAGTAATTACTTATTTACGAAAGTATGTACTATGATGTAATGATGTACTTAAAACGATATAGAAATGAAAATACACAAGATTACTGTTCGGTGTAAGAATACACATTATGTATCCGTTACGGAAATGGCCGAGTAGGTACGATTCAGCAATCTTAGCCAGATAGCGCTGCGCATCTTTTACCGTTTGTGATGTGATTGCTATTTTCAGATTGTGTCAGCATTATTTAATTGTCTGTGATGTGATTGCTAATTTAGATTGGGTCAGCTACAAATAATGAAATTCAGATAGATAGCGTATGCTCATTTCAATACTTCAGGATATGGCTTAGTTTTATCATTTTTTGTCAAGTTGTGCAATAATAGTTTGTTTGCAGACTTAAGGTGTCTGAGGAACATTTCTGTCTGACAATGTGGTCAACAATAAATCACTAAGAGATCCGGATTTTCTACTATAGATATGATAATATGTGTTACAATAAAGGTTTAAAACATTTATTATTTTCAAACTTAGACGAATATAAGTGAAAGTCCCCGTCTATCTGTACCATGAGTACTTTAATAAAATGTATGT
Organism: Pteria penguin; assembly: GCA_035048485.1. Lineage (NCBI taxonomy): Eukaryota > Metazoa > Mollusca > Bivalvia > Pterioida > Pteriidae > Pteria > Pteria penguin. Next base: position 16,117,950 of record CM068590.1, read on the forward strand.
TCTTCGGATGTACCGCTTTTGTGATGATTGTGAAAAAACTTGGCAATTGAATTGGTCAACATCGGCGATTGTGTGACGATTGCCTCTTCAATTGATTGTTCTATGTTGTTACCGCAACTCTTTTTAAATCGAAATGGCTTTCTGATATCAATGTTTATGCTTATTGCTGTTTGCTATTTATGTCCATGGTGAGTTTGTCATACATCTGAGTCAGATGTATTTTCTCCTTTCATTTAAAAAACTAAAATACAGGTTTCAATATATTTTTATGAGACTGAAAAATGTCAATGCATTTACATTTAAATCGAAAGTCATAACCCCCTATACATTATTTCAGCAGAACTACCACAATTCAATATTTCCACCGTAAACCCAACCTAATCTACATGTATTTGTACCCATATTCTTCCCTATTATTATAAACCCTGTGCTACAGAAATAATATGATGTATGAAATTAAGGTGCTAGCGATATTGATAACATGCCAGTTAGTGTGTTCAAACTGCAAACAATTACCATCAAACAATTAAAATGTAAGCAAGATACTTGTACTACGTTTTCCCTATTAAAATGTTTTAATTCTACCAAATTAGCTAGTTACAATTTTTTGAGAACAGTAAATTTCCATCATGCATAACTTTGTCTTTAGGCGATTTATGAGTCTTTTTATTAGATTTTTGGACTTCTTGATATCTATTGAAATTGTAGAAATTCGCATCAGGTGCTCACAATTCATTTTGGTATATTTATATCAATATTTCTGTTGTACGTACAGGCTATACCGGCGGTTCGCATTACCGCCATATCGGTGGTGCAGCTGAATTTGTATGTCTACCTAGGGAACCACAATGGGGCACTCCTGTCGACGGGAGAAACGACGGATTCGCTTTTATGTATGGAACTGAATATCAGTGGCACAAAAAGCTCTATAACCATGATGTCCCTTGTGCTGTATGCTGGAGTAAGGGACCGTCGGTCATCAAAATGATACCAGGTAAAAACAAATATGGTAAATGGTATAAATTGTCTCACAGAAAACTTCAAATTACAAATGTACTGGATTAAACTGAAATCATTCGACATACCGTAGAAATGTGTTTGATGTTTCACAAAATAATTCTAAACAATGTCCTGTTCTGATGTTGTGTGAGTATGACACTGCAAAATACTTGCAGTGTCTGTCTACATCCATCAGGCGGTGTTGAACTATTGTTGTTTCATCTGTGATTATGGGCATTCATCTCGAACAGGAGATCCTCATTCCTCCAGAGCATCTGATTTCACCACTGACAAAAGACAGTTACTGTTCCGAGCACCTGATTTCACCTCTGACAGGCAATGCTTATACTTCACAGGCATCTGATTTCACTTATGACGCTTGCTTCTCCCGGACCTATGGTCCTACCTCTGATGAGAGACGTTTACTCCTCTCGGGCACCTGGTCCTATCTCTGACAGGAGACTTTTGCTCCTGCGGGGCACCTGGTCCTACCTCTGACAGGAAACGTTTACTCCTACCGGGCACCTGGTCCTACCTCTGACAGGAGACGTTTTCTGCTCCCGGGCACCTGGTCTCAACTCTGACAGGAGATAATTACTCCTCCCGGGTACCTGGCCCTACCTCTGACAGGAGACAATTACTCCTCCTGGGCACCTGGCCTACCTCTGACAAGAGACTTTTCTTCTCCCGGGCACCCAGTCATACGTGACAGGAGACGTGTACTCCTCCTTGGGACCTGGTCCTACCTCTGACAGATGCTTATTCCTCACGGGCACCTAGTCCTACCCCTGACAGGAGACTCTCACTCCTCTCTGGTACTTGGTTTCACATCTAGTTTTCAGAGATCTATGAATGTTCAGCATGATATTTTTACTACTACGAATACATTGATAAAATATCAGTTTCTATCGTATTTTACATTCAGCACGCACTCAATGTTACAAAGGATGGACAGCCCAGTACCAAGGCAATCTAGTAGCTGGATATCATGGTCATGCATCTGCTACACAATACGTGTGTCTGGACAGCAACCCAGAAAGTCTGCATTCCTCCATCTCGAATCACGATGGTCGCTTGATGTATGGCGTAAAAGCCAAATGTGGGTCATTTAAGTGTCCGCCATACAAAGATGGGAAAACGCTTACATGTGTTGTTTGCACACGATAAATATCTAACAGATTTACCGTAATAAAAAAATCTGTATGATGCAAGCTTTCATTTTTATTTTTTCTAATGTTATTGTTTTAGACATTATTTTATTTATTCATTTATATTTAATTATCATTATTTGTATGGCGTTAAATTCTACTGAGAAAAAAATATATGAGTAAATTCTAAACTTTAAGATAAAAATGTATGCTTTATGATGGCGATGGGGTCAGATGTGTTGATGACAACATATAAATCCCATACACCTCATGCGCAACAGAATCGCAAACATCAATTTTATATGTGATATTCGTAATATTAAGTAATAAATGCAGTTAAACGATTCTGTAAATGGAAATATCATCGATCTAAAATAACCCCAGCTAGAGGTATGTGGGTTTTTTTTTTTTTTTTTTTTTTGTTGGTTGTTTTTTTGGGGTTTATTATATTGGTTGTTGCTTTCTTTCATTTAATGTGCGTATAAATAGTTAATTGTGATCCAATGCGTATGAAAAATGGCATGTAGCTTATATGTGATTGACAGTCGGTCTACACCACTTTGGCTTATAGGAGGGAATTGAGACCCAGCCACACAATTAACATCAAATATTTGATAACAGTGTGGATAAGCGTAGCTATATAGTAAGCCTTGTCCATGGAAATCTACCTATATAGCAAGTCTCCCCTCTGTATCCGTTTTATAGAAATAAGTTCTGATTTTGAATGTTCTGAAGTAGGGAACACTATCATTAAGATGGGTAATATTCCCAGTTATAGCAACAAAAATCAAGACCATAGTATTTAAGAAAATTGTAAAATAAAAATATCAGTTACTCATTGTAGTTGCATCTGGTACAATAAATATTATTGAAATGACTTTAGAATAAGACAGTTTTTTTATCTGATTTTTTGGGTCTAAACCATCATTCTTCGTTGCATTCACATATTTCTTAAAACCCATTGTTAAGCAGTATTTTCAACTAGGATTATAATATCTTACTCATGTTAGGACCTGGCTGGATTGATCACTTTTTTACTTCTCAAGAGCCGTTAAATAAAATTTCTTTTACACTCCATAGGAAGAAAGTACTAATAGTCCCCTAGAATTGTTGTTGTTTTCATCCCAACCTGTCAACAGTGGGCGCCACCACAGGCAAAAGTAGGTCACAGAGGGTATCCTCCTTCGATTGTTTGATTGAATATTGTTTTACGTCACACCACGATTATTTAACGAATATGGTGACGGCATCTCTCTGATGCATTGCGTACAAATTTAGAGCTTTGCAACGGACCCACCTGAAGCAGTAAGGGATCTTACGTGCCATGCCTACCGTGACACGGGACCTCGGTTTTTACTGTTGCATCCAAAAGACATAATACCGGTGCCCCCAGGGCGGAAGTCCAACCCGGGACCTCTCTATCACGAACCGAGCACCTTATCCACTAGGCCACATTGGCTTATCCTTCTTTGACAAACTTCCTCTTCAGACTGGGTGGATACAGGGACAAACTGAATGCATAGGAATGATCCAGAGGGATGTGAGAAGAAGTGTTGTCCTTTTTGGCTCTGTTCTGAAATCAAATTTCTCACGTTTTTGCAACATTTTTTGAACTTAGTAAAGTCCATGCAGAAAAGTGTCATGTTCTTCATTTAATTGATAATGATAATTTTCTATGGGCTATTTTGATTCTAATTATGGTGAGAAATATTATTCTGAAAGAATTTTTTCAATATCTCAATTTTTGGATTTCTTATGATTTTCCTAAGACTTCCAATAAAATGATAGTTGGCCATTTTTCATATCTTCAACTTTTTCTACAAAGGTGTTGGAAGGATTTTAATAAAAATAGATAACTGCTAACCCCCTCTTTACAGGTGCTGCCACCACAGTCATAAGTAGGTCACAAAAGAGTACCCTAATTTAACAATATTCTTCTGCATAGTGGTTGTATACAGAGAAAACCAGAATGTATAGAAATGATGTATAGGGATGGTGAAGAGGTATTGTTATTTTGGTTCCCTTCCAAAATCAAATTTCAGAAGTTTTTCCACATTTTTTAGACCTTGTGATTTCAATGCGGAAAAGCGTCATATTTCCTAGTTAAGTGATAATAATGATTTCATATGGACAATTTTGATCATGATTATAGTAAAGAATAATATTTTAAAATATTTTTGTCAATATCTCATTCTTTGGATTTTCTATGAATTTTTAAGACTTTCAAATGAGGTTGTAGAATGACAATTCTTCAGAATTTTAACTCCTGCTGTTTTACCAGTTGAAAAATCTTGATGAAACAAATATGGTATACATGAAGTGCTAAAGGTCCTCTATCAATTTTGGATATTCCATCCAAATCGGTCAACAGGTTTTGCCATCATGGCGAAAGAATAGGTCATGTCTTACAATGGTATATATACCACTTCGTAATTAAAATATGGAGAGTAGCGGTTCAAATCCAGCTGTGATCAATTTTTTTTCATTTCTTTACACATCTAAATAAGGTTTTAGATGTTTCACAAAACTCAATATATGAAATTAGGCCATTTTAAGTTGGATCTGAACAATACTTGAAACAATTGTTTGGATGTTGGATGATAACCTCCATGCAGACAGTATTGTCGATACGATTTTCCACACTTATTAAATGCAGTTAGATACACCTTTGTTGAAGACCCAGGATATTCCAGTTTTACGGCGATATACCGAATGAACTATGGACTGCATGCCTGATGTCTGGAAACACTTGTTCCCATCATAGTAAAGGTCATGTGAAGTAACAGTCACTTTGAACAGTCCACATTTATCGTGCTGACATGTTTCATATGTATTGACATGATCAGCACTTATGTACTTGTTCAACTTGTTCCAATACTTTGATGAGTAGATATCATATGTTTTGTCACTTTTGCCATTTTCCACTGTATGGGAGTCATAAACGACGTTAGGTTTACGGGCAAACGTTACCTTCATTGGTAAATACTTTCACAAATTTGTGTGTCTTTGACAATTTATTTTATATAAATTTTGGACAGACCTTAAAACCTGCTTCTTTAAAAGCATTAATGATAACCTTAGCTGGAGTGAAAGCTGGATATGTTCCAGAACTAGACACTGTCGTATTTGTGTTATTTGTGGAATCCATGGCACTCATACTCATTCTACCACTGTGCATGTTACCCGAAACAAAGAAACCAGATATATCCCCTCGACTGGTGCTGTTGAAAATAGATACCGTTACCGATGTACCGGATCGTAAATCATCCATTGCATTTGTAATGTTACTACTAAATGTCATATGTGAAAGATTTGACAGTTGCATTTGATGCAAAGGTATTGTGACCGGAGAATTGGGAAGGAGATGTTAGCACTGACAAATTCACATCCGGGTTGATATTGTTGAAAAAGCAGCAGATATTTCAACCTGTTCCACGACTGTATCAGGAGCTGATCTGGAAATACATCGTGTTGGCCATCACCACCAAGGGCACTGTACGTAAGGTGACCTACAACATGGTACCCACCACGCACAAGTTGGTGGAGGATCACAGGTGAAGAAATTTCTAGGAAACCTTCGTTCATACCCCTCTCGATTATTAAGTACCGTGTTATTCCATACCAAATTATGCATACGATCATCTGGACGGTGACCAAACTGATTTGTATTTGGATACCCCCAGACTGCTGTCTCCCCGGTACGATTTTGAAATTCTCACCAAATGTAATCGATGTGTGTAACACAGGGTCCATCGCAGCGGAATTTACTCTAAACATAGTACCACCGACCCAAACGTAAACCAGATCGTGTATGCTTTCCAAAGGTTGAGTCATTTCACCATTTGATGATATTCTATAAATTCTCTGTACACTGCTTTTCGTGATGAGTCTTCCACCGTCGCCAATATTGCGCACCAAAGGTCCATTTGGAGTAATCCAATTTGCAAAAGGCCCAGTCTCCACAATTTAACCTCCAACTTCGAGAGAATCCGGATACCATATTATAGACGTTCTTGGATCTGTCATCTCTTCGTCAAGACTTGAATCCCAGTATGGAATTTTCACTGTTGGATCCTTTTCTCTTAGAGCATTTTCATATCTACGAAAGGAATTATAAAATAATGTCATCAATCTTTAATGCAGTAAGTAACATACAGTAAGAAATCTGAATTCACTAAATCACCGAATATCAAATATATAATTTATGGCTATTTGTTAACTCATACTATTTTGGCGGCAAAAGAACTTTAAAACTTCGTAACGGGCGAATTCAATTTGAAAGAATTTACTCGGGAATAAATGGTGAAATAATGTTGATTTCGAGACACATGAAAAACTTGATGACGTTTCAGGCACCGAAACCATTATTTCCAATAGCTAATTAATAACTCGTCTAGGCACGTGCAAGTGACGCAATATGTAACAATGTTCAAAAACTAACGCTAGGAATGTTAATTTCCTTCCTAGCAATCCGTTGCCGATCCACTGATTGGCTGAAAATCAGAGGTCACCTTACGGGGTTTCGCCACATCTTGATGCACAATGGGAAAAACAGAGAAGCAAAATAAAGCTATGATTTATGTCAAATTGATGAAAGATGTAAAATGAAATATTCCTGTCTTCCTACACAGAAAAAGCTATTAATTAATTATCCATAGCTTTATGAAAACCCTTTACACTTTGTACAAATCGATATAACATAACCTATTAGTTACCTTTACCGATTGTGATTTTGTTGCGTTTACCTTGCTAAAAGACCTGCTGATTCTATAGAGTGTTTTCAAAATGGAAAAAATATTAATAATCAAAAATTTTGATGGACATTTAATAGTTCCAAGAGTAAAAGAAAACTATCAAACTTTGACCTCAGATTTCGATAGACGTTGATGGAATACAACATTGCCCCATTTTAAGCTCTATTGGCACTTAAGACTGGTCAATTAAGCTTTGTCCAAACGTTTTTATGCAGACATAAGACATCATGGAAATTGTTAACATTCGAAATGGGGTTGTACCCCTGGTTCGTCTAAAGTAAGGTATTACTTGTTTTTCCATTTAGTATTATTCCAATAAAATACGACAATAACTGGTGTCACATGTCTATGGCACTAACAACAATGTACCACCATGTACATTCACGGACCCCTGAAAGTCAGAGGTGAGACCAGGTACGCGGTAGGAGTGACCATCTCCTGTTTGACTAGCCACACCCGCCATGAATGCCCTGACATACAGACGAAACAATATAATTCAGCACTGTATATATACATGAATGTGAACAAACACTGTGTAGAAAGTGTCACAACTACATAACATCAGGAAAAAGGGTATAATAACACATAAGTGAGACACTGCTGTGTGTGAAAGCACCTCTTTCATATTTAGATTGGCCGGTTCCTTTTTCTGATCAACAATTTATGTGTGGTATTATTACTTTGCTCAGCTCTCACGAGATTAGCACATGTGGCTTATTTTAAAGATATGTGTTTCATATGGGCATTTTAATTTTTCTGAAAATAAAATCCATTAAATTGAAATGTCCTCTTATACATATTTCAAGCTAGTATGTTTTCAAGCTAGATTTTCAAGCTAGTTATTTCAAGCTAGATCTCATATTTGCAAAGTAATATTCTAGTTCAGTGTATTTATGAAACGTTTCTCTTGAATTATTAATGAGCAAACATAACCATGATGAACATTTACAAGAACAGTTTTGGGGGTTTTTCTCTGCTTTTTGTGTGGTTTTTTTTTTTTTTAATTGGGGGGGGGTCCTTTTGATACTTTCACTATTTTCCCTATAATTGAAGATATTCTTGTTTAATTGGTGCTTGGTGACTTAATACTGATGTACACACATTTGATGTGTATCCTTGTATCTTTTTTTCTGAATAATGCTTACAAATTCGGTTATTCTTGGTTTAGATCTCAAAAGTTCCAACTCATACAAGCTCTGATCCACCACCGCATTTTATGTACTTAATCTTAGAAATACAGTTATATGCAACCTGATCATAGCTTCCTTATCCATGTGTGGTAAAACATAAAAAAGTGTGAAGAACAACATGTAGAAAACTATGGAAAAGGAATGACCCACACATTAGCAAGGTGTAAAAAAGTTAATCCCTTGAACAGGAAGTGTGATATGCATAACCAATACGATTATCGTAGGACACACATGTAGTGAAAGTCGGGGGGGAGGGAGGGGTAGGTATGACATATGACAGAAGTAGTTTAGAAAAACTGACTAGGCTAAAGCGCTGCAATAGATCATTTTGTTACAGTGCAAATATGTGAGTAAATCTAGGAGGGTGAGTCGCAAAAAAAAACCCCGGCAATTCATAGAAAACGGTCATATTAGAGTTTGATTTCCTCAGAAAGAACACAACGCTTTAGATAATCATATAGTCAAACTTCGATAATTCGAATGTTGGAAATATGAAAACCGCGAAAATTTTAAGTAACCATGTGGTCCCAACAGTATTTTCATACCATTAATTCTTATGTACTACTAAAACTGCACACGGACACTCGAAATGAAACCACGGTTTTGGGAAATAATTGTTTTGCACATTAATTACAACTGTCACCAACAGGACACGTTAATCCAGTGGTATCACACTGGACATCAATTCTGAGGGCCCGGCTTCATTTCCGGCTGAGTCATGGAACTGTTGGCAAGTATTTGCAAGTGCGCTACAATTTTTATGACTATTTAATGTTTATTTTCCTTGGAACGAGCAACTTATTCCAAAAAGCAAATCGTATAAACTATAAGGCAGATTATCTATTCTATCATTTAATGCAGTCTCTTGTTATTTTAACCTCTAAAAATGAAAATTACACAAGAATGTCATAAAGAATAACAGGTGTAGATAGCGTGAAGGACAGCGCAGTCATCTTTCAGCTATACCAAAATATGCCAGTGGCGGATCCAGGATTTCCGAAAAGGGTTGGGGTCACATGTGTATTAGCCAAACAACTCTGCCATATTTGGTGCCAAATCTGTATTTTTACTAGTAAATATGTGTCGAATATGGGGGGAAAACGCCCACTCACAATCCGCCACTGCATGCAACAATCATTTAACTTAATTTCATTATAATTGTAGTATATAAGAATAAAACCTAACCTTGCGGAATCATTTAGTAATTTGTAACACATTTTGTGTATGACAGGTTTTGTGCCTAATTCCTGTTTTGTCTTTAATTCAAATTGCTTATTCCTACCGGATGCCAGTACGAAAATCTCCGTGTACTTTTATCAATATTCTGCTTCTTATCAATAGCAACGGTCTTGGTTAGCTTAGCAAAGAAATGGTATTATATTATATTATATTATATTATATTATATTATATTATTTTATATTATATTATATTATATTATATTATATTATATTATTTTATATTATATTATATTATATAACAAATCGTTTTTGCAAAATATCAGTTTGAAACAGGCGTATTGTGGCGAAGAAAAATCGGGTTTGATTTCCACCTCCTGTTTTTCGATGTTCTATTTTCCAGAATGTCCAGAGAAGACCTTTAAAATAAGGTTCCCTGCCTCATTATAGAGATAATTATTTTATCATATACTTATAGGTGATATTCAACATTATCTGGAGAGGCCAGGATTTATTAGGTCTATCAAATTTGTAGTATGAAAATAATTTGTGGTACAAAACTGCAGACACAATTGAATGTTCAGAGAATACTAGTGTAATCCACAAAAATTGAAATAGAGTGCATCTGACTAATTCTAAATAGAAAGATTGTAAAACATCTTTCATGTTGAAGAGAATTTGAGAATAAGTTAATGTTCAGTCACTACATGTATGAATGATACCATTTCAAAATAATGATGGTATCAGTAAAGTATTATATAAATGATTATAAAAACTTATCTTACGTTGTGTTTTCAAATGTTTGTTTTTATAAGTGCAAAACAATGTAAAAATTACTACAAAGTAAGTAATTTGCTGGGCGACATTTAACGTTTGGGAGGTCATAAGGTCACAGTCGTCCCTACCCCATAGAAAATATTTTTAAGTAAATATTTTCTCCACTTTCTTATTAAATGGAGTCCGCTCTGTATACCCTGGGGTATAGTGATATATACTCCAATGAATACTCAACTAGATACTAGAGATTAAGTGATAGTGTTATATATACCTAGTCACCTGTACATTCATTGATTATCACCGGCTGGACGGGCCTCTACTCAATTCGCATAAAAATTGAAACAAAACGCAAAACAATATGCATTTCAACAGTGCAAGATAAACTACATGCCCTGAAGTTTAACTTTATCATAATGTCAGTGGTGATGTGGGTTTAAAGGGCTATTTCAATTCACGATGAAATTAAAATAAACAACATGGGTTATGGATAAATGCACATCATTTGTGATTTAACATGAATAAATTGTGTATCATCTAAATATAACCTGGATATATTATACACAATCAAGCTCTGATCTAAATGTGTCTCATAATGTTCTACATCAGGTTGGACAATGAAATATTTGGTCACACTCCTTCCAGACGATAACATGTATATCATGTACTTCCTATTGCGGCTGTTGATTTCATCTAAATTAGGCCCTTGATCTAACAGTTTGAATACTTCAAATACCCATATATACATTTTCTTATACTTACATTTAACTTGATATCTATCTCTAATTGGGGATTTCCGTACGTATGTATGTTTTTATATACATGTTTAATTATTCGTTTAATTTTATGTACATTTTTATCACATTTAGATATTTATTTGAATGGCAAGAATCCTCAGGTTTAGATGCCATTAAAACAGATATTGGAATTCAATCAATTGAGTTGATTACTGATTCGATATGAAAAGCATGGATTCGGTTTTATGATTTCAGCATATATGTCACTACCCTCTTCATGAAGTGTCCTTTTTATAAATTTTCTTGTTTTTGCCTTTTAGTTAGGCTAGAGTTTAAAGACTTTTCATCATGAACATAATTTATTATGAATTTGGTCGTGGTGTTGTTACCATGGTTACATCTTAAATAGATATAAAACACAGCAAACAGTAAACCATCACACACGCCATTTGGTTAACAGTTCACTCTTTCTGCTCTTCATCTGCTTTATTCCTCGCATTATCTTAATCTTGGCAGATAATTTGCAAACAATTAGTTAATTCTTTTAAAAAATCAATGTTGAAATATTTTGTCAATATTATAAAAGAAATAAATATCATTTTATACTATGTGACTGTATTTGCAATACATTCAAACAATTTCAAAACAGTAATATTTTCAAATATTCATATTCACCTTTAAACTTGTATTTTTCTTTCTAAAACGAATAATAAATCCTGTCATGGTGACAAAATATCCGGCATATCTGTGTAATTTTTACCATTTTATTGCGTTTATTTAAGATTTCTTTATATTGTTATTAATTTTCCCTGGATTCCAATTTTTTTCTCGTGAATACATTTGTATTTTCTAATGCAGAAGATGGTATAACACATTTCTTCTTTTTATTTCAAGAAAAGAATAATGAAAGTAAAATACACGTGAAAATATTTTTTCTCAGTTTTTTCAGTTTCTGTATTGTATAAAAGAGTGAAGATTCTCAAGAGCTTTATTAATTTGGCTCTTTCATGGAAACGTGCTTAATACGCTTGGGAAATAGGCATATTGTAAAGTGCAAAACACAAAATGCTTTTGGCTCTATCACTTCAAAATTATACTGTTATCAAAGACTTGATGATAAAAGTACACTTAATGACTCCGGTAAGCAAAAGATGTAATCACGTGCTGATTTTCATATAGACCAAAATATAAACATCTTCAGCTAAATGATATAAATTTATTTGGAAGTTTAACATAATCTAAAATTTTTATGTGAAACAGCATATGTGCATTACTAAAATATTGTCTGAAACTGAATCTTCCAAACATTCAAAACCTACAGCTATACATTCTTTTAAACTTAGTAATAATTTCATCTGTCAACGACCGAAGCCGATATAATTATGGAAATCTGTATATTTGGAAACTTCAAATTTCAAATTTAAGCTTGACAGACAACATAGCGTTGCTGAACATGAAAATCAAAACTTTCGTTAATTTTGTTGTAAACAACAAATAGAAGCCTATTAATAATATTTATAGCTGTGCCCAATTTATAAGAGGGGTAATTGTGTATGAATACTGCGATGGAATTGCCGAATGTTGTATTTTACCAAAAATGGTCTAATTGAATTGAAATTCTTTTAGTATTATAAAATTTGATAGTGAGGCTCTGCAAGAAACAGTCCATAAATAATATTTATAGCTGTGCCCAATTTATAAGAGGCGTAATTGTGTATGAATATTGCGATGGAATTGCCGAATGTTGTATTTTACGAAAAATGGTCTAATTGAATTGAAATTCTTCTAGTATTATAAAATTTGATAGTGAGGCTCTGCAAGAAACAGTCCATATAGATATAGAATAGACTTTATATGAAATCATTAATTTTATTTCATTATACTTGTAGTATATAAGAATAAAATATAACGTTGGGAAATATTTTAGTAATTTGTAACACATTTCAGGCGCGAGAGGTTTTGTTACTAATTCCGTTTTTGCCTTTGATTCAAATCGTTTATTCCTTCTGGATGTCACTACGATACTCTCCGTGTAATTCTATCAAATATTCTGCTTCTTATCAATAGCTTTTTAAGTAGAAGATTTTGTTTACCTTAGCAAAGAAAATATATTATATTATATTATATTATATTAGCAATCATACCAGTATTTTACAGAAACTATAGTTAGTGTCTACTGGGGACAGACAGCTTCAACCTACACCCCACCCCACCCCACCCCCACTCAAGTGTCTATTTACCAGATATATCTGGGTTTAACCGGGTTGGATTTCCACCTCCTGTTTTTCGATGTTCTATTGTCCATAATGTCCAGATAAGACCTTTAAAATAGAGTTCCCTTCCTCAATATAGAGATAATTATTTTACCATATACTTAGGTGTTATTCAACATTATCTGGAGAGGACAGGATTTATCAGGTCTATCGAATTTGTAGCATGAACATAATTTGTGGTATAAAACTGCAGACACAATTGAATGCTCCGAGAATACAAGTGTAATTGACAAAATTTGAAATAGAGTGCATTTTACTAATTCTATATATCGTTAAAAATCTTTAATGTTGAAGAGAATTTGAGAATAAAATAATTTTCGGTTACTATGAATGATGTCATTTCAAAATAATGATGGATTCAGTAATATATGATATAAATGAATGTAAAAACTTATTTTACGTTCTGTTTTCAAATGTTTATTTTTATAAGTGCAACAACCTTCTTTGACAGTGATCAAGTCAGTTGCGGAAACCGAGATATTATCTCAAATCGAAACAGTTCTGAATAAAAGACTATTTAGCGCTAAGTTCAATATCATAGATATTAAAACACATTCAGAATTTTATCTAAATACAAAGCCGAATTAATACTATTGTCTATGTAGTACGCCAGACCCGTATGTACACAATATCTATCTAACGTGTCAACATTATCATTAACTTTAGGGATGCTTTGCAGATTCTCTTTAAAATGCAGGTTTAATTATAAAGACCTATCAGGATATTGAACAAATCCTTGGTGACTTTTGTCATACAGTTTTGTCAGATGTCTTCGGTTTTCTCTTTCAACGGAATATCCAAGAATTGTGACAAATAAAGCTCATCAAATATTAACACATATATACTACCAGTACAACTAACATAACATGAAAATAAAACATTGTAAAAATTACTACAAAGTAACTCATATTGCAGGGCGACATTTAATGTCTGGGAGGTTCACATTCGTCCCTACCCCATAGAAAATATTTTTAAGTAAATATTTTCTCCACTCTCTTATTAAATGGACTACGCTCTGGATACCCTGGGGTACAGTAATATATACTCAACTGAATACTCAACTAGATACTAGAGATTAAGTAATAGTGTTATACATACCTAGTCACCTGTATATATTCATTGATTATCACCGGCTGGACGGGCCTCTAACCAATTCGCATAAAAATTGAAACAAAACGCAAAACAATATTCATTTCAACAGTGCAAGATAAACTACATGCCCTGAACTTCAACTTTAATATAGTGTTAGTTTAGTGGTGATGTGGGTTTAAAGGGCTATTTCAATTCACGATGAAATTAAAATTAACAACATGGGTTATGGATAAATGCACATCATTTGTGATTTAACATGAATAAACTGTGTATTATCTAAATATAACCTGGATATATTATACACTATCAAGCTCTGACCTTACTGCGTCTCATAATGTTCTACATCAGGTTGGACAATGAAATATTTGGTCACACCCCTTCCAGACGATAACATGTATATCATGTACTTCCTATTGCGGCTGTTGATTTCATCTAAATTAGGCCCTTGATCTAACAGTTTGAATACTTCAAATACCCATATGTACATTTTCTTATATTTACATTTAACTTGATACCTCTCTCAAATTGGGGATTTCCGTACGTATGTATGTTTTTATATACATGTTTAATTATTAGTTTAATTTTATGTACATTTTTATCACATTTAGATATTTATTTGAATGGCAAGAATCCTCAGTTTTAGATGCCATTGAAACAGATATTGGAATTCAATAAATTGAGTTGATTACTGATTCGATATGAAAAACTTGGATTTGGTTTTATGATTTCAGCATATATGTCACTACCCTCTTCATGAAGTGTCCTTTTAGTTAGGCTAGAGTTTTAAGACTTTTCATCATGAACATAATTTATTATGAATTTGGTCGTGGTGTTGTTACCATGGTTACATCTTAAATAGATATAAAACACAGCAAACAGTAAAAAATCACACATGCCATTTGGTTAACAGTTCACTCTTTCTGCTCTTCATCTGCTTTATTCCTCGCATTATCTTAATCTTGGCAGATAATTTGCAAACAATTAGTTAATTCTTTTAAAAACATCAATGTTGAAATATTTTGTCAATATTGTAAAAGAAATAAATATCATTTTATACTATGTGACTTTATTTGCAATGCATTCAAACAATTTCAAAACAGTAATATTTTCAAATATTCATATTCACCTTTAAACTTGTATTTTTCTTTCTAAAACGAATAATAAATCCTGTCATGGTGACAAAATATCCGGCATATCTGTGTAATTTTTACCATTTTATTGCGTTTATTTAAGATTTTTTTATATTGTTATTAATTTTCCCTGGATTCCTAATTTTTTCTCGTGAATACATTTGTATTTTCTAATGCAGAAGATGGTATAACACATTTCTTCTTTTTATTTCAAGAAAAGAATAATGAAAGTAAAATACACGTGAAAATATTTTTTCTCAGTTTTTTCAGTTTCTGTATTGTATAAAATAGTGAAGATTCACAAGAGCTTTATTAATTTGACTCTTTCATGAAAACGTGCTTAATACGCTTGGGAAGTAGGCATATTGTAAAGTGCAAAACACAAAATGCTTTTGGCTCTATCACTTCAAAATTATACTATTACCAAAGACTTGATGATAAAAGTACACTTAATGACACCGGTAAGCAACAGATGTAACGACGTGCTCTTTTCATATAGACCAAAATATAAACACCTTCAGCTAAATCATATAAATTTATTTGGAAGTTTAACATAATCTAAAATTTTTATGTGAAACAGCATATGTGCATTACTAAAATATTGTCTTAAACTGAATCTTCCAAACATTCAAAACCTCCACCTATACATTCTTTTAAACTTAGTAATAACTTCATCTGTCAACAACCGAAGCCGATATAATTTTGGAAATCTGTATATTTGGAAACTTCAAATTTCAAATTTAAGCTTGACAGACAACATAGCGTTGCTGAACATGAAAATCAAAACTTTCGTAAATTTTGTTGTAAACAATAAATAGAAGCCTATCGATAATATTTATAGCTGTACCCAATTTATAAGAGGCGTAATTGTGTATGAATACTGTGATGGAATGGCCGAATGTTGTATTTTACCAAAAATGGTCTAATTGAATTGAAATTCTTTTAGCATTATAAAATTTCATAGTGAGGCTCTGCAAGAAGCAGTCCATATAGATATAGAATAGATTTTATATGAAATCATTAATTTTATTTCATCATACTTGTAGTATATAAGAATAAAACATAACGTTGGGAAATATTTTAGTAATTTGTAACACATTTCACGTGCGAGAGGTTTTGTGACTAATTCCGTTTTTGCCTTTGATTCAAATCGTTTATTCCTTCCAGATGTCACTACGAAACTCTCCGTGTAATTCTATCAAATATTCAGCTTCTTATCAATAGCTTTTTAAGTAGAAGGTCTTGGTTACCTTAGCAAAGAAAATATATTATATTATATTATATTATATTATATTATATTATATTGTATTATATTAGCAATCATACCAGTATTTTACAGAAACTATACTTAGTGTCTACTGGGGACAGACAGCTTCAACCTACACCCCACCCCACCCCACCCCCACTCAAGTGTCTATTTACCAGATATATCTGGGTTTAACCGGGTTGGATTTCCACCTCCTGTTTTTCGATGTTCTATTGTCCATAATGTCCAGATAAGACCTTTAAAATAGAGTTCCCTTCCTCAATATAGCGATAATTATTTTACCATATACTTAGGTGTTATTCAACATTATCTGGAGAGGACAGGATTTATCAGGTCTATCGAATTTGTAGCATGAACATAATTTGTGGTATAAAACTGCAGACACAATTGAATGTTCAGAGAATACTAGTGTAATTGACAAAATTTGAAATAGAGTGCATTTTACTAATTCTATATATCGTTAAAAATCTTTAATATTGAAGAGAATTTGAGAATAAAATAATTTTCGGTTACTATGAATGATGTCATTTCAAAATAATGATGGATTCAGTAATATATGATGTAAATGAATGTAAAAACTTATCTTACGTTCTGTTTTCAAATGTTTATTTTTATAAGTGCAACAACCTTCTTTGACAGTGATCAAGTCAGTTGCGGTAACTAAGATATTATCTCAAATCGAAACAGTTCTGAATAAAAGACTATTTAGCGCTAAGTTCAATATCATAGATATTAAAACACATTCAGAATTTTATCTAATTACAAAGCCGTATTAATACTATTTTTTACGTAGTTCGCCAGACCCGTATGTACACAATATCTATCTAACGTGTCAACATTATCATTAACTTTAGGGATGCTTTGCAGATTCTCTTTAAAATACAGGTTTAATTATAAAGACTTATCAGAATATTGAACATATCCTTGGTGACTTTTGTCATACAGTTTTGTCAGATGTCTTCGGTTTTCTCTTTCAACGGAATATCCAAGAATTGTGACAGATAAAGCTCATCAAATGTTAACACATATACTACCAGTACAATCAACATAACATGAAAATAAAACAATGTAAAAATTACTACAAAGTAACTAATATTGCGGGGCGACATTTAATGTCTGGGAGGTTCACATTCGTCCCAACCCCATAGAAAATATTTTTAAGTAAATATTTTCTCCACTCTCTTATTAAATGGAGTCCGCTCTGTATATCCTGGGGTACAGTGATATATACTCCACTGAATACTCAACTAGATACTAGAGATTAAGTGATAGTGTTATATATACCTAGTCACCTGTACATTCATTGATTATCACCGGCTGGAGGGGCCTCTAATCAATTCGCATAAAAATTGAAACAAAACGTAAAACAATATTCATTTCAACAGTACAAGATAAACTACATGCCCTGAACTTCAACTTTAATATAGTGTTAGTTTAGTGGTGATGTGGGTTTAAAGTGCTATCTCAATTCACGATAAAATTAAAATTAACAACATGGGTTATGGATAAATGCACATCATTTGTAATTTAACATGAATAAACTGTGTATTATCTAAATATAACCTGGATATATTATACACAAGCAAGCTCTGACCTAAATATGTCTCATAATGTTCTACATCAGGTTGGACAATGAAATATTTGGTCGCACCCTATCCAGACGATAACATGTATATCATGTACTTGCTTTTGCGGCTGTAGATGTCATCTAAATTAGGCTCTTGAACTGGAGTTGATCTAACAATTTGAATACTTCAAATTTCATATATACATCTTCTTATACATGTACTTACATTTAACTTGATACCTAACTCAACTTAGGGATTTCCCCACGTATGCATGTTCTTATATTTATGTTTAATTATTCGTTTAATTTTATGAATATTTTTATCATATTTAGATATTTATTTGAATGGCAACAATCTTCAGTTTTAGATGCCATTGAAACAGATATTGGAATTCAATCAATTGAGTTGATTACTGATTCGATATGAAAAACTTGGATTTTGATTCATGATTTCAGCATATATATTTCCAAATAATCATATTCTCTTGTAAACTTTTATTTTTCTTTCTATTAAAAGAAAAAAAGAGCAGTTACTGGCTCAGTTATGTGGCAGAAGTCACCATGGAGCTATACAACACATGAATATAAATAATAAAGAATAATAAATCCTGTCATGGTGACAAAATATCCGGCATGTCTGTGTAATTTCTCACATTTTATTGCGTTTATGTAAGATTCATTTCTTTGCTTATTAATTTCCCCTGGATTTCTAATTCTTTTCTCGTGAATACATTCGTATTTTCATCATACAGAAGATAGTATGATACATAGTACATTTCTTTTTTATCAAGAAAAGAATAATGAAAGTAAAATATATTTCTCTATTGTAACAAAAATAATAAAATAAATAAAAATTCACAGAAGCCTTGTTAGTTTGACTCTTTCATGGAAACGTGCTTAATAGGCATGGGTAACAGCATACTGTAAAGTGCAAACCGCAAACTGGTTTTAGATCTATCACTTCTCTGTCATACTGATACTGTCATCAAAGAATTCACGATAAAAGTACACTTAATGACTCCGATAAGCAACAGATGTAACCATATGCTCATTTTAATATAGGTCAAAACATAAATACCTCTCTTAAATCATTTGAATGTATTGAGAAGTTTAACATTATGTAAAATTTTTATGTGAAACAGCATACGTACATGACTTAAATATTTCAAATATTTAAAATCAATAGGAAAGTACGTATGATCCTCCAGCTATACATTCCTTTAAACTTAGTATTAATTTACTCTGTCAACGACCGAAACCGATACGATTTTGGAAATCAGTATACTTGTAAACTTCACATTTCAAATTGACAGACATTATAGCGTTGCTGAACATGAGAAACTTTCGTAAATTTTGTTGTAAACAATAAATAGAAGCCTATCAATAATATATATAGCTGTGCCCAACTTACAATTGTGTATAAATACTGGGATTGAATTGCTGAGTGGTGCAATTTTACAAGAAATGACCTAGTTGAATTGAAATTCTATTGGTATTATGAAATCTAGAAATAAGGCTAAGCAAGAAGCAATTCAAATAGATATAGAACAATCTTTATATGAAATTACACAACAAATGGGGTTGAGAAAAATGTTGCACTAAAACTTTGTTCTTGGCATGTTGATTGTTTATCCCGCTTCATAAAGTACATTGGGCCATGGTGACCTTGCTCAAGGTCATAACACACCTTCCCGTTAAGGGTATCCATTATGACATAGTATTTGTGAAGTACCGTTAGATTAGGATAAAGAATTACCATTGAATTACAGTCTGGAAGGGATATTGTTAAAACTAAGCCCTTTGTTAAAATAATTTATAAAGTTTAAGCATATAACATATTTGGAAACAGTGCCGATGCACTGGCAATGCGACTGGTGATACCATCGGGAAATCCCGCAGCATAGTTAAGGCGTTTTTTGAAGAGATGCAAGATTTGTTTCCGCGAAAATAATGCAATGCTATTGACGTCATAGCCCCCGTGTTGACTTGAACCTTGGCAACGCCTTTAAGCATGCATTATTATGATTTTATATTTCTTATTTTGAAGAAAACTGTATAAGTTAATGTTTATTTCTATACTAATTTAGTGCTATATCATTTAATCATTTATACATTTTGAGACGACCCATTAATAGTAACAAATTTTGAATGAACCCCGTAGATTGTAGTCATGGCCACTGCATCTTCAGTGTCGATTGAATACTTGGAAATCGAGAAAACAGGTGCACGTTAAAAGGTGAATAACATAGCATGCGAAGATGAAGAAAGGCCTTTTTATCAGATGAAAAGCAATTGTAACTATTTTAAAACTGAAAAAAAGATTAAAGAAACAACCATTTCACATGAATTATTTGACATATTTTGGTGTTTTTCTATTATAGTATATGTACGAGACAAACACTTTTTATACATTGTAAAACGATAATATTATATACACATGTACATAGGTTTTACAGATTTGGGAAGTGTTTATCTATAAATTACATATTATGTCCTTTTTTTCAAGATATTGTTCTTTCCTTAATTCTCCTTGACAAGTTAAATTTCGCGGATAACAAAGTTATTCGTCTATTTTTAGATCTAGGAGTTACTTGCTTTTACCGGCGTCTCCGAAACGTTTGAAATATAATCTAAGCACTCGTTTATCGAACTACATTGTAGAAAAATTAAAAGCACCCCCTCATATCTGACAAATGATGATAAAAGTCTTTAGATATATGAAAAGTTGATAAAATTTTCTATATGAAAAATGCTGCGGGGTCTTACTTTAATAGCAAATAACTCGGCATTAACATAAAACAGATCGAAAAATGACGCTTTTTCGTATGGCATTCGTTATTTTTGTTCATTATACAATTATAAATGGAATTTCCCTTGATCCCACAGCAATTTTACCAAAGAAAGAGATACAACGAACGAAATGATATGAATTTCATGCTATTAGTAATAGGGTAAGAGGGGGTGCTTATGAAAAATTTACGGTGCTTCGACGTTGTGCTATTTTTAGATTTATGATGCTATGAAGTCACGTGACAATTACAAATATGTATGGAACGCAATTCGGAACATGTGTTCAATTAAAAAAACAATAAGTCGTGTAAAGATAATAACTAAAATAAGACAATATGGGACAGGAAAATAATATTCAATCTTGTTAGGAAAAAAGACGAAATCGGCCTTAACTGTGCTGCGCCGTACATCAGATGTTGCATGAATTCAGTGTTAAAAACTATAACATGTGATATCTATCAGTTAAAATGTATTGTAAAATTTATGGCACTTTAATAATGCGCAAGAAAGCGCCCTATTTGCAGTCTAAACTCGATTTTTAATAAAATCAACGGCTAATCTTAAATCGTGAAACGTGTAATAGAACCAACATGAACTTTTGTCCATAAAAGTAGGCTTTTGTCGTTATTTAACTCATGATTCTAAAAATATACTACAATGACCTGTCGTAGTAACAGATGAAAATAACGTGTAAGTTTGCACTTGCTTATTTAGCCCGAAGCATGAAACATTGCTCATCCAATTTCATTGTAATTATAGTGCATGTAGAAGAATTTCTTTATAAATATGCGGAACACATGCATTTGAAACAATCTATGTGCATCAACACCTCTTTCGCCTAATTTAGGGTCATTTAAGGAATCAAGAGAATGTCCGCCGTGATGTTTAAACTACAGGTAAGCTCTAGTTGTTACTTGTGTTGAATCTTTGTCTTTATCACTTCTGTATATGGTTTGAGCTTCTATTTCGAAAAGAGGCACTACAATATGTCTCTAACGTGTTTGAAATCTACTTATTGCATGTTTTGTGGTAGCTTTGCACTAATAAGAAATCATTTGCTGATATGTTGATTTCTTTTTTCAAATGTACAAATGAGTGCAGCCCTAACATAAGTCATAGCATACACGTTAACGTGAAAAGTGGTCACGATTATTGCTTTAGGACACGCGCTAGGACCACTCGGCCAGACGAATGACGCATAAGCGCTCCTCGAATTAACGCGGTAGGAAATTCGCGGTATTATTATTTATTCCGACGTGCGCTAGGTCCAGTCGCGTGTTCTCGTGTTTAATTTTTCTGTGCCGTTGTACGGACGAAGAAATTAAAATTGATGAAATTAAATTAACGAGAATGTCCCCATATATAAGTGAATACGTGAATCTATAATTAAATATGGGTTTCATATAGAACACATAATAAAACAAATGAAATAACCGTGTCGATATGCAGTAAGTTATTACGATAAAACTTCCTTTTTCAGTTTATACTATCACGTTAACATTCTTTAAAGTGTGTTTTATTTATATATTAATTTATTAATGAATATAATGTATTTATTTATATATCATCTATTTATAACTGTATTTTTTGATTCTTAAATTATTATTATTATTATTATTATTATTATCATCATCATCATCATTATTATTATTATTATCATTATCATTATTATTATTATTATTATTATTAATTAATTAAATATCTAAAAACAGTGCGGACAAGCGTAGCTATATAGTAAGCCTTGTCCATGAAAATCTAGCTATATAGCATGTCTGCCTTCCCCTGAAAATGGGGAGAGGGTGTTCCCTGGGTTGAATCCAACCCTTTGTCTGAAAATCATACCAAAGAGGTATTTTAAACAATTTTTGAAAATCATCCCCACTCCTTTTTTCGTTTTCTGCTCAGAAACCCGAATTATATACCACGCCAAACTGGAACGCCCTTGTGAGGCATATTTTTATATAAAAAAGGTATATAACATGATTGATTTTACTTAATTAAAAATCAAAGTGTAATTACCAAATCGTTTTAGTGGTATCATGGCAGCGATTTGTTTAAGATGTTGTTGACAAATAGTTCGAAATATATGCTACATCAATACATCAGTCTGTCCCATTTCGATAACGTTATACTTAACAAACATGGAAACTTTAGATAGTAAGAGTGATTTTGAATTTCTTACATGATTTATTTCTACGAAGATGGATGTCTTCAAGTACTCTATAATCGAAGAAGGCTCTTATGTCCAAAAACACTCCCATGACTTCATTTCTTTACTCCGAAAACAAACGGAATTATATAGTAGGCGCGGATCCAGAAATTTTGTTGAGAGGGGTTCCACCTCAGTGAATTTTCTAAGATGTGGCCCATTCATGTTTTATGCGTAAAATTACTTGTTTAACACCGAAAAATAACAAGAAAAGTCATTTTCGTCGAATCTCAGGAAGGATCTAAGATCTCCGATCCACCCTTTGGATCCAGACATGTTATAATAATTTAACATCATGAAAACGCCGTAAAGCTGAAATCACTCCGGGTTGTCAGTATACGAGTATTATATATTTTAGTCGTTTCTGTAACCTTTGTGCATTTCTATTTCACGCACGGTCACCTCCGAAAATGTTTCTGAAGGATCAATTGTCCTAAACCAATCTGAAAGGAGTTATTTTGTTGTTCTTCAATGCTTAAATCCTGGAGGTTAATCACTCTAGGAAACTAAACTAAGGAGTGAAGTTTTGTAATATCAAAATAATAGACCAAATATACAGTGCCACAAGCCGATGTAGTTCAGTGGGCGCCAAGCTTGTTTCAGGGCAGAGAAATCGAATGTTTTTGTGAGATCCGGGGGTCTATGTCTTGCTAGATGTGGCTGAGTCACTCACAGCCAAAGTCCCGTGTCATGGCATAAAAAGATCCTCATTGCTTCAAGTGAAGTTTTTGCAAGTGTATCGGACGGTATCGGCCCAGATAGTTAAATGGCGAGAGCGTTCGCGCCTAAATAGCGCGTATAGCGGAAAGTTCCGGGTTCGATTCGCATGTCCTCCAATTTTTTTTCTCCTGTCTGTCACATAGAAATTTCTGAATCGCGCATATATTGGCAGATGCAGTAACCATATAAGTGAAAACACGTCAAACACGTCCCTGGTGTAAATTACATACATTGCTGGTATAGAGAGATTTTAGAGTTATCTCGCTTTGTGCATGTGATGGCTATGAGATGAACGAATGATAACTCTGTAAAGAGCTCGGCTGATTGAAATAAGATGGGGTCCAAACGTGTAGGCATCCTCACTGAATTTAATTATGAAGATTTGGAGGCAAGTAATTATGATCATATTACCCTTCGTATGAAGATGTTTATAAATAGAAAACATAGTTTAGCAAATATGCTTATTGCAAGATCTACTTTTACTTTCACTTTCTATGAAAACATGCTATGTCTTTGTATGGAGTGGGTTTTTTTTTTTTTTTTTAATTCCTATTTGTGTCGTGTTTTAATGTCGGTATGAATTCATTTTCCTTCTAATTATAAAAAGTGAATAAAAAAGAAATTAAAAACGAAAATGTATGCATGTCATTCTATATAATTCTAAACACGCTTGGATCCCGAGAGGTGGACAGGGGATCTAGACAATTTGTGATTCTACAAAAAATTCTTTTGTTGTTATTTTCCTTAGTAAATTTAAAATATTACTAACAAAAGATGGGAGGAACCCCATTTCGGAATATTCATCGAGGGTGTACCTTCTCTTGAAAAAAAATTCTAGATCTACATACTTTTAATAACTAGTTTACTAGCGATTATTTTCATTAGAAATTAAGCATGATATTCATAATAAAGTCAATTGAAAATCATGTCATACAGATCTAATACTATAGATACAAAATGTTGACTAAAACACCATATTCAAGCTGGGAAAAGATATGGCCAGATTTGGAGTTAAACCCAGTGCCTACTCCCTTTCATGTAACTGTTCTTCATATTGAGCTACTTAGGCTGACAATTCTTACTGTAAAACTCCTTTCCAGGATTGAAAAGTGAAACAAGCACAATACAATTAAGTTCTTTCCTTGAAATAAATTTATGATGGTTATGTATAAAACATTAAAACGATATTGCTTTACGGAAAAATTCATATATAATACAGTACTGAAGATAAAGTTATTTAGGTTTTTTTATTTACAGAATGTATACACTCCGTAAATTCAGTTTTCCTGACATTTTTACCACATGGATTATTTCCACTGTAAACTACATATATACAATTTTTATGAATGTTTTATGAAGGTTACAGATGGTGATTTCGTTGATTTTTCCATTTGGCACAATTTTTCATTGTAATGATGATTTACAACTGACATACTGTTTATGATTTTTTATTATTAGTATATATGTTCTATATTTACATAATACATATACAAAGAGTTAAATCTTATAGCAAAAAAAAAATTGAAATCAGAATGTAAAATTAAGATAAGAACTGTTTCATCAAATATAAACATATATCAAATATAAAAATATTCCATGGTAAGTTTTCCAGTGAAACTATTCGTAAATGTAAATTGTGACCTTTTTCACCTCATTTGCGATACAGTATGTCAATGAAATGCAGAGTAACATTGCAGTGATACACATGTACTTTCATTTTCAAAATTACTCATTCTTATTGCTTATGTTTAAGATTGTATTGCAAAGTGGCTTACTTAGCTTTCTGCAGGACATGGTCCGATGGCTCCTAGTCACACAACAGTATGGTTTTGCGTTGTATCCAAGGTGTCACGTATGTCACCAAATAAGACCGAAAAAATTGAACTACAAAGCTTGCAAAACGCATCTTCCTTGTCAATAGTACTTGGCATTAACCACTCTGCTTCGGTTGCCCACTCTGGTTTAAATTTACACAAGTGTTTCTTCTTTGTAGAAGGTGTCCCAGCCGGGCCGTACTTAGAACGTTTTCTTTCGTTTGACGACATTCTCTAATGATTTAAACTTACCAAGGCATCGTTTTATAATATAATTACCTAGAACAATGCTCACGAAGCTGACATGCTGTTCGGAAACGTAAACAATAGTCTTCGCCCTTCAATGGGAAGCAAATCCCGAATCTTCAACATCTGGTCCCGTAAGCGTAAAGCTTTATAGATGGCTTTCCCGTTCAAGCTTTGTTATAACGCTGTTTATTTTGATGTATTTATGATGTCGGCGGTGATAATAAAAGAAAATTGAAAGCAACGTTCTCGGAAGGAAGTTATCGTTAAAATGCGGGAGTTTTAGCCTTCCTGTGGGGGAAAGACGCCAATGCGGGATTTTTCGAAAAACATGTTAAAAATGCGGGACACTCCCGCATACTCCGGGAGGGTTGACAGATATGATATTATATGCTAAATGTAACGTCCTTGTAAGCATGATATAGGCCAAATCATTCGGGCTTAGACTGTCAGATTTTGCACCTTTACTCCATATGCCAAGACAAAGACACCTAATGTTTTTCAAGGTCAGAAATAAAACATCAAGGTCGTAGTACTACTTGATAGGAAACCCCAGTAGATAGGATACAGATCAAACCTTTAGAGCTAGGACTGTCAAACGTGGTACACTTACTCTTTATTACAAGACAAATACACCTATTGTTTTTCAAGGTTGGAGGTCAAAGATCGTAGTACTTCTTGGTAGGAAACCGTTGTTACTCATAATATGGATCTGAATAATATTTCACAGAATTTTTGCCGAAGACCTAAGACCGTGTCATTGCCTGAATCAACGATCATATTTGCAAGGTCAAGGCAACAATGCATATGATTTGAAAAGTTTTGCTTAGTCATAACTCTTTACCTTTACCATGGATTTGAACAATATTTCACAGAATTGTTGCCCTGGACCGAAGAGTATGCCTTGATCTTGAACCCAGGTTATATCACTCAGATCAAGGTCACACTGCATATGAATATTTGTCTGGGCTATAACATTTTACACCTTGATTGGATTTGAGTAATATTTCACAGAAATGTTGCCGAGGATCCTCGGATGTGTCTTGACTTTGCACCAAGGTCATATCTGCAAGGACAAGGTCACAGTGCAAAGGATGGGTAAATCTTAAGTAAATCCATAACTCTTACCCACTGCATGGATTTGAATATTTCACAGAACTATAGGTAAAGGAGAATGTTTCAATCCCTTCAAAGTAAGTGACCGGCGTGTTATGCCATGCTAGACATTGCTCTTGCACAACAGTTTGGTAACATTTTGATCTGATATTGGCTTTAAGCCATTGTCCATTGCATCCGCATATTATTTAAAACCCTTTGTTAAGCAATACTTTCAACCAGGATTTAATAGCTTACTCATGTCAGGACCTGGCAGGATTTATCATCACTGAAGAATTTGCTCCAGATTACTGGAGGAGAGACAAACGGGTCCTGGAGCACGTCAGACAGATGCACGAATCTGGTAAGTACTGATCATGTATTTGACTTCATGCTGTGTAGCACCAGTTTTGAACCTTTGGCTCAGGTGAGCTATTATCAAAGTGTGCCGTTCGTCTGTCCGTCGTCGTTCTTCGTAAAATTTTCATATTTTTTAACTTCTTTTCGAGAACCGCTGAACGGATTTCTATAAAACAGGTCCCCTACAAATGTGCTTGTTTTTGCCCCATTCCGTCAACAGGTGGGGCAACCACAGGCAAAAATAGGTCACAGAGGGTATTCTCCTTTGATTGATTCATTCATTGATTGAATGAATATTGTTTTATCTCATTCCACGATTATTTCACGTATATTGTGACGGCATTTGTTTGATGCATTGCATAAAATTTCTACCTTTGGAACGGACCCATCCGAAGCAGCGAGGTATCTTTTACGTGCCATGCTTACCGTGACACCGGACCTCGGTTTTTACTGTCTCATCCGAACGACCGAACACAGGTCCGCCCAGGCGCGTGAGTCGAACCCGGGACCTCTCAATCACGAGCCGAGCACGTTATCCACTATGCCACACCGGCTTATCCTCCTTTGACAAACTTCTTCTTCAGACTGGGTACATACATAGACAAACTGAATGCATCTAGAGGGAAGTGAGAAGTGTTAAATAACTGGTTCTGTGCCGAAGTCAAATTTCTGACGTTTTTGCAACATTGTTTTGGACTTTAAAATGTCAATTCAGAAAAGCGTCATGTTTTTCAGGTAATTGATAATGATGATTTTCTATGAATGATTTTAATAAAACTTGGTAAAAAAATAAATCACTTATGACCCCCTTCAAATTTTGTCGTTTTCTTTCAGACCTCTTTACAGGTGGCGCCACGACAATTAAAAATAGCTTACAACAGAGTACCACACCATTTGTTTGGCTTTTGTCCAATTAAATGACCGTCCTAAGTCGGTATCGTTATTGCACTACAATCAAATATTTTTGTAATATGTTATATGTTCTAGTATATTATTTATATTCATGTATTGTATAGCTCCATGGTGACGTCTGCCACATAACTGAGTCAGTAACTCCTCTATTTTCTTTGACAATCTTCTTCTTCATACTTGCTGTATACAGAGACAAACAGAATGCACAGAAATGATGTATAAGGATGAGTGGCGAAGTATTGTCATTTTAATTCCCTTCCAAAATCAAATTGTAGAAGTTTTTTCGACAATTTTTGGACTTGAAGATTTCAATACAGAAAAGTTTCATATTTCCTAGTAAAGTGATAATGGTGATTTCTTTTACACTTTTTTATCATAATTATGGTGCGGAATAGTATTTTGAAAAAAATTTCTATGATTTTTAAGACTTCAAAATGAGAGTGTAGAGTGTCAGTTCTTCACATTATTTAACTTCTGCTGTTATACCACTTGAAAAATTTTCATAAAACATGGTATACATGGTGAATTATAGGTCCTCTGTCAATTTTGTATATTTCATCCAAATTGGTTAACAGGTGTTGCCATCCTTGTCTAAAAATTAGTCTCACAATAGTACATATACTACTTCGTAATTAAAACTTGGAGAGTAGCGGTTCAAATTTGGTCAAAAGATTTTTCATTTCTTTAGACATCTAAATAAGTTTTTAGATGTTCCTCAACACTCAACATGTAAAATTAGGCCATTTTAATTTGGATCTGGACAATATTTGAAACAATTGTTGTTTGGATGTTGGATGAGAACCTTTCTCTAGGCAGTATGGTCGACACATTGATCAAATGCCGTTAGATACACCTTTGAAGACGACCCACGATATGCCCCCGTTTGACGGCGATATACCCCCAATGAACTATGGACTGCATGTCTGTTGTCTAGAACACATGCTCCTTTACATTCCATCGCAGTTAAGGCTAATTGAGGTGACTGTCCACATTTATCGTTCTGACACGTTTCATATACGTCATCAGCACTAATGTACTTGTTAAACTTTTTCCAATACTTTGATGAGTAGATATCATATCCTTTGTCAATTTTGCCATTTTCCACTCTATTTGAGTCATAAACGATGTAAGGTATATGGGCTGACGTTACCTTGATTAGTAAATACCCCCACAAATTTGTTGATCAATGAGGTATTCCAGAATTAGACACTGTCATATTTGTATTGTTTCTGGCATCCATAGCACTCATACTCATTCTACCAATGTGCATGTTACCTCGACTGGTGCTGTTGAAAATAGATACCGTTACCGATGTACCGGATCGTAAATTATCCAATTCATTTGTAAAATTAGAACTAAATGCATGCTGTATGTGGAAGATTAAACACTGATATGTCAGCTGAAAAAATTGCACTTGATGCAATGGTATTGCGACCGGAGAATTGTGAAGGAGATGTAAGCACTGAGATTTTCACCTCCGGGTTCATATTGGTTGAAAAGGCATCAGATGTATGAACCTGTTCCATGAATGTAGCAGGAGCTGACCTGGAGATGCATTGTGGTGGCCATCGCCGACAAGCGCACTGTAAGTAAGGGGACCCACAACTTGGTGCCAACCACGAACAATTTGGTGGAGGATCATAGGTGAAGAAATTTCTAGCAAACCTTCGTTCATACCCCACTCGATTCATAAGTACCGTGTTATTCCATACCAAATTACGCATAAGATCATCTGGATGGTGACCAAACTGATTTGTATTTGGATGTTCCCAGGCTGCTATCTCCCTAATACGTTTTTGAAATTCCCGCCAACAGTATTCGATGTAAGCATGATGCATGTAGAATACAGGGTCCAGCGCAGCGGAATTCACTCTATATTTAGTACCACCGACCCAAACGTGAACCGGATCGTGTATGTTTTCCAAAGAGCCATTTGACGATATTCTATAAATTCTCTGCTCCTCGTGATGAGACTTCCGCCGTCGCCAATATTGCGTACCAAAGGTCCATCTGGAGTTATCCAATTTGCAAATGGCCCAGTCTCAACAACATCCGGAGACCATATTATAGACGTTCTTGGATCTGTCGTCTCTTCGTCAAGACTTGAATCCCAGTATGGAATTTTCACTTTAGGATCATTTTTTCCTAGGGCATTTTCATATCTAGGAATTATAAAGTAATGTCATCAATTTGTAACGTGGTAACTAAGATATGATAAGATATCTGAATATACTAAATTACCGACTACTATAATATATAAGTTACGGCTATTTGTTACTTTATACTATATTGGCGGCTAAGAAACTTTAAAACTTCGTAAGGAGCGAATTGAATTTGAAAGTGACGCAATATGTAACAATGTTCAAAAACTAACTTGTGAAACATGTGAACGCTGGGAATGTTAATTTCATTCCTAGGAATTCGTTGCCGATCCACTGGTCGACTGAAAATTAGAGTTCATAAGAACGTGACCCCTTACGGGGTTTCGCCACATCTTGATAAGCAATGGGCCAAACAGAGAATTGCAATAAAGATCTGCTTATAATCAAATTGATGAAAAATGTGTAATGAAATATTCCTGTCTTCCTACACAGAAAAGCTTTCAATTATGTCTCCAAAGCCTTATGAAAACCCTTTACAACTTGTACAGATTGATATATGTAACTTAATGTATGAGCTACCCTTACTGATTGTGATTTTGTTGTGTGTACCTTGCTAAAAGGTCTGCTGATTCTATAGAATGTTTTCAAAATGGAATAAATATTAATAATCAAAAACTTGGATGGAAATTTAATAGTACCAAGAGTGAAAGAAAACTATCAAAGGCAATGACCTCAAATTTCGATGGACGTTGATAGAATACAATAATGCCCCATTTTAGGCTCCGTTGGCACTTACGACTGGTCAATAAAGCTTTGTCCAAGTTTATTTATGCATAAGACGTCATGGAAATTGTTAACAATCGATATGGGGTTGTACCTCTGGTTTGTCTAAAAGGTAAGGTATTACTTGGATTTCCATTTAGTGTAGTTTGAAGAGGTATCACTTCCGTTTACCTTTTAGTATTTTGCACATGTATCAATGGGATTATTTTGCAACTCAATACAACGTCTTACACATGAGATAATATAGTCTACTGTTTCATAGCCTTTGTATTTGTAATACTTAAACTATTTCATTCCATTAATTCGATATCTATGATGGGCCGAATAGGGGATACGTACTCATATGAATTCCCTAGGTTCATATAGGTGGGCCATGGTTCCCTGAAAGAATCTTCTGTTTTATTTTTTATTGATTTTTTTCATTTAATGTATGAAATATGATTTAACGTACATGCATATCCTTGAGGCATATCAATTACAGAGTATGGAATTATAAATTATGGAATTTTTTTCACTGAGTGAAGTTTGCTTCCTATTTATATCAGGAGATAGATGTCATGCCAACCCAGAAAAGCTACTCCTCCATGCGCTGTTGTTCCGACGATACCTTGATGAAACAAAGCATTTGCGTCCTATCTGTTTGGAAACACTGACTAAAAAAGGTAACATAAACACATGTATGATATATTTTTAACATATTGTTCCCAATGACATATTTGCATATCTGAAGAAGATATGGTCAAGCAAAAATAAATTGCATATTGCTTCGTCGCAAAAATACATTATCGTTGATCTATCGTTAATTTGTTAATGTGATTTACAGTAAAACATTTCATTATTTTTAAAAGGAGAACCTATGAATATACAAAATTATATTTTCATATAAAAATATGCATATCAATGATATGTTGACGGGGATGCAAAGTCATGAAATTAATGGTATAGGCGTCCTAAGGTAACGTAGAAGTGCACCATCTTCAATTTTTTAAAAACTTCCAAATATTTGAAAGGAGTAAAGTTAATTATGATTAATATTCTTACTGTCAGATTATGCCTTCGTATAAATTCTTATATGCTGCATTTATCAAGATTTTATTTAATTCATGGATCTATCCATGATAAGAATAAATTAATCATCTAATTTTCCATGTAAAACGCATTTTGATTGGTTTAAAAATTAGTGGTATATCTCATCTTAGAAAAATTGCAACCAACGAAAAAAATAGCTTCATTCCTTAACACATTTAGTAATTAGTTCTGTTTCAGCTCTGTCACCTTTAGAAAATAAACACAAGAACACATACACGTATTTTGTGTATCATACGTGTTAATTTTGTGTATCATATGTGTTAATTTTGTGTATAATATGTGTTAATTTTGCATATCATATGTCTTAATTTTGTGTATAATATGTGATTAATTTTAAGTATCATATGTGCATTTCGACAACTTATATCTCTATACTGAACTATGTAAAAGTATGAATGTTTGAAGACTGAAATACTTATTAATTGCCGTAACAGTAGGAACCAAAACAACCCATTTAAGGGCAGAGGTATGCATGAATTAAGAAGTGGATAATCCACTTCTTTTTGCTATTGTGTATTTTCGAATGTAGTAGTAATATTATATCTCAAACTCGAAGGTCGGACACTCGAAGTCATTATATCGTCAGATAACATTCGTTTACTGCTGACACTGCAACTACAAGAATCTGTAAACTCCCGAAAATTCTAAGTAACTTTGAAGTTCAAATCTGCTCTGTACTTCACGTAGGGAAACTCAAAATAAAGGCATGGGATACGCAGTTAACTGATTTTTTGCACTCTTATTTCAAATGTCACTTGATGCTCGTCCAAGTGTAACATATGGTGATACTTGTGGATTAAAACATGTGCAACCACAATAAAATCCCCCCCCTGTGTTTTTGTTTACGTTTGCTATTGCCTTTTGCTACATTTTATTTTAAAACCCACAACTACCTGTAATTCCATACATTTCAATCAGAAGTTCAAGCTCTCGAAAGTTTTCATTGATCAGAATTAAATCAAATAAGAAAAATATGTAACTATAATGAACCATACTATCTGAGGACTTATCCCAGATGATATTAATGTAATTCAATAATCCAAAAGATGAAAATTTAACAACTTTACTCCGTAAACCATTTCAGATTATTATTTGTAGTAACTGTTACGTATCCTGCTTCAGTGAGTTAATTGCTCTGTAGTAAG
This sequence comes from Pteria penguin, assembly GCA_035048485.1. Lineage (NCBI taxonomy): Eukaryota > Metazoa > Mollusca > Bivalvia > Pterioida > Pteriidae > Pteria > Pteria penguin. Next base: position 16,151,322 of record CM068590.1, read on the forward strand.
CATTTTTCTCTGTGTATGTCAACATTCTATACTCCCGTCTAACTCACAATCTCCCCGTTTGGCGTTTCTGACGTCTCTCAAAAAGTGGAGCAATAAGGTGACCGATGAACGACATTATGGCTGATGAAATTTGTTGTGTACATGGCAAGCCCACGTTATTCCACTGGTAAGTCTGTAAGCAGGAAGTTGCAATTTCTTCCGCAGTCTGATAGCTTGTTAACGGATTCGTTACTCTGTCGGAATAACATTTATTTAACGTTGGCGGAAGCTGTGCGTAATAAATTCGATCTGCTATGACGTGGAAGGTCAGTGATGAGAAGACAGTGATTATTACCCTTATTCGAGTTATTCTGTAAGATAAGATGATCATATGTTAGGTCAAGCCAGGGATACAACGATGATTTTGATCATATTAGTCATACTATTTATCAAAGTGAAATTACATTGTACATTGGTATGTTGTTCATCAATGCTCGATTGTAAAACTGCATATTGGTGGTATGTGTTTAGAATTAGAGGAATTAAGATATTTAATATGAAAATAATGTGTCACTGTTGCATTTACAAGAAATATCACAGTTGATGAAATATGAAATAACTTTTATGCCAAACCCTGCATGGGCATTTTTCGAACTCTTCAAATCAGTAGACTTTAATGTAGAAATAACGTAAAATTATCTCATGTATCCCTGTGGTACATTCAACATTGCTTCACTATGGACATTCTCCGACCATTAATAATAGATTTTGGAGTACGCGTCTCCTGTAATGCTAGCAACATCCACCATGAATGCCATACGCTTATTGCCGACACAAAACTTTTCAACTTTTTTTTAAATCAATAGTATGACACCAATCTTATGTATCTAGACGTCCTGTCTCCAGCCTACAGAATTTCTGCAGTAAAAAGTGTTAAGAAAATCCACTTAATTATTATAAGAATGTTTCTTGTATTATATGTTATATGCTTTTTGTTGTGTCTGCTAAAAGTGATTGGCTGTAAGGGAAGTAATTATTCCATTAAGGTGTGTAACAGCTGTAGTTAAGATCTACATAAAGGAGTCATTATATATATACATTATATATTAACATTCCATTTATTGTAGTTACGTATTGGTTTACATTTTAAACCTGTCTAAGACACGATACTTATGTCATTTATCTCAACATGTTGCAGAATTGTTTAGTGTTTGATAAACATGATTACTGATGTTGAAATATGATGTTTTTAATCTAGATTTGAATGAACAAATAATATATATGTATATAATAAATATAGAACATAGATACCTTTTAAATTTGTGCACCTGATGCGCATAAGTATTCCAGAACTAAAGAATACTACCCTCATTATTAGAAATGTCTTGAGATAGCTTCTTTGTCAATTTCGTAATTAGTTGATATTCAAATATATATATTTTTGATTCCACAGTTTCGACTTTGAGCATCGCTGAAGAGTTATTATAGTTGTCCAAGCTGTGGTGAACTGCAAAGCAAAATTCTGAAGGTTATCACAAGCCACGTTTTCAGTTCTTCTGTATTTCGTCAAAGAATACACGTCAAATTGAACTTGACGTAATATATGCTAATTATTCTAAAATTAAAGACTACCTATCTCGTGTCCATATCTGTTCTTAGACTGGTTCTTTGGAGATTGTTTTAGATCAGTTTTGTGATTTGTTTGCTCTTCAAATGTTTATACTCATCATAGGGATGCGTATATGGTACAATACATTTGTATACGTATATGTAATGCTTTAAGATACCGAGCAGTATTCAAAACTAATTATAACGCCCATTATATAAGAGAAAATAAAAATATTACCTATCGCGGAACACTGAATAACGAGGAGTGGAATCAGACGCCAAAGTTTGCCTTGGTGACCGGTCACAACCATCGTGATGCCATTGGATATATGTTCTTACGTTTATTTGAGACCTACTAAAATTCTATGAAACGATTGTTGAGAGATGATATGACTACATGTTTTGTCTCCACAGTATTTATATAAGCGATACGTCTAGATCTGTAATTAGAAGTAGAAGGGAGGGGTCTCATAAACTGGCTTTCTTGTGTACGAGAACATACAACACTTTACATAAAGCATGATAACATAGCTATAAAGATTAAATAAATAATGCCAAAAAGTATATTTATGCCCTCGCCAGGTATGACAGGGGCATGAAGTGTTTGCTTTGTCCGTCCTTCCGTCCCCCTTTCCTTCCGTCACACATTGGGTATATTCTTACTTATCATGAGAGGAAGAACACTATTGATTTTGGGGTCATAAGGTCAAATATCAAGGTCACAGCTGATAAAAGGCTGAAATTATTGGTTTCCAGGTGATTCTCATGTATTATGATATATTGTTAAATGATGATAAGAAGTATGAACATATTTCACATCTTTTAAAGATCAAGTAAAGAGAAATTATCTAAAATCTTATTAAAAGGGAAATATGCCGATAAATGTGAGGGTCAGTATTTCAAAAGACAACACTACACTATTGGTAATATTTATTTAGTTAAATATATAGTTAGGTAATAGTTATGGCCATGAAATTTATAATTTAGGAAAGTGTGTTGCTGCTATGAATTAAACCCACGCGAGGGCATATATTTTACAAACATGCTCTAGTATAATGAAGAAAAATTCAAAAATGTTCGGCCACCTGACCTTCATTTAGTGATTCAAATAAATTACTATACTTTACGTACATTTTCATTCCTGTTATTTAAATAAATGTTAATCATATATAATCATTTTGATCATAAATATGTTTTATGAACCACTAAATAAAGGCCCAGTGGCCGAACAATTTTTAAAGAGAGTGTTTTGTATTATATGTCCCATTTGAAGGATTTTCTATAATAGAATCATTTTTCATCCCGTCGGAACCACAAGTTTTGACATTTTGGAAGACTCCAACCAGTCCAGAATAATTTCTTGGTTAGGGATTTAAAAAAAAAATGTCTTCATAATCAGTATTACTTTCATCGTTGGAGATTGTAAATCAAATTTGTTGGTTGTTGCGTTTGAGTACAGAGCCAAAAAGGGCTAAAATGCTAAATCTTTAAAAGCCTTGGATAATTAAATGGGCACATGAAAAACACAAATTACTTTTAAAGTCATTTAATTAACAACATTAAGATAATATTATGGTATAAACGATATCAAAAATTAATATGAATGTAAATCTGATATCAAATCATTATTGTGCACATTTCTAACATATAATATCTAATCTGGTGCCATCTCGACACTGAAATGAAGTATTTTTGCGATGTCCATATCGTTCTTTGTGCTCTGCATGTGCCTGGTAGATTTTGTCATGCACGTTTTCATATGCCTCATCCTTCCTTTTTAAAAGAGGAATGTAACTGCAGTAAGATGGCTAAATGGCACTGACAACAATGTAACACAGTGGGCAATCACGGACCCCTGAAATTCAAAGGTGGGATTAGCTGCCCGGGAGGAGTGAGAGTATGCGGTTTGATTAGCCATGCCCTTTAGGAACATTAAATTTATAACAAAATGAATAGCGTATATAAACTGGCCTGGAAGTATCAAACTACTTACTCCTCTTCAGTCCCTACAGAGAAGGCTTTTGCAAAGTCTCAATTCAAAGTACAGTCATAACATTTGAACGTTCAAAATTTTTCTGCGTATTAAACTTATCGCAGTTTCTCTGTCAGGACAGATGCTGTGAATAAATGACGAAAATTATACATCGATTACTAAAATAGAGAAATTTAAATGCTGATTTCGGCGATTGGTTTTTCTGTGGACTTAAAATTACTCGAATGTAAATGGCTGATTATTTGTGTTTCGGATGAGCAAAAGCGGTAAACGCTGGAAGAGTAAAAGGGAAAGTATCAAAATATGAAAAAATTTTAAATGAAGTGTGTATTTCAAAAAGGGAAATACACGTAGAGTTCTTTCTTTCGTAACACTGTTTTAGCAGCAACTTTAATGGATGGTATCAGTAACATTTTGATATCGACATACTGCCAATTCTACCTTGATCCATTACACATGTCAAACAACCTGGCTATTTCCGCACAATCATTGCAATGATATGTAAATGTTTTTATGTTTATCCTGTGAAATACGTATTTTTACATGTAGTTACATGTACTTTCTTTTCACATTTTTCTTACTGATTAATAAATATCCAGAATTAATGTCATAATACGATAAATATCACATTGGTGTCTGTTTTGGGACGTAGATTTTATGATGTCTTCCTTTTATTAAATAAGATACGAAAACTGCATAGTTCTCATTTCTTTCTTAATTTTTGTACTTCATCAGTTATCATGTTCAGGATCTTTTAAGATGTATTATCTTTATATATAAACCACAAATTAGCTTCATAAAGGGCCATTCACGGACCCCTGAAATTCAGAGTTGAGACCAGGTGCCCGGGAGAAGAGAGCATCTCCTGTTTGACTAGGCACACCCGCCAAGAATGCCCTTACAAACACACGATGCAAATATACATGTAATAATGCAAAGAAGAAATTCTGTCATTTTTTATTATCATTATACTCATTGAGCTTCCCCTGGAAGTCTAATAGAGATTTTTGAAGCAAATATAATTCAGCACTGTATATATACATGGATGTGAACAAACACTGTGTAGAAAGTGCAACATAACATCGGGATAAAAGGTATAATAACACTTAAGGCAAACCTTCCACGGGGAACTTGCTGTATAGATTTACAGCCCTAATAATATGACATCGTAGTTTATTGTAGAAACATCTGAATGCTATGAATACATTTGTGGTACTATTAGTTGTTTGTTAAAGTGACTTGTTCAAATATTTATTGGTTCTAATATATATAAGAGCCGGCTGTGTACACTTGTGAAAGCACCTCAATCACCTCTAACATATTTAGATTGGCCGGTTCCGTTTCTTTTCATCGACAATTTTTGTGTGGCATCATTACTTGGCTCAACTCTCACGAGATTATACACATGCTGCCACAGAAGATAAGGAATCGCATGCTTACTTTCAAGATATGTGTTTTCATATGAGCATTTTAATTTTTCTGAAAATAAATTCCATTACACTGAGACGTACTCTAACACAGATTTCAAGCTAGTATGGGAATATCTACTAAGTAATTTTTACTTCAGTTTATTTATGAAACATTTTTATTGAATTATCAATGGGCAAAATAATCATGATGAGCATTTACAATAAAATACGAAAATACCTGGTGTTACATGACTATGGCACTAACAACAATGTACAACAGTGGGCATTCACGGACCTCTAAAATTCAGAGGTAGGACCAGGTGCCCGGGATGAGTAAGCGTCCCCTCTTTGGCTAGACATATCCGCCATGAATGTTCTAACATACAGACGAAACAAATGTAATTCAACACTGTATATTTTTAATTGAGTGTGAATCAACACTGTATAGAACGTGTCACTGCCACATAACATCAGGTAAGAAGTATAATAACACTGAAGTAAAACCCTCCGCGGAGAACTTTTCTACGAGTTCCACACTCCATATGCAATAAGTGTGAACAGCTGGTTTTGGTTTATTTGGTTTTTTAGTTTGGTTTTTTTTTTTTTTTTGCGTCTTCACAATGAAGCTTTTGCATGTTGATCATATGCATACTGAAGAATAGTAAGATATTTTCATCTGAACATAGGATACTCCTGTTTAATTACTGTTTAGTGACTTAATGTTTACAATACAATAAGCAATTTCTGATGTCTATCCTTGAAAACACATCTTGTTCTGAATAATGCATACGGATTCGGTTAATCCTGGTTTAGAGGTCAAAAGTTCCAACTCATACAAGCTTCGATCGATTACCACCGCATGCTATTTACTTAATCTTAGAAATCCAGTTATTTGCAAGCTGATCATCACTTTCTATTCCATGTGTGGTAAAACATAAATGTGAAAACTATGGGGGAAAAGTGACTCACACATTAGCGAAGTGTAAAAAAGTTAATCCCTTGAACAGGAAATGTGAATTGCATGATCAATACGATTACCGTAGGACGCACTTGTAGTCAAAGGGCTAGGCACGATATATGACAGAAGCAGTAATTAAAACTGACTAGGTTAAAGCGCTGCACTGGATCATTTTGTCAAAATTACAATGCAAATCCCTGAGTAAAAATAGGAGGGTGAGTCGGAAAAAAAAGGGGAGGAATGGAGAATGTATACAATTCATAGCGAGCGGTCTTTATAAAAGTCACTAAAGTGACAGGTTAATCATGTGGTATCACACTGGACATCAACTCTGAGGGCCCGGCGTCATTTCCAACTGGGACATGGAACTGTTGGCAAGTATTTGCAAGTGCGCTAGAACTTTTATGACTATTCAGTCTATTTTGCTTGGAAAGAACAAATTACTCCAAAAGGCAAATCTTGTAAATTATCAGGCAGACTATTATTTAATGTAGTCTCCTATTACTTTAACCTCTAATGATGAAAAGTACACAAAAATGTCATAACGATTAACAGATGTAAATAGCGTGTAGGACAGCAAATTCATTTTTAGATATACCAAAACATGCATCAATCATTTAACTTAATTGCATTATAACTGTAGTATAGAAGAATAAAAAATAGCCTTGGGGAATATGTTGGTAAGTTGTAATACATTTTACGTGTGACAGGTTTTGTGCCTAATCTATTTTTGTCTATAGCGAAATATTCTGCTTCTTATCAATAGCCTTATGAGTACAGTTTCTTGGTTAGTTTAGCAAAGAAAATATTATATTATATTATATTATATTATATTATATTATATCATATTATATTATATTATATTATATTAGCAATCATACCAGTAATTTACAGAAACTATAGTTAGTGTCTAATGGGGATAGACAACTCCCACCCAATTATTATAATTTTAATAATTATTTTACCATATACTTAGGTGTTATTCAACATTATCTGGAGCGGACAGTAGAGTTTTGTTTAAAATCTATCAGGTCCATCGAATTTGTAGCATGAAAATACATGTAACTTGTGGTACATTGCTGCAGACACATTTGAATGTTCAGAGAATATAAGTATAATTCAAAAAATTTTAAACAGAGTGCATTTTACTAACTCTGAATAGAAATATCGTTAAACATCTTTCATATTGAAGAAAATTGAAAAGAAAATAATCTTTGGTTGATATGAATGATGTCATTTTAAAATAATGATGAATTCAGTAAAGGATGGTATAATTGATTATAAAAACTTATCGTTCATGTAGCAATTTAGTTTAGGAACAAGTAACATACTTTAAAAACAACTAAATTTGAAGTACAGTAATACCACGTTAATACGAAAACGTTTGCTCCCGGTCAATTTCTGAGGATGAAGGGATATTCCAGATTACCGGATTACTCTTGTTTTATTCATCATGTGTTTATAACGTGTTCAGGAGCGTATGCATTTTCGTTTACACATAAACTTTCTTATATACATGTTTAATTATTTGTTTAATCTTATGTATATTTTCATGATATACAGACATGCATTTGAACGACAGGAATCTTCAGTTTTCAATGTCATTGAAACAGATATCAGAATTGTGATTCTTATGCAGAATTCATTAATGATCATCTTTGACATACTTAGCATGGATTTTGATTTTTGATTAAACATATTTGACACTGTCCTTTTCATTAAGTGTCCTTTTCATGACTCCCCTTTATTTTTGCCTATTGATTAAGCTACAGTTTCAAAACGTTTGATCATGAACATAATTTATTATGAATGTAATCTTGATATTTTTATCATGGTTATATCCCAAATAAATATAAAACACAGCAGAAAACACATCACGCATACCTGTTAACAGTTCACTGTACCTTTTTTCCATCTGTTTTATTCCTCACATTATTTTGATCTTGGCAGATAATTTGCAAACAATTAATCAATTCTTTTCAAAACATCAATGTTGGAAGATTTTGTCAATATCGTAAAAGAAATAAATTTCATTTTATAACTTGTGACTTTATTTGCAATACATTTAAATAGTTTCAAAACAGTAATATTTCCAAAATTCATATTCTCCTGTAAACTTGTATTTTCCTGGCTAAATTTATGTATGTTTGTGTATACTTATGTAGGTGTATACTTACATATGTGTATGTATAAGTATGTATGTATATGTGGATGTAATTGCATATATGTCTATGTGTATATGTATGTGAATGTATATGTATGTATATATGTATATATATGTATGTTTATATATATATGTATATGTACATGTATATGCATATTGGTATTTATGCGCATGCGTTTAAATTATGAAAATGTATTATGTATATATGTTCTCGATGTTGTGTAAACGACTTATGAGAAATAAATAAACTTGAAACTCTCTCTATAAACGAAAAATAAACTCTATCATGGTGATAAAATTTCCGGCCAATCTATGTAATTTTTAACATTTTATTGAGTTTTGTTTAAGATTTTTTTTTATTTACTTACTAATTTCCCCTTCATTCCTATTCTTTTCTAGTAAATGCATTTATATTTAATCATGCAGAAGATAGTTTAATACATTTCTGTTTCTGTCATGAAAGTACAATATAACAGAAAATAAATTTCGGGTTTTTTCTTCTTTTTTTAAGTTTCTGTATTGTATGGCAGAGTAAAAACTCTTACATGGAAATGTGCTAAATACGCATTGATAACAGCTTACTGTAAAGTGCAAAACGTGTAGAGGTTTTAGATCTATCACTTTTCTGTAAAAATGATACTGCCATCATTCAATTGATAATAAAAAAATTGTACTATAATGACTTTGGTAAGCAACAGATGTACATAATGTGTGGGTAGGCGTATTTTAATATAGGCCAAAACATAAACAACTTCAGAAAAGTAGTACGTTTAGAGTACAAGCATCAAATCTATAATTACTTTTGAAATACACTCAGTGGCCATGGAGATATGACCTTGTTCAAGGTCATAACACATCTTCGTATTATGGATATTCATAATGACATGGTATTTTTGAAGTATCATTAGATTAGGAAATAGAATTTCCATTTAATTACAGTCTGCAGTATGGAAAAGATTTTGATAAAACAAAGCCTTAGTTTTATAGTGATTAATAAAGTTTAATCACAGTAGCATTCAATTAATAATCTTTCATTCGCGGATTACATTAGCATCATCTATCTAAATAATCTGGAGGTCAAAGAAACCACAGAAAGTAGTATTTCTACTTCGTATTTGGATATTAAGTTGTCTTTCGACATTGATGGTCAATAGAACACCTCACTCTATGACAAAAGTGAAGATTTCACAGCTATCACAAACTTTCCTTTCATAAGTAGCAACATTCCATCATCGCCCGCATACGGCGTATTCATATCTCAGTTAGTATGTTTTTCCAGAGCATGTTCGAATTACAATGACTTTGTTCTGAGGACTAGGCGATTTTCAGATAAGCTACTCAACCAGGATAATATATGTGCTAGATTAACAACGTCAATGAGGAAGTTCGATGGTCGTTACGAGACTCTAATTACGTAATATGATATCTCGTTATCCAGACTTTTAAATGATATTCTGGACTGACACCGATTCCGATCATTTTACACAGATTTGACACCTTCTGTACTAGAAGCTTACCTACTTTGACTTCTCCATATATAAATATGTGTGGAATTTACACGATTTGACTCTTTCTACTGGGTATATGTGACGGGTGTTGCTAGCAAGCAAGAGATGCTCACTCTCCCCGGGCACCTGATCTCACTCCATCAAGTGGGTTCGCATATGCTCTTCAAGTAGACATTCTCGTTGTTTTCTATTTCGTTTTCATTTTCACTGATTTTGTATGTCCTTTGGTTTCATGATTTTCGGACTTATGGTTTGGATTTATCCATCATCTTAACATGATAAGATAAGATACAATATCTAAATAGTTTTCATTTCTTTCTTAATTTTTGTACTTTATCAGTCATCATGTTCAGCGTCCTTTAAAATGGATTATTTTATGTATAAACCACAAATTAGTTCCATAATGGACACATGTACAATACGAAAGTAACTAGTGTCATATGACTATGACACTAACAAGAATATACCAAGGGGGATATTCACGGACCCCTGAAAATCAGAGGTGAGACCAGGTTCCTAGGAGAAGTGAGCATCTCCTGTTTGACGATACACCCGCCGTGAATGCCCTTACAAACAGACGAAGCACATTCAATTTCAGCACTGTATATATACATGAATGTGAACAAACACTGTGTAGAAAGTGTCACATAACATCAGGAAAAAGGGTAGAATAACACCTAAGTCAATTGCTTGGATTTATCCTTCATCTTTAGATATATTTAGCATCAATACGGATGCTCTGACAAGTGGCGATATTTTCAGGAAATGATTTCACTAGAGAGTGTATGAATTCAGTGTTAAAAACTATAACATATGGTACATACCTATTAAATGTATACCGATGATGCGCAAGATAGTGCCTTATTTGCATTCTAAACTCGATTTTTAATAAAAATCAACGGCTAATTTTGAATCGTGAAACGCGTAATAGAATCAACATGATTATGTGTCTGTAAAAGTGAGGCTTTTTTGTTGTCATTTATCTAGTGATTATAAAAATACACTACAATTATCGTAGTAACAGATGACAATAACGTGTGGGTTGGCGCATGATTATTTAGCCCAAAGCATAAAACATTGCTCATCTATAATTTCATCTTAATTATAGTGCATGTAGATGAATTGCTTTATAAGTTTGCACAACACATGCATATGAAACAGCCTATGTGCAGCACCATCTCTTTCTCCTAAACTCGGGTCATTATAGGAATCAAGAGAAGGTTCACCGTGATGTTTCAACAACAGGTAAGCTCTAGTTGTTACTGGTGCTGAATCTTTGTCTTTATCACTTCTGTATACGGTATGAGCTTCTCCTCATCCAGTACGCATTTCATTCACCACTCATCGCCCCCATTCGTTTATCTTTTCAATCTACTTCGCTGATGAAGTATTAAACTGTTACCATTTACACTAGATGATAGTTTTATTCTGAAATATTAAAAAATCATATGAATATAGAAAATGCAAAATACATTTTCGTAATTTTGAAAAGATGCACCGTACCATGTCGCAAACATGTTTGAAATCTACCTATCTCAAGATTTACGGTTGCTATCAGGTCCTATTTTGCACTTTATAAGACAGAAGACAGAAGACATCTGACAAAGCTGTATGACACAAATCACCAAGGACATGCACACAAAACATGATAATAGTAAAATATACACTGAAAAACGACATTACAAAAATAATCCATTGTGCTGCGGTTATGATACCGACTAAGGACGGCCAAATAGAGTAACAAACTTCACTCAGTTGATGTGGTTAACCGGTTGTTTGCACTTATATGAAATCATTTGCTGTCATATTGAATTCCTGTTTTAATTGTATTTCTCGATATACCGTTTGCACTGTGATAATACAATATCACAGTTTTTTTTATCATGACTTTATACCGATTGTGACTACGATATTACCTTTCCCACCTCATAAAGACTAAGAGTTATACTAGCTAATATAACAGTATGGCATCGCGGCGGGTGTGACCGGTCAGCAGATGATGCTTACTCATCCTTGGCACCTGATCCTTACTCTTGTTCATTCAGGGGTCCTTCATAGTATATATCTCTATTTTTTAAAAAAGAAAAAAAAAACCGTTCTTGCACATTTGGTAAATCTGTTAATTCCGTTTCTGCTTTATTGTTGTAGAAGGTAAAAGCCTTATTATCTTTGGATGATTAATTCACAATAATAGTCTTCTTACCAAGACAGATGGACACCAGACAAATTTATCCCTGTATAACGTACACGAGAATGTCCTAGTAACTCATCATTCCTCAATACTAATGGGACCATTGTCCATAAGGGGCCGAAGCCCATTGTTATTAAGGGATGGAAAGATACAAGAACATTCACCAACATAAAATCCACTTGCTGGGTACCTCATTTATTTCCACACTGTTCATAATTCTCATTCCTTATAAATTAGGCAGAGTTTTGAACATAGATTAACATACCAAGAGAATTCTAAGCATTGATTCGCATGCATATGTGATACCAAAAATGATACATCATCTTTATCATTATCCGTTAAAGAAACCTGAGAACAGATTAATTCAATATGCAGTAACACGATTCCTTGCTGCTTATGGTTTAAAGTTTGAAAATTTTTAAACAGAAAAACTACAATATTTGTTGAAAATTACAAGACTAAAATGGGTGTCGAATATGAAAATTTATACACAAGAGAAATAAACATTTTTCTTTACCGGACTAAGAATATCCTAAGTTTGATCTGCTGATTTCTAACTGATGTTCATGATATTAGATACTTCTGAACTTTTCATTGTATGGAGGCATATTTCTTTCCATCTCCTTAGTTAATCATGTTAGTTAATCAAAATTCTTCCACTTCTCAGAAAATTATATTACTTGTCTGAATTATTGTCCATCTGACAACTTCTCTCAAAATTGTCGACTATTCAAAATAATTCATTGACAAGTCTATGTACATGTATTACATGGTAAATTGTCAAAATGTTTCTTACATTAAAGTAAAGAGTCATATAATTATAGTTTCGATTTCCACCCTTAAGGCTTTGAGCATAACCGATGAGACAATTTGTTTTAAAACAATCTTGGAATTAATCCAATTTCTAAAAAAAAAAAATAAAACCATTTAATTCAAAGGACTAAATCGTGTATGGTTCAACCTCAAGCTAAATACGAACTCCAATTAAAATAAATGAAGACCAAATAACCGGGGGAAAGAACTTCTCCTGCTTGCATGAAACACCCGTCGCAAAAATCTTGTAGAAATCTCTTGAATTCGGTACTGAAATAATTACACAAACGTAATGGGATTAAATAGATAGTAACCATGAATTATATGTACAGTTTTCACATATATTTCTAGTTGTTTCTTTAAATAATATACTATTATTGTTCGTGTTTTGTAATAGCCACATATGAATGTTAAGGTTCAGCTTTTGTTCTTGTAACGTCTTTGAACATCTGTAACAAAACACAATTTTAATCAATGTAAATTTCCATTGTCCGTACCACAACTCGATATTTGTCCATGGCGATTTTGAAATACAGCTGATTTATTTAGATTTAATTATCATCATCATCGTCGTCGTCATCGTCGTCGTCGTCGTCGTCGTTGTTGTTGTTGTTGACGTTGTTTTTTTGTTTTTTTCTTGTTGTTATTATTATATTTATCATTATTATTGTTGTTTTTTTTTTACTATATTATTAACACACTGCAAAGCTAGTATATGTGACCATGATATAACTTGACAAAAAGTATCAGTCATATGATTCTTTCAGTAAAATGATTTTGTTCTGTTTATTCTAGATGATGCTTGCATTTCTGATTTTGGTTTTACCCTTCGATGTGTCGGGGGAGAGCAGTTGTGCTGAATTATCTGTATTAAAGAAACAATTTGGAGAGATGAGTAACGTTATGCATACACTGCAAAATGAAATTGCAACTTTGAAGACCCAGAAGGGATCAAATGTACATGGTATGATAAATCAGATTAATGACGTATAATATTGATATTTCTGAAGATGGTATTCAGAGTATAGTCTTCATTACCAAACTAAAAGACCCGTATTAACTAAATGACCTGTTCAATGAACACCAAATATGACTTTGTATACCAGTTTTGTACTTTGGTATGTACAATTAGGAAACCAAAACTCTTGATTTTGACATGTTTCTTGAGAACTACTGTGACGGGTGATGCATGCAAACAGGAGACGCTTACTCTTCCCGGGCACCTGGTCTCACCTTGGAATTTTTCAGTATTTCGGGGTTCACAACAGTTCTTTTTTGAAACTTACACGATTTTGTATCTGTCCTTGGACTTTGAGAATGATTAACGGTTTGGTACTTCTTCGATATTGATCAATATGCTAGCATTAACGTCATAATAAAAAAACCCGGCAAAAAGTAGCATGTGTGGCATAAGGTTCCTTATATCATGCAATTATCAGCACAACTGTCACATACAGTATACGTGCATAATGCTTATGAGAATAACATACCATGTATGAATGTGGAAAGAACACAATATTTTTCGGATTCTGATTAAATCTTAAGTTGATGGTTTGATACCGTGAATCTCATATGGTGTTCATGATATTGTTACTCCTTTTGGTCGTATAAAAAAGATAGTCCGGGTTTCCAATTACCACTTTTACTTAGTAAGAAGAGGAACTGATGTTGAGTTCCGGTCTTATGATATTTTTAATATTATATCAGCCTTTATAGTTTGAGAAAGTTAAAAGTGGTATATTATTAAGTTTGTTTTTGATGAAATTTACAAGATAGTCTAATACAATGAAAAACAGTTTTCAGTGTTTATGACCCGAAAATACACATAAAAACATATTCTGACTTCAGTTTGTATATTATTCAGACACTAAAGATTACCGTCCTCATGCATAGATCGTCTTTAGATTGGTGTTTGGTCTCTTATTCGTTGTGCTTTTCAAATTTTTATACTTACGATTTTCACAGTTACTGCATTGAAAGCTACTAAAGAAACGCACATTAATGAAAAACGCAAAAGGTGCATTAAATTCATACATGTATATATATTCTTGCACTCATCTGTACTGACGGATATTAATATAAAAATATTCTGCAGGAAACAGTGTCATATATACCAGATGGGGAAGAAAAACGTGTCCCAGTAGCGCGGAACTGGTATATTCAGGTAATATATGTTACAATATATTGAATTTGGTATGCAATACGCTCCTAAACGAAACACATATTAGATGATAAGATAAAAGAAATTAATCATAAATGTGCTAAAAAAAGAAATCTACTTAATACATCATATTTGATCCATTATTTTCGTATTTTAATAGGCAATCGTCATCAAAATTTCGTGTTGCACTGTTGGCTCATGTTGTTTTCCCTTTATAATTTTGATTTATTCCGTTATCCAATTTTGTTTATATGTTTATGGCTAATCAAGTGGGGTAACTTGTCGATCCCTGTTTTCTTTATGGGGGATAATTAATAATTTTAGACGGAGACCATTTTATTTGTCCCGTCTAAAACGATCGGGTCGTTTCGATGTTGACTTGATAGTATCTCTAACTTTAAAAATTCAAACAGTAATTATTTATTTACGAACACATGTACTACATAATGATGTACTCAAAACGATGTACACATGGAGACTACACAATATTACATTTCGGTATAAGAATACAAATTATGTATCCATTACGGAAATGGCCGAGTAGTTACGATTGAACAATCTTAGCCAGATGGCGCTGTGCATCTTTTTATCGTCTGTGATGTGAATACTATTTTTAGGTTGGATAAGCGTTATTTAACCGTCTGTGATGTGATTACTATTTTTAGATTGGGTCAGCTTCAAATAATGAAATCCAGCTAGATAGTGTATGCTCATTTCAATACTTCAGGATATCGTTTAGTTCTATCAGTTTATTGTCAAGTTGCACAATACTGTTTTGTTTGCAGACTTCGGTGTCTGAAGTACATTTCTGTCTGACATTGTGGTCAACAACCAAATCACTAAGAGATACTGATTTTCTACTATGGGTATAATAATATGTATTACACTAAAAGTTTAAAACATTTATTATTTCTAAACTTAGACCAATATTGGTAAATGTCCCCGTTTATCTGTACTATGAGTACTTTGATTAAATGTATGTTATGCGGATGTACCGCTTTTGTGGTGATTGTGAATATATTATTTTAACTGAACTACCACAAGTCAATACATCTGTATTTCCACCTTAACCTAATCTTCAATTATCTACATCCATATTCTGCCCTATAATTATAAACTCCGTGCTACAGAAATTATATGATGTATGATATTTAAGTGCTAGCAATATTGATAACATGCCAGTGTGTGTATTTAAAATGCAAACAATTGCCATCAAACAATAGAAATGTAATCTAAGCAACTGTATTACATTTTCAATATTATAACACTTTAATTCTACACAGATTTGCTGCTCATAAATGTTAAGTGCAATTAATTGCCATCATGCATAGCTTAGTCTTTTATGAGTCTTCTTATTAGATTTTTGGACTTCTTGATGTCATCCGGAATTGTAGAAATTCCCATCGGGTGCACAA
Source organism: Pteria penguin (assembly GCA_035048485.1). Classification (NCBI taxonomy): domain Eukaryota; kingdom Metazoa; phylum Mollusca; class Bivalvia; order Pterioida; family Pteriidae; genus Pteria; species Pteria penguin. The sequence continues at coordinate 16,167,521 of CM068590.1, forward strand.
AATTCATGTTGGTTTATGTTATATCAGGATTTCTCTTGCACGTACAGGCTATGCCGGAGGTTCGCATTACTCCCATATCGGTGGTGCAGCTGAGTTTGTATGTCTACCTAGGGATCCACAATGGGGCACTCCTGTAGACGGGATAAACGGTGGTTCTGCTTTTATGTATGGAACTGAATATCAGTGGCACAAAAAGGTCTATGACCATGATGTCCCTTGTGCTGTATGCTGGAGTAAGGGGCCCTCCGTCATCCAAATGATACCAGGTAAAATAAAAAAAATAATTGTAAATGGTATAAAAATGTCTCTTAGAAAACTTCAAATTACAAATGTGCTTGTCCACTGTGGTACACTATCGTTAGTGCCATAGTCATGTGACACAAGCTACCTTCATATTTTACATTAACGCCACACTTATTCCCTTGCAGTGTGGAGCTCGTAAAAAAAGTTCCCCACGTAGGGTTTGATTTAAGTGTTATTATACCCTAATTCCTGGTGTTGTGTGGCTTTGACACTTTCTACACAGTGTTTCTTCACATTCATGTATTTACGGCGCGTTTTGCCAAGCAGAAGACGCTCACTCCTCCGGGCACCTGGTCTCACCTCTAAATTTCAGGGATCCGTGAATGTCCACTGTGGTATACTGTTGTTAGTGCCATATGACATGTGACACCAGTTACCTTCGTATTTCATATTGATTAAAACTGAAATCATTCGACGTACCGTAGAATATGTTTGATGTTTGATGTTTTAATGTTAAACAATGTCCCGTTCTGATGCTGTGTGAGTATGACAATGCAATATGGTGTCTGTCCACAGTCATCATGTTGAACTTTTTTGTGTTATCTGTGATTGTGAGCATTCACCTCTGACAGAAGTCGCTTACTCCTCCCGGGCACCTGATTTCACCTCTGACATGAGACAATTTCTTCTCCCGGGCATCTGATTTCACCTCTGACATGAGACAATTACTTCTCCCGGGCATCTGATTTCACCTCTGACGTAAGATACTTACTCCTCATGGGCATCTGATTTCACTTCTGAGAGGAAAGGCTTACTTCTCCCGGGCACCTGGACCAGGTGCCTCTGACAAGAGACGTTTACTCCTCCCTGGCACCTGGTTCCACCTCTGACAGGAGATGCTTATTTCTGCGGCTGGTCCTACCTCTGACAGGAGATGCTTACTCCTCCCAGGCAACTGGTTTCACCTCTGACAGGAGACTCTCACTCCTCTCTGGCACCTGGTCTCATACCTGGTTTTCAAAGGTCTATGAATGTTTAGCATGATATTTTTACTACTACGAATACATTGATAAAATATCAGTTTCTATCGTATTTTACATTCAGCACGCACTCAATGTTACGAAGGATGGACAGCCCAGTACCAAGGTCATCTCGTTGCTGGACATTATGGTCATGCATCTGCTACACAATACGTGTGTATGGACAGCAACCCAGAAAGTCTGCATTCCTCCGTCATGAATCAAGATGGTCGCTTGATGTATAGCGTAGAAGCCAAATGTGGGTCTCTGAAGTGCCCACCATACGAAAATGGGAAAAAGCTTACATGTGTTGTTTGCACACGATAAATATCTAACGGACTAACCGTAATAAAAAAATATCTGTATGATGTTGGTTTTAATTTTTAGTTTTTAATTTTTTTTTTAATATTATCTTTTTTATTCATTTATATTTTATTATCATTATTTTTATGGCGTTGAATTCTACTGCGACCAAATTCTACAATTTCAGATAAAAATCTATCTTAAGTATGCTTTATGATGGCGATGGGGTCAGATGTGTTGATGACAACATATAAATCTCATACACCTCATGCGCGACAAAATCGCAAACATCAATTCTATATGTGACATTCGTAATAATAAGTAATAAATGCAGTTAAACGATTCTGCAAATAGAAATGTTATCGATTTAAGATATCCCCAGCTTCGAGTTTTGACATCTTTGTAATAATAAGTATTATATGCAGTAAATAGAAATATCATCAAATTAAGATATCCCCAGCTTAGAGGTTTATTTTTTTATTGGCTGTTGCTTTCCTTGATTTAATGTGCGTATAATTAAATAGCTATTTTTGAGCCAATGCGTATGAAAAATGGCATGTAGCTTATATGTGATTGACAGTCGGCCTATACCACTTTGGCTTTGCGAGGGAATTGACACCCAACCACATAATCAACATCAAATATTTGATAACAGTGTGGATAAGCGTAGCTATACAGTAAGTCTTGTCCATGGAAGTCTAGCTATATAGCAAGTCTCCCCTACCCTGAATATGAGGAGAGGGTGCTCCCTGGGTTGAATCCAAACCTTTAGTTAGAAAATCATACTAAAGAGGTCTTTTTAACAATTTTTGCTACCCCTGCAACCACCCTCTTTGGTCGGAAAATTTTACCCAAAAATGTCATTTTCGATCATTTTTAGGGCTGCAACCCCTCCCCCTTTCCGGACCGAATAGTGCAAAGCATTAGTCATGGGAGACTGCAACCATTCTTTCAAAAATTTCTAGATCGGCCTATGTATATGCACCATTAATGCATCAGTCTATCCCATTTCGATAACGTAATAATTTATAAGCATGAAAGCTTTAGATAAGAAAAGTAATTTTGAAATTTATTTCTACGAAAATCTTCATGTACTCTACTCTATGACTGAAGAAGGCTCTTACGTCCAAAAAACACTTCCGTGATTTCATTTCTTTCTTCCGGAAACAAGTGGAATTATAACAGGTGCTGATCAGGAAATTTTGTTGAGAGGGGGTTCACCCCCGATTAATTTTCTGAGATGTGGTCCACTCATGTTTTGTGCTTAAATTACTTGTTTTACATCGAAAAATAACAAGAAAAGTATTTTTCGTCTTATCTCTGGAAGGGTCCAGGGCGCCGGTCCTCCCTCTGGATCCGCACATATATCGATCTCACTATATCATCTCTATAATAATTCAACATCCTGAAGATGCCGTAAGAGTGTAATTATTTCGGAGTGTCAGTATACGAGTATTATAGCGTACTAAATCAGTCGTTACTGTAGTCCGTGTTTCACAGTCACCTCCGAGGAGTTTTGTGACGGACCAATTTTCCTAAACCAATCTGAAAAGTAAAAGAACCCAAACACTCTATACTGCAGTATAGAGTGTTTGTGTTCTTTCACATTTAATGTACCGGACTTATCTTTGGAGGATTACTTAGAATAGTTATTACAATCTGAAAGGGACTTATTCATTTTGTTCTTCGTTAATATTTAAACCCTAGAGGTTACTCACTCTAGGTAACTAAAACAAGAAGTAAAATTTTATAATATCAAAACGATTAGGCTAAATATACACTACCATGAACCGAGGCAGAGAGATGCAATGTTCTATTCCGATGAGTCGGATCCGGGCTAGTATGTCTTGCCAAGTGCGGCTGAGTCACATATCGCCGAAGTCTCGTGTTATGGCATGAAAAGATCCATACAGCTTCGGGTGAATTCTTTGCAAAATAAAAGGTATATATGTTCTATATTTATTGCAAGTGTGACGGACAGTTATCGACCTGGATAGCTTAATAGCGAAAGAGTCCGCGCCTTGATAGCGGAAGGTTTTGGGTTCGATTTGCGGGTCACACCACATCTGTTTTCTCCTACCTGTTACAAACAAATTTCTGTATAACGCATAAGGCAGATACAGTAACCATATACGTGAAAAAAATCTTGGTGTAATCTCAAACACGTCCCAGGTGTAAATTACATAAATTGCTGGTAAAGAGAGATTTTAGATTAATCTCGCTTTGTGCATGGTGATGTCTATGAGAAGAACGAACGATAACTCTTTAAAGAGCTCGGCTGATTGAAATAAGATGGGGTCTACACGTGTAGGCATCCTCACTGAATTTAATTATGAAGATTTGGAGGCAAGTAATTATAATCAAACTACTCTTCGTATAAAGATGTTTATAAACAGAAAACATATTTTAGCAAATATGTTTATCCCATACAATATAAATGTACATGCAACTGCAAGATCTACTTTTACTTTCACTTTCAATGAAAACTTGTTATATTTTTATATGAAGGGTTTTTTTTTTTTTCTCTTTTTTTTTTTGTTTTTGTTTTGTTTTTTTTTTTTTTTTAATTTCCATTAGTGTCGTGTTTTCATGTCAGTATGAATTAATATTCCTCCTAATTATAAAAGTAGTGGGAAAAAACAGAATTAAAGAATTGAAAATGTGTGCATGTCATTCATCTGCACTGCAGTGCCAGTGAATCTATATGACAGTATGATTTTTAACATGAGTGGATCCCAAGTGGTAGACGAGAGATCTAGACACAGATTGTGATTATGCAAAAAAAATCTTTTCTTGTTATTTCCTGGGTGGAAAACAGTGATACTACTAACAAAAGATGGGTGGACCCCATCTCGGAAAATTCATTGAGGGTGTACCTTCTCTTGAAAAAAATTCTAGATCCACACATTTTGAATAACTCATTTACTAGCAAGTAAGTAACAATATTTTCATTAGAAATTAAGCATGATATTCATAATAAAGTCAGTTGACAATCATGTCATACAGATCTATTACTATAGATACAAGATTTGACTGAAACACCATATTTAGGCTGGGAAAAAGTGTGGCCAGATTTTGAATTAAACCCAGTGCCTACTCCCTCTCATGTAACGTTTCTTCATACTGAGCGACTTGGGCTGACAATTCTTATTGTCAAACTCCTTTCCAGGAATGAAAAGTGAAACAAGCACAATACTTCTTTTCTTGAAATAAATTTATGATAGTTATGTATAAAACTTTCAAAAATGATATCACTTCACGAAAACATTCATATAAAATAAAGTACTGAAGTTATGTTGTTTGTTCTTTGTTTAAAGAGTGTATATGTTTTCCTGCCATTTTTTATCACATTGATTTTTTCCTCTGTGAACTACATATAAACAATTGTAATGAATGTTATAAGAAGGCGACAGCAGGTGTTCACAAGATTTCATTGATTTTTCCATTTGGCACAATTTTTTTTATCAAAATGATGTTTTACAACTGACATATTCATGTATGATTTTTTTTATCATATACATAATACATAAACAAAGAATTAAATCTTACAGCAAACAAAATGAAATTTTGTAAAATTAAGATAAGAACTGTTTCATCAAATATTAACATATATCAAATATAGAAATATTCCATGGTAAGTTTTTCAGTGAGTCTGCCTTCATTTGCTAACTTAATGCTGCCATATTACATGCTAAATGTTAAAAGAAAGTAATGAATAAGTTTTGAAAGTAGAAACCTATCCCATAAATTGCCCACTTGATCTTTGTAAGGTTTAAAATCCGGGTAATCAACATATAGTGTTTTTTTTTCCTTTTCCTTTCGAAGCGTTAGTTTGGCCTTGAAAAACAGCTTATTCAAATAGTATAATCATCAGATTCCTATCGTAACAAAACACAAACTATTTGTTTATCTCACTGTAACTCTGTCTTTATACTTATCATTTTGCCATTTGAAATTATATTGTGTCTGATTTCGCGGTAGCTGTGAAGACTGATATTGCGCGGTATTTAAATGTTCCTAAGATTACACAGTTTCAAAGCAGAGATAGAATGTGTCAAGAAATAAAAGGATATTTAAGTAGATTATATCCCAAATCAAATTTTTTTTTTTAGAATTAATTTCATAAATGAATTATTGTGAAGGTAAAAAGATGGAAAAACTTGTCGTAATAAAAAGTGGTTCAGGTGAGTTGAGTAAAATTATCATGACGTGACAGAGACGTCAATATATCAAGTTTAACACCCTCGCTAGTGAACTAGTCTTTCTGGCGATGTGGATTACCTCGGCCAATTTTGTTGCGAAGTTAAGCAATGCTGAGTGCGGGTATTAATTGGATGGATGAGCAGCAAACACATTACAATGGTTATACATGTCTGATTATTTCTGTCTCGGCTGATGAAAATGGAGAAAAAAAAAAGAAGTGAAATAGAATATAAATCATATTTGCATTGAGTATGTTGAAGATATATATACATTTCCTTTATGGATAATCAATTTCAGCTTTGGTATCCATATTATCGCCTGAGGGAGGAGGGTTTGATACATTGACTATTGCACCTGAGAAAGATAAAACTTACAACTCCAAGCATGGATATCCCATTTCACGCTCAGGACAGCATAGACAATGTGAAAGCAGATGTATGGAGATTTATGTGTTTATAGTCATAGACTTTGTCTACAGCTCCCATATAGTCTATAGTTATAAGCCACTGAACTCTCATAACCTAATACATTTTATTGGGCTAGTTTCAAAACTTCAGGCTTTAATTTGATGTTGGGCAGGCCACGGTTGGCAGGCGTCGGGCGTCAGCAATTGGTTTCCGGACTCTAACTCCTACAACTATTTAGGTATAGTCATAAAACTCCACACAGTGACACATACTCCCCAAGAGCAGAAAATGTACTATATTCATTTTGGGATCAAAAGTTCAAAGGTCAAGATTACTGTTGAAAATGCTATAAAAACTATGAAAATGTTTTGCAACTCGGCATATTGCATCTTTTATGCAACTTTCTAGTTTTATTTTTTCGTGAGGGTAAAAAGTATGTATCTGTTTATAGAATTAAGTTCTGATTTTGAATGTTCTGAAGTACGGATCACTATCATTAAGATGGGTAATATTCCCAATAATAGCAACAAAAATCAAGATCATAGAATTAAAGAAAATGGTAAAAAAAATTCATTAAATATAGCTACATCTGGTTCAATTAATATTATTGAAATCTGAATTTAGAATAAGACAATATTTTGGAAAATACACAAAATTATTCTTTGACAGGACGTATCATGGTATGGCATTGTCCATCTGTCCGAACTTGTAGGCAGGATACAGACCAAAGCATTGGGGCTAAGACTGTCAAACTTTTATTCTTTATGCCAAGACAAAGACAACTACTGTTATTTCAAGGCCAAAGTTCAAGGTCGTAGTACTACTTCGTAGGAACTACCTTGTAGGCAGAATATAGGCCAAAGCATTAGGGCTAAGATTTTTCAAACTTTGGACCTTTACTCCATATGCCAAGACAAAGACGCCTATTACTATTAATATTCGAGATCAGAGGTCAAAGATCAAGGTCGTAGTATTACTTGTTATGAGAACATTTTGGGCAGGATACAGATCAAACCGTTGGGGCTAAGACTGTAAAATTTTAGTACATTTACTCCTCATGGCATGTCAAAGATATCTATTGTTTTTCAAGGTCATAGGTCAAAGTCAAGGTCGTAGTACTGCCTGGTAAGAAAGCCTTGTTACTCATTGCATGGATCATGGATCCATCTGATTATTTCAGAGAATTGTTGCCTAAGACCCAAGTGTGTGTCATTACCTTACTCAAAGGTCATACCTGCAAGGTCAAGGTCACAATGTATATGATCTGTAAAGTTTTGTTCAGGCCACAACTGTTTACCCCTACCATGGATTTGAATAATATTACACAGAATTGTTGCCCAGGGCCCAATGGTATGTCTTGACTTTGAACTAAGGTAATATCTATCAGGTCAAGGTCACACTGCATATGATGGTTAAATATTTGCCTGGGCCATAACTTTTTACTCCTTGATCGGATTTGAGTAATATTTCACAGAAATGTTGCCGAGTACCCATGGGTGTGTCTTGACTTTGAACCAAGGTCATATCTGCAAGGACAAGGATTTTTAGATTTGTAACTTTGGTCATTACGGGCAAGATTTGCTTAGGGGATGAAACTTACTGATAGACTGCAAATCTTTTACATAAGAGTTGCATAACAGTTTGGTAAAATTTTGCATCCACATATTTGTTAAAACCCATTGATAGGCAATACTTTCATGTTGGATTACAATATCCTACTCATGTCAGAACCTGGGTGGATTGATCATTCCTGGAGGATTTGCTCCAGATTACTGGAGGAGGGACACACGATTCCTGGAGCTCCTCAGATAGATGTACGAGTAATGTACTAGACTTCATGCTGTATAGCACCAGTGATTTTTTGTTTTGTTTTGTTTATTTACCTACATGTTTCTAGTAACAAATCCTGACTAGTAATCTGAAACCAAGACGGAATGTACACAAAACGAAAGTTTACGCATGGGAAGATGGGAAGTATGATATTATGTTTTATTGCAATAATTTGACATTCTTCCACAGCAAAATAAGATATGACATGAAGCTGAGATATAAAACAGAGACAATTTCAGCACTGTATATGTTACGATGTAATTAAGAATATATCCATCAACCATTTTGTATGCTATATACTGTAAATTGGTTATTATTCGTCATGTGCCAATTTTCGCCATTTTCGTCAGTGCCCTCAATGACGAATTTACATACTGACGAATATAAATACCGCTGACCAAGTAAAGGTGGTCCTGGGGTATATTATCATACGGGCTCAGTGACATGATTGATCTTTATTGCATCGTTTATGGCATCACATTGAAATACAGCAAAGAAAGTGACAAAGATTAAAAGGTTACTCTTTAAAAGAACATGAACGTACGTTATAAAAGATAGTCAGTTCACTAAAACAGATAAAATTTAAAACCGTGTCAATTTAAATCCCGGCTTCAACAGATTAAAAGGTTCCTCGTTTAAAAAGCATGAACGTACATTATAAAATCTAAGACTCAATTTAAATTCTGGCTTTGGCAAATCCAGACGCTATAAGTGACGATTTGCTTGACATTGTCTCGTGCGTAGACATCCCGCATCGAATATGTCTCACTCAATATCTCAGTGGGGTCGGGCAGCCCTGGGGTGGACGGAGGGCGCAATTGAATTTTGCCGGTTTTAAGCCAACACAACATTATGGTACTGGGTAACACAAAGCATTAACTGAATACCAGTCGAATACTAGTACATAAACAATGTGTTTATAATGAGATAATTGCTATCCATGACATGTAACCACCCTTGGTTTAAAAGTTGCAAGGTAATTATATATCCTACCTGTACTAGTAATATATCAAGGATTTTGTTTGATTATCTAATTATGAGCAATCATAGCCAAACAGTCATCGATTCTGTCAACATTTGTAGTGTCAAAAATATATTATAAAGAACAGTTTCCATTGACGAATTTACGTTCTGCGTGTCCTCAAACGACGAATTTACGTACTGACGAAATTGCCTTTTTTACAATTTGACGAAAATTGGTACTGAAAAAAATAAAGCAATTTACAGTAAATCACACTTTAAATTGATAGATATTTAAAAAAAAATTTTAATTAAAAATTGCTACATTGTTTCTGAATAGATAATAGTACATTTTATCTCTGGACATGACATTCAAATCCATACAACCTTTCCCACCACTTTGGTTTATGATCACAATAAAATGTGACATACACTTTGAAATCTCTTTCTGTAGGGGCGCCCCCTCTTCCGAATGTCCATCTCATCAAGACTGCCTCTTCGTATGTTTTACCAATTATTTTCCTTTATCCCCTAGGTCCAATCCTAATCACCCCACTACATCGACGATAAACTGCTGGATGAGAACCTTTCTGTAGGCAGTATGGTCGACACGATCTTCAACATTGATCAAATGTCGTTAAATACACCTTTGTTGAAGACCCAAGATATGCCCGTTTGACGGCGATATACCCCATTGAACTATAGACTGCATGTCTGTAGTCTAAAAACACATGTTCCTTGTAGATTCCATCGTAGTTAAGGCCATATGAGGTGACAGTCACTTCGAACAGTCCAGATCTGTCGTTCTGACATGTTTCATATGTATTGACATCATCAACACTAATGTACCTGTACAACTTGTTCCAATACTTTGATGAGTAGATATCTTTTTTCAATTTTGCCATTTTCCACACTGTGCGAGTCATAAACGATGTTAGGTATACGGGCTGACGTTACCTTGATTGGTAAATACCCCCACAAATCTGTGTGTCTTTGACAGTTCATTTTATATACATTTTTGACAGACCTTTAAAACACGCTTCCTTAAAAGGATTAATGATAACCGTAGCTGGAGTGAAAGCTGGAGATATTCCAGAACTGGACATTGTCATATTTGTGTTATTTGGGGAATCCATTGCACTCATAATTGTTCTACCACTGTGCATGCTATTCGGAAGAAAGAAACCGGATGTATCCCCTCGGCTGGTGCTGTTGTAAATAGATACCGTTACCGATGCACCGGATCGTAAATTATCAAATGCATTTGTAAATGTTGTATGTGGAAGATTCGACACTGACATTTCAGCTGTAAAAGTTGCACTTGATGCAATGGTACTGCGACCGGAGAATTGTGAAGGAGATCGTAGCACTGACACTTTCACCTCAGGGTTGATATTGGTTGTAAAAGCAGAAGATGTTTAAACCTGTTCCACTACCTTAGCTGGAGCTGACCTGGAGATACATCATGGTGGCCATCTCCACCAATCGCACTGTAAGTAAGGTAACCTACAACTTGGTGCCCACCACGAAAAAGTCGGCGGAGAATCCTAAGTGAAGAATTTTCTAGCAAACCTTGGTTTATATCCCTCTCGATTCCTAAGTACCGTGTTATTCCATACCAAATTACGCATAGGGTCATTTGGACGGTGACCAAACTGATTTGTATTTGATTATTCCCAGGCTGCTAGCTCCCAGATACGATTTTAAAATTCCCACCGAATGTAATCGATGTACGCATGGTGCATGTAGAATACAGAGTCCATCGCAGCGGAATTCACTCTAAGCATAGTACCACCGACCCAATCGTGAAACAGATCGTGTATGCTTTCCAAAGGTTGTGCCATTTCACCATTTGACGACATTCTATAAATTCTCTGTACACTGCTTCTCGTGATGAGTCTTCCGCCGTCGCCAATATTGCGTACCAATGGTCCATCTGGAGTAATCCAATTTGCAAAAGGCCCAGTTTCCACGATTTCATCTCCCTCTCCGAGAAAGTCCGGAGACCATATTACAGACGTTCTTGGATCTGTCATCTCTTCGTCAAGACTTGAATCCCAGTATGGAATTGTCATTGTTGTTCTTAGAGCATTTTCATATCTACGAGAGGAACTATAAAATAATGTCGTCTTAAGATGATAGACTGAGATATGCATAAATCTGTAATTTGGGTAATTAATTAAGAAATCTGAATTATCTAAATTACCGAACATGATAATATAAAATCGTATGAATATAGTCATGCTTTGTTACTTTATACTAAACGGAAATTCTTTAAAACTTCGTAATGTGCGAATTCATTTAGAAGGACATTTACAGGAAAATGAAAAAAAAGAAATAATATTGATTATCATATTCATGAAAAATGTAAAATTACATATTTCTGTCTTCCTACACAGAAAAGCTTTGAATTATGTCTCTCAATAGCTTTATGACAATCCTTTACAACTTGCACAGATCGATATAATGTATGCCACTTAATTAACGACTATCCTTACTGATTCTGATTCTGTTGTGTTAACCTTGCTTTATGACCCTCTGATTCTATACAGGTGTTTTGAAAAGGATCCTTTGCTACTCAGTACAAAGTCTTAAGCAGCGGATCATATACTCAAATCAATATTTGTATTTGTAATATATAAACTATTTTATTCCATTATTTCGGCATCCATGGTAGCCCGAACAAGAGATGTTTACCCCTGTGATTAGATACATTTATGTGCACTGTCGTTCCTGGGCACAATCTTCAGTTTGTGCGTTTTTTACATTAAATGTATGAAATATGCTTGAACGTACATGCATTTCGTTGAGACAAATCAATTACAGATTATGAATTTACAAATGACAAATTATGGGTGTTCTTTTTATTAGGTCAAGTTTTCTATCTTCCTATCTATTTACATTTGAAGATAGATACGATACCAACCCAGAGAAGCTACTTCTCCATGTGCTGTTGTTCCGACGATACCTTGATGAAACAAAGCAATTGCGTAATATTGTTTGGAAACACTGACTGAAAGAAAGAAAAATAAATACATGTATCATATTGTTTTGAACATTTTGTTGGCAATGATATATTTGTATCTCCGAAGAATATATGGCTTCGTCGCGAAAATATATCATCTTGGATCTATCTTTAAGTGCGATAAGCGCAAAATGCATTTTTTTTTTTTTTTTTTTTTTTTTTGCAAAATGCATGTGATTTATAGTGAAACATTTCATTATTTTTGAAAAGAAATAAAAGGACTCTATGAACATACAAAATTATTTTTTCATAAAATTCGGGGATGTAAAGTCATGAAAATAATTTATAGATACCCAAGGTGACGTAGGAGTGCACTCTCTTCAATTTGTCATAACTTACAAATATTTGAAAGAAGAACAGTAATTTATGATTAAAATTCTTACTGACAGATTCAGCCTTCGTATATGTTCTTTTATATTGCATTCATCAAGAGACTATTTAATTCATTGAAAGAGTTACATCAAAGAAAGTGCATAGAAAGGAGCTGGATGAGACCAGCCTGCTTTAAAATTTGTATGCCCGATTAACATCAAATCCTGGATCTAACCATGACAAGAATAGATTAATCATTTAATTTTCCATATAATACGCAGTTTGGTTGATTTAGAAATTAGTGGTAGATTTCATCTCAGAGTTTTTTTTCTCTGATGACGTAATCTAATTTGTTTTTCGTTGGAAGAAGGTATACAACTAAAACGTAATGGAAAATTTATGCATTATGCGCTAATCGCAATGATAGAGTTGTCCTTATTTGGTGGATTAAACTGCATCCACCGAAAAAACAAAAAACATATTCATTCCTTAACCCATTTAGCAGTTAGTACTGTTTCCAGCTTTGTCACCTTTAGTAAATAAATATAAGAACACATATACGTGTTAATTTATGTATCATATATGCATTTCGACAACGTATGTCTCTTTAGTGAACTATGTAAAGGTATGAATGTTTGAAGAGTAAAATACTTATTAAATTGACGTAAAAGTAGGAAACAGGGCAGACCTATACATAAAGAAAATACTCCTTAGTGTAGGAATTATTTACATTTATTTTTAAAACAGAAGTATATATTTCGGGTAAATTCAGAGGCAATGAAAACTGAAATGAGGACACCCTCGGGGACTAACAACCCACCAGCACCGTTATCGACCCAGTGGTAATAAAAACATCAGAACACACATTTCGACAACTTGTGTCTCTTGAGTGTAAACTATGTAATGCATACATAATTTTTAAGTCCCTAGTGGATAATCGACTTCCTTTTACCATTATGTATTTTCGAAAATGGTATTGATATTAATTCTCAAACTCGAAGGTCGAAAACTCGAAGTAATTATATGGTGAGATAACATTCCTTTTCTACTAAAACTGGAACTACAAGAACCCGTACTCCCGAATATTCGAAGTAATTTTCAGGTTCAAATCTGCTCTGTACTTTACACAGGGAAACTCAAAATAAAGACATGGGGTACGCAATTAATTGATTTTTTTCGCACTCTAATTTCAAGTGTTAGTTGATGGTCGTCCATGTGTGACATATGATGGTACGTGGGGATTAAAACATGTGCAACCACAATACGTCCGATCTATGCCACCACACTCCTGTGCTAGTTTCGCCTTTGCTGTGTGCAAATTTCAAAAATATCAAACACTGTATACCATGAGATAACTTAGATCGGTGATGTATGGTAGGACGGTAATCGAAATATAATTACCTTTTAATAAAGGCATCATTTTGATGAGTTTTATACAACATACAACATACATGTATCATGTCAACGATTTTTGTTTACGTCGGCTATTGCTTTTGCTATATCTTGTTTTTCAAACCCACAACCACATGTATTTCCAAACATTTCAATCATACTTTCAAGCATTCGAAAGTCTTCATTGATTAGACTTAAATCAAATGAACCATACTATCTGAGCACTTATCCGAGATGATATAAATGGAATTCAATAATCCAAAAGATGAAAATAGTTAAACATCTCGTATTTGACTGGCAATTTATGCCAAACAAATACTGACGACAAAAGATCGTGTGCGAAAAATACCTCAACGATAGGATTCTATCATAAAAAATTATCAAAATTTAAAAAATCAATTATCAGAATATCTAACAACTTTACACCTTGAATCGTTTCAGGTTATTATTTGTACTAATTATTACCGTATTCTGCGTCATTGATCTCTGTGGTAAGCATTTCGCTCTGTGTTTGTTAACATTCTATACTTCCGTCTAACTCGTAACCTCCCTGACAAGCCCACGTTATTCCAAAAATAAGTCTGTAAGCAGGAAGTTGCAATTTCTTCCGCAGTCTGACAGCTTGTTAACGGATTCGTTGTTCTGTCGGAATAACATTTATTTAACGTCCGCGGAAGCTGTGCGTAATAAATTCGATCTGCTATGTCGTGGAAGGTCAGTGATGAGAAGACAATGATAATTACCGTTATCCGAGCTATTCTGTAGGATAAAATGATCATATTTTAGGTTATGCCACGGATACAACTCTGATTTTGTCCATATTAGTCCTACTATTTATCATAGTGAAATTACATTGTACATTGTTATGTTGGTCATCAATGCTCGATTGTTTAACTTCATTTTGGTGGTATGTGTTTAGAATTGGAGGAATCAAGATATTTAATATGCAAATAATGTGTCACTTTTGCATTTACAAGAAATATCACAGTTGATGAAATATGAAATAACTTTTATGCCAAACCCTGCATGAGCATTTGTCAAAGTCTAGAAATCAGAAGACGTTAATGTAGAAATAACGTAAAACTATCTAATGTAACCCTGTGGTATTTTCAATATTGCTTCACTGTGGACATTCTCCGACCATTAATAATAGATTTTGGAGTAAGCGTCTCTTGTAATGCTAGCAACATCCGCCATGAATTTCATACACCTATAGCCGACACAAAACTTTTCAACTCTTTTTTGAAATCAATAGTATGATACTAACCTTATGTATCTAGACGTCCTGTGCCCAGACTATGGAATTTGCTGCAGTGAAAAGTGTAAAGAAAATGGACTTAAATATGATAAGAAAGGGGTTTTTTTATTGTTTGATTTTTGTTTAACGTCACACCACGAATATTTCACGTATATGGTGACGGCATCTGCCTGATGCGGGGCATACAAATTTTGACCTTTGCAACGGACCCACCCGAAGCAGTGAGGGATCTTAACGTGCCATGCATACCACGGCACGGGGCATCGGTTTTTACTGTCTCATCCACGCCCATGTCTATGCCATTTCCTGAACGATGGCTGCATGTGTCTTATCAGACCCCTCCCCCTCCCCACCCTAGTTATAAAATGACGATTGAAACTTCCTCCTGACAACACTATGGTAACAAATCGTATTGCCAAATATCATTTGGAACAGGCGTTGTGTGGGTTTGATTTCCACCACCAGTTTGTCGATATTCAAATATATGATGACGGTGCTAAAACAAAAGGCCCAGAATAACTCCAGTAGAACCAAGAACCAAGTACATGGTATGAAAGAGCCGGTTATGCAATATATGAAATATATCAAGGGTTTTGACCTAAAGTACCGGTATTTAATATGTCAAAAAGAGTCAATAATTCGGTCAAACTTTCTGCATTGGAAATGGATTTTCCAAATGCGTCGCTGATGTTCAGAAAAATAAGCTATGACAGCTCAGAAGATTCCATACACATAATCATTAAGCCTGGTTGAATGGTTGATTGTACAAAACTCAATTCTAAGACTTATTCTTTGTCAGTTAAGGATTCTATATATATTCAAAGTTAAAGACTAATACACTGCTTTTCATCATTTGGTTTGGTTTGGTATGGTATGGTGTAACGTCACTGTGAATGCGAGTTCAGCAATATTCCGGCTATATATCGCGGAACAGAGCCGTGCAGACTACAGTGATTGGGCACCCACACAATGGACAGAGAGGGTCTTTTACGACCGAAGACTTTTTTATTTCCTCGCCATTGGAGGCACGCGTAATCAATCCGAAAGTCGGATTTTTCCGGTATAATTAGAGTCGGGAAGGTAAAAAAACAAAACAAAACAACCATCCCCCCCAAAAAAAACCCAAACAATCAAACAAACAAACAAACTAACTAACAAAAAATCAAAACAAATAAAACAAAACGACTTCCGAAGGCCGGGCCGATTGTCCGGTGAGGAAATTTCAGCCATAGAAAATTCGGACTGAAATAAATGCAGAGAATATTAATCAAAGTTGTACTGTTAAAACTATATATAAACTATAAATGCCTATTCAGCATTTATTTCTGATGCAGCATAAATCGCTTATCCATGCTTGCTCAGTACAGGTTTTTGTTTTAGTATAATACCTTTGTGTCTCATGTCGATTTTCAAGCATGCAGTAAAAGATAAGTAGTATGTGTGAATTTGTTGTGATTTTTTGTTGAAGCAAAATAATGCGGTCCGGTGAAAGATGGCTTACTTTGGTAAAATATAAAAACTTAACAGACTGTCACTTTCGCGAAGTCTGCGCACCGGCTCATGGTGACCGACAGCGGGATTCGAACTCTCAACCTTCCCATTACGAGTCCGACGCACTAACCGATCGGCCACTACAGGCTTCTAAATCAAGGAGGAGCAGCTCCTTTGGGACTACTACATCACCCAGAAGATGGACACTATTTAGCGATAATGTGCCATGCAAGTGCTGTATGCGTAGTTAGTTAGACGTAACACTGTGTTATGTTGGCAAGTTTATTGTAGAGTAACGTCAAATTGAGCAGTATTTCAGATATGTAGTGACAGGTCATAGTTGTCCAGACTAAAGTAGTTTTTTCCTGCATCAGGACAACCACAACATTGGCAGTTAGTGATTCTTAACAACGTTTCAACCGTTAGTAACACGCAGAAAGTTAGCGTTTATCGAAAATTGAACCAATAACTTTTCGACCATGAGTAAAACACGCTTTTTGTTTGGTCACCTCAAGCTTATGTGAATGTATGTTCATAATTAAAATAATTGCACAAATGGTGTGACAATTGTAAAATGTTTACTAACTATACATCATGCATACGTAATTCTTAACATGCAGACATATGTGCAATCGCTCCATTCATTTTACATGTAAAAACCTGTTATATCAAACGCTTTTATTGAGTTTGTTTTGATAAAAAGAAAAATACCAAAAGACAGGCTATTGATCTCAGAAAAAAATCAACAAATACATGTAAGTATTCATTTACAAGTACGTTTTCACAACAGCAATCGAATATTTTGGAAGCGTTGAATAAACATGTACGTTGTATATTATAAAGAAATAATTTTAAGTCCGTTAGTAGTGGACAGACAGTCTATGAAAAACTCGTTTTAAACATGATGTCAATGAACGTTAACACTCCTCAATAACATCATTACAAATGTAATCGTCAATGATATCCGGAAGTTTGGATGCACCCACATGCATATATACTCACATACGTGCGTACATACATACTTATGACATCTGCGTTCAATGCATACACACAAACGTGGGTACAGACAGAAAGAAAAACAATAAGAAAAAAAGACATGAGGAGATAGGTATAATGCATGATGGTATATATGAAGTTTATATACCATAAATTGTCGAAATGCGGATATGGTGCACAAAATTAAAAGGTATATGTGTTCTATATTTATTATAACCACTAGGCCGGTGTCACTGCTGGTGGACTGATAGTCCCCGAGGGCATCATAAGTCTAGTTTTCAGTGCTTTTGTACTGACATTAAATATATATACCACAAATTTTCAGTCGTCAAATTAAATAAATCACTCTAAAACTAAGGAGTATCTCCCTCATGCATAGCTCTGTCCTTAGATAGATTCTTTGGTTCTCTTTTCGGTCATTTTGGCTTCAACACTGCTCTTCATATTTTTATAAATTTTGAGAATTCCAATCATTTGGACACGAGCATCACTGAAGAGACATAAATTGTCGAAATGCGCATATGGTGCACAAAATTAAAAGGTATATATGTTCTATATTTATTATAACCACTAGGCCGGTGTCACTGCTGGTGGACTGATAGTCCCCGAGGGCATCATAAATGTAGTTTTCAGTGCTTTTGTACTGACATTAAATATATATACTACAAATTTTCAGTCGTCAAATTAAATAAATCACTCTAAAACTAAGGAGTATCTCCCTCATGCATAGCTCTGTCCTTAGATAGATTCTTTGGTTCTCTTTTCGGTCATTTTGGCTTCAACACTGCTCTTCATATTTTTATAAATTTTGAGAATTCCAATCATTTGGCCACGAGCATCCCTGAAGATACATAAATTGTCGAAATGCGCATATGGTGCACAAAATTAAAAGGTATATATGTTCTAAATTTATTATAAGAAAAGCTTCTAATATAAACGTTGTGTTGCTTGTGTTTCACATATGCATGTGGATGTATAAAATATTTGTTTGTCATATATGTAGATCTATTATCACACGTGTGTACATATATACATTCATACGTACTTACGTGCATACATACCTGTACGTGTGTACGTACATTCATACAGACAGAGACAGAAAGGAAAAAAGAAAGAAATGTAACAACAGAAGAAAAAAAAAGAAATTCATGAAGAGATAGGTATAATGCATGAAAGTATATATGAAGTTTATAAGAGGACCATCTAAAATTAGCGTTATGAATGTAGCTTGCGCTTAATATATACGTGTGGATCTATATGATGTTATGAATTATAGGTTACTATGCTAGTGTTTAAAAACCTGACAGGGTATCTGCGTATCTCCTGTCCCCTGTCAATTTTTTTTTAAACTAGCATGGTAACCTATAAAAGTCTGTCACATGTTGCCCATGACGTCAACAACTGTACACAACATCATTAGTTGCGTCAATTTTGGCAGCGTAAAAATCAGTAGATGTGTGTTCATATAGTATGCAATAATGTAACCGGTCCCATACTAACGACAAATTCATTTTTCTTCGGGTTACGTTTTTCACTTTTGATAGACACTACATATCACTATTTCGTTATAAAAATGATAGCGCAGTGCTCACTTAATGAAATTTCTAATACGAATAAGGGTTTATGTGACTGAACGAAGAATGCACTGAGAAAATCCCCCCTCCCCTCTCCTGTTGATTAGGGTGAAGAACCAGTTTTATAATGCATAATGTAGATCTATGGCAATATACATGTATTTGAAAGAATTTAACATCGGGTCCCGTTGTATGATAACATCTATAATCTGGATATAGAAATTCAGTGAGGTGGTAAACTCGGCCTATTTCAATGCAATTCATCAATATTTAACTATGCATTGAAGAAATACACAGAGATCTACTGGATGATGTTTTATAATTCTGAAATTGTATTTCCCTTAAATTATATCGCATATTTCGCCGGTAAACTGATATCATGCTCACTTCACCGGCCATGTTCAATCGCTTACGATGCCTATAGTTAATAATCCAGAATTCGTTTTCAGTAAAATTTCTATATGAGCGCAGCAGTCGAGCACTATGAAACATACGTGAAAATTTTCTTTAGGATAAAATATATCAACGGTGTAAGTATGATGTAGCTCGAGGGCTGTGCTCACTCCAAACTTTCAATATTATTTCATGGAATTTTTTTTAAAATGACAAGAATCCGGATGCCGTTATAGGTGTAAACGGTTCTTGTGTCATTATCGATCAGCAGATCTTGTAAACGTTTTCATTGCAAGAACCCCCATGTGTAGGAGTACGAGTTTGCCCACTGGTATCAAACTATTAAACAAAACAAAAATTCATCATTCTACAGGGCCAATTTGTTATACAAAACGTTTATTCGGAAACGTTTGCTTCCGGTTAAGTTTTGAGGGTAAACGGATTTCCCAGATTATCGGATTACTATGTGTAGTCCTTTTCTCTAGGTCCATGTTCGTTTTTCTATAGTGACAAGTCTTGGTTGTGCTTTCAAACGTTTATTTTTATTAGTGCAACAACTATCTTTGACAGTGATAATATCAAATACACATACTAAGATAACATATCATAAACGAAACAGTTCTCAATAAAAGACTGTATAGCGCTAAGTTCAATATCATAGATGTTAAACCATAGTCTGAATGTTATCTAATTACAAAGCAGTATTAACACTATTTCTCCAGTAGTACGCCCGACCCGTATGTACACAATATCTATCTAACGTGTCAACATTATCAATGACTTTAGGGATGCCACTGCAAATGCTCTTGAAAATGCAGGTTCAATCATAAAGACCTATCAGGATATTGAATTTCAAAGGAATATCCAAGATTTGTGACAATTAAAGCTCATCAAATGTACTACGACTACAATTAATATGACATGAAAATAAAACATTGTAAAGATTACTACAACGTCAGTAATATTGCTGGGGGACATTTAAGGTCTGGGAGGTCATAGTGTCACATTCGTCCCTCCCCGATAGAAACTATTTTACGTAAATTATTTTCTCTACATTCTTATTAAATGGAGTCCGCTCTATACCCTGGGGTATAGAAATATATACTCCATTGAATACTCAACTAGATACTAGAGACTAAGTGATATTGTTATATATACCTAGTCACCTGTATATTCATTGATTGTCGCCAGCTTATCAATTCGCATAGAAAATTAAAACAAAACGCAAAATATTATGTATTTCAACAGTGCAAGATAAAATACGTGCCCTGAAATTCAACTTAAATATAGTGTTAGTTTAGTGGTGATGTGGGTTTAAAGTGCTATCTCAATTCACGATGAGATTAAAATAAACAACATGGGTTTTCGATACATGTACATCATTTGTAATTTAACATGAATAAACTGTGTATTATCAAAATATAACCTGGATATATTATACACAATCAAGCTGTGACCTAAGTGCGTCTTATAATGTTCTACATCAGGTTGGACAATGAAATAATTGGTCGCACCCCATCCAGACGAGAACATGTATACCATGTACTTGTTATTTCGGTTGTATATGCTATCTAAATTAGGCCTTGACCTGGAGTTGATCTAGCAATTTGAATACTTCAAATTCCCATATATATATTTTTTAATACTTACATTTAACTTTATACCTATCTCAACTTGAGGATTTTCTCAGGGTACATTCCACTGCATATGTTTACTCTATTGCATAATCTAAACAATAAAACTGCGACCCAGTGGGCGTTCTATGCCGCAATATATTGTATCCAACCAGCGGTATTCAAATGGTTAGTTCCCTGCGCCTACAACCCACTGGGTGTGCCGTGCTGTGGTACACTTTAACCATTCACGCACCGATTATGTCTTCCTGCAGTTAACTACCCTGTGGAAACTGATGCTATGATTTCATAGTCACTCTAATTAAAACTAGTAATTGAAAATGATAATATGAAACTTTTATCATCTTTGATATTCTTGAGTGGATGGGCATTATTGTTAACCATACATTGTCCAGTCCGTACACACATCCTGAATTCTTCTTCTTTGATCTTTTTCTTTGCAGCTATTAAAAGTGTTTTTACTTATATACAATATGTAACTTAATTACAACAAGATATTTTACAATGACAAAATAACTTTGAACATCTCTGATGTTCTTAGGGTGGACGGGCATTATTATTAAACCTTTACACTGTCCACCCCAGGGGCACATCCAGAATACACAAAATTTCTTCTTTGATCTCGTTTTACTCGGATCTGGATTGCGATAACTTTCATTGATTCCAAATTGAGATACAGTGTCAAAGTTTCTTCTTCCATATAAATATTATTAATGTTCATCTTGTTGATTCTTCTGCTCTATGAAATATCCCCTGCGCATTTTAGTTAATTCAAGTCCAGATAGACCGATGTTGGATTGGCTACTGCCGGTGTCCCTGTATTAGTCGGCATCTGTGTTGAAGTCACAGTAAAGACCTCCACGTGGTGACCGTGGTCAACCCGTCTGGTTGACACTACTTAATTTTCTGGAGTTAGTGTAAGTATGAGCTTCTTATACATGAAAATGACTCGGATTCACATATTTTATTCTTGGCGCTGACTATTGCTGAAGGTAATGGCATGGGGGTATCTTCAAGCTCACTGTTCAAGTTTTGACTTTTAAAATATTTCGCCGCTGATGGGATGTCGTTAGCTGCCTCTGTCAATGCTTTGGCTGGGATACTACGGGTCATCGATTTAGTCCGAATTTCTACATTGCCTTCCGATCCAGTTCCACTGCACCAAAAGAGGGTTCTTTTCTCTTGCTCCGTGTTCGTTTTTCTATAGTGACAAGTCTTGGGTTGTGTTTTCAAATGTTTATTTTTATTAGGGCAACATATATTTTTGACAGTGATAATGTCAAATACAAATACGAAGATAATATATCATAAACAAAACAGTTCTGTAAAATATAAAGTATATATAAAGTCTGAGATGTCATATGGTCACATATGCTCTTGTTTATTCGGAGTCTCATTACATGTGGATCCTGTGTTTATAACGTACTCAGAGACGTATGCATTATCGTATCCACAAAAACTTATTTA
The DNA here is from genome assembly GCA_035048485.1 of Pteria penguin. Classification (NCBI taxonomy): domain Eukaryota; kingdom Metazoa; phylum Mollusca; class Bivalvia; order Pterioida; family Pteriidae; genus Pteria; species Pteria penguin. Next base: position 16,190,028 of record CM068590.1, read on the forward strand.
TATACAAGTTTATTTATTTGTTTAATCTTATGTACAGATATTTAGACATGTATTTGAATGACAGTAATCTTCAGTTTTCGATGTCATTGAAACAGATATTAGAATTCAATCAATTGAATTGATTACTGATAATCTTGTACATACTAACTGACTGGATAAACATGAAAAGCATGAATTTCGATTTGTGATTTCAACATATTTTGACACTGTCCTTTTCATGAAGTGTTCTTTTATTGAATTTCCATATTTTTACCAATTAGTTAGGCTAACACTTTTGATCATGAACATATTTTGTTATGAATGTAGTCTTGATATTGTTACCATGGTTATATCTTAAATAAATATAAAACACAGCAAACAGGAAACCATCACGCATACCATTTTGTTAACAGTTCACTCTTTATGCTCTTTGTTCATCTGTTTTATTCCTCGCATTATTATAATCTTGGCAGATAATTTGCAAACAATTATTTAATTCTTTTAAAACATCAATGTTGAGAGATTTTGTCACTATTATAAAAGAAATAAATATTATTTTATACCATATGACTTTATTTGCAATACATTTAAACAATTTCAAAACAGTAATATTTCCAAATATTTATATTCTCCGGTAAACTTGTATTCTTCTTTCTATAAACGAGTAATAAATCCTGTCATGGTGACAAAATATCTGGCATATCTGTGTAATTTTTAACATTTTATTGCGTCTATTTAAGATTCATTTATTTGTTTATTAATTTCACCTGGATTCCTCATTCTCTTCTTGTGAATACATTTGTATTTTCATCATGCAGAAGATAGTAATATACATTTTTTTTTCAAGAAAAGAATACTGAAAGTAGAATACAAGTGAAAATAATTTTCTTTATTTTCAGTTTCTGTATTCTTTAAAAGAGTGAAAATTCACAGGAGCCTTATTAGTGTGACTCTTTCATGGAAACGTGCTTAATACTCATGAGTAACAGCATACTGTAAAGTGCAAACCGCAAAGTGGTTTTAGATCTATCACATTTCTGTGAAAATGATACTGTCATCAAAGAATTGTTGATAAAAGTACATTTCATGACTCCGGTAAGCAACAGATGTACGCATGTGAGCATTTTTATATAGGCCAAAACATAAACACCTTCAGCTAAATCATATAGATATATTAGGAAGTTAAACATGATATTAAATGTTTATGTGAAACAGCATATGTGCATATTTAGATTAGTGTCTAAAACTGAATCGTACAAGCATTCAAAATCAATAGGAATGTATGTATGCAACTCCAGCTATGCATTCTTTTAAACTTAGTAATAATTTAAACTGTCAACGACCAAAGCCGATATGATTTTGGAAATTTGTATATTTGTCAACTTCAAATTTGAAATTTGAAATTGACAGACAACATAGCGTTGCTGAACATGAAAATTTTTCGTAAATTGTGTTGTAAACAATAAATAGAAGCATATCACTTATATTTATAGTTATGCCCAATTTATAGGAGGCGTAATTGTATATAAATACTGGGATAGAATTACTGAATGGTGTAATTATACGAGAAATGGTCTAATTGAATTAAAATTCTTTAAGTATTATAAAATCTAAAAATAAGGCTCAGCAAGACTTATATGTATATGTACTTTAAATGAAATTACACAACAAATGGAGTTGAGGAAAAGGTTGCACTAAAGCATTTTCCTTGGCATGTTAATTGTTGCAGTTTATCCCGCTTCATAAAGTACATTGGGCCATAGTGACGTCACAATGACGTCATGTTATGTTTTGGCGAGTGTTTTGCCACATAATATAATTGTGTATTGTGTATCTGACAATTGGACTGGCGATACCATCGGGAAATTCGTACAGCAGAGGCTGTATGATTTCAGTGTTAAAAACTATAGCATGTTTTATCAGTTAAATGAATAATAAAATTTATGGCACTTCAATAATGTGCAATATAGCGCCCAATTTTCAGTCTAAACTCGATTTTTTATAAAATCAACGGCTAATTTTAAATCGTGAAACGCACAATAGAACCAACATGAACTTTTGTCTATAAAAATGGGCTTTTGTCGTTATGTAACTCGTGATTATAAAAATGCACTACAATGGCCTGTCTTAGTAACAGATGAAAATAACGTGTAAGTCTGCACTTGCTCATTTAGCCCAAAGCATAAAACATTGCTCATCAAATTGCATGCAATTATAGAATTTCTTTATAAATATGCGGAACACTTGCAGTTGAAACAACCTACGTGCATCAGCAACTCTTTCGCCTAATCTTGGGTCATTTTAGGAATCAAGAGGAGGTCCGCAATGATGTTTCAACTACAGGTAAGCTCTGGTCTTTACTGGGGTTGAATCTTTTTCTTTACCATTTCTGTATATGCTTTGAACGTCTTATTCTGAAAAGAGGCACTACAATATGTCTCAAACGTTTTTGAAATCTTCTTATCGCATGTTTTATTTTAGCTTGGCACTAATAAGAAATCATTTGCTGAGATTTTGATTTCTTTTTTCAATGATGGGTGCACCCCTAATATAACTAGGGAAGCCCAAACTCTTTCCTGAAATACACAAGAGATACATTTTTTAGATACCTACAAATAATTTATTTATATACAATATACCAAAAAATAAATAAGTGACAAAGCACACTTGATAGTTATCAAACTCTGAAAATTTCACCGGTTTATCTCAAGTACTTTACAATATATGAGGATTTGAAAATGGACAATATCGCATTTTCACTCCTTTTTTCAGCAAATGGTCCAAATGTCCAAGGTCATTTTCCTTAAAACAAAAACAAAGATTCATATTTATGTTAAAAACATTACTAAAAATGGCTACTTATAAAGGTATTTGAAGGAATTTTTATTATATGACGAAAATTAAGTTTTGTATAAGCAAAAAACCTTTGTACTTAAATCAGGGGCGTACAACCCTTTTTAAAATTTTGAAAAATATCAAATACCTTTTAATTCATCATAGTATAGCTTATTTTTCTTTATTTTATTCTACTATATGTATTACATTTATTATTTTAAAAAAACATAAAAATAACTTTTATTATAAGTGTTATTATCTCAAATATAAATTCTTCATAAATACAAAATGTCGTAAAGCTTGGTTGATTTCATTTCCTCTTCTTTATGTCTCCTTCATGATAATCCTTCACAATGTCTTATAAACTGGAAACCTGATAATTAGTGCTTGTCCTTCATTGTTATGAATACCCAATTTATTAAGCCCGTTAATTTATATCTTGAAAGCTGTTAAAAGGTACGTAATGAAAGCTGATATTTGCTGGGTCAATGCCGGTTATAAATACCAAAATTAATTAAATAGGATTAAAACCAAATCATATAAATTAAATTGGGCTCTTAGTCTTTTTTTTTTCTTGCTTAAACCATAAAATGTCTTCCTTAAATATGAATAACTTATCATCCCCCCACCCCACACACACCCTCCTTTCGCAAAGTTCTCTAGACTTATCGGCAATTAAAATCTGAGTCTGATTTTGGAAACCGAGGGAGGAAATAATGTCTTATTTTATCACACAATATATAAGTCTTGGTATTTATTACATTGAAATGTGTATTTCTGTACATAATTATATACATGGAAGTCGCCGAATCAGAAGATACTCGTGTAAAATCATAGTCTTATTAAAAGAGCTACAAAATTACAATAAATCGTCAAATGTTTAATTAATGTAAAAACCAATAATTATTAATTCGAATGTAAAAATTGTTTATGGTTAGTATTTACATACTCGCCAACGCCGTGCTTAAAATTTATGTATTATGAATGATGAAATGAAACTTTTGAGAAATAAAACTTTGTAAATAAAAATACAGGGTGATTTTTCACAAATAGGATAATCATAATTACCTCTATACACATTGTTTTTGTTATGTATCCTTTTATTTAAAACTTTATAATGCACTATGTATATCGATGTAATCAAATGACTCATGAAAACAATATGGCGGACCGTTATTTTGGCAAAGAAGGTGACGCTATCTTTTTATTTTTGAGTGGACTGTAGTCATTTCTAGGTATTTTTTTAATAAAAATGGTATCAAATAGATCGGGCTAAACATACTTATCGCATATTATTGGCCGGTAGAAATAGATTGAAAATTGAAAATTATATATTTAAAAACACTTATGTGTGCCCGCTTCGCCGCTCGTATTCGGTTCGGCGATCAGCTGTTTACAGGTAATGGACGTATTTACCAGAAAAAACTCACTTCACTGGATTTGATACAACCGTGACCTCGATCAACGCCAGTGAACATATCGCTTTTGCGCTCATTGATTTTAAGCGCGCTGTCGATTACAAGGCAAAATAAACATCTCGTTGCACCACCGCAATATCGTTAGATATTTTACTGATTTTAGCTATTCTCAATTTGCCGTAATTTCTTTATTTCTACTCCAAATGAAATGAAATTTAAAAAACGAGAAGAAAAGAAAATGAATATTCAAATGATATGATTTTCATTTAGACATATGTTGTCGAAATGCGCATCTGGTGCACAAAATTAAAGGGTACATATGTTCTATATTTATTACAGGTTAAAATATTTCTGGATAAATAATTGATGTGAAAATTGCAAACAACGCAATTTGAAAATTGAAAGGCTACAAAATAGTTATCGAAAAAAAAAACTTTTATACACAAGAGAAAGAACGTTATTCTTTACCGGACTCAGAATATTCGGGATTTGATAAGCTGAGTTTAGACTGCTGATGATGCTATTATAAACTTCTTTACTTTCCATTTTATGGAGACATATTTCGTTCGCCATGTCCTGAGTTAACGATGTCAGCTAATTAAAATTCTTTCAATTCTCAGAAAATTCTATCACTTGTCTGAATTATTGTTCCTCTGACAACTGTAATATTTACTTCTCCCAAAATTGTCAACTATTCAAAAAATTTATCTTTGACAGGTCTATGTACATGTATTACATGGTAAATTGTCAAAATGGCTCTTACATTAAAGTAAAGAATTTGCTCTGCATATATTTATCGTTTTGATTTCCACCCTTAAGGCTTTGAGCTTAACCGATGAGACATAACTTGTCGAAATCGCATATCGTGCACCAAATTAAAATAAGTATTTATGGTACTATATATATTATACAACTACCCATAACCTGCACAATATTGTCAGCAAAATAGCATGTTTGTTTAGTATTCTTTTCGCCGTATTTATACAATAGGCATGATCACGCCAAATACATAAGTTAAAAAATACATATTATGCACATACGTCAATAACATCAAGAAATGGAAGATGTGAAGATGTAAAATCAACATTGCATTCCAAAGAACGTAGATGTTACCTACAAAATCTTGAGATTACTCAAATTTAAAAAGAAAAAATAATTAAAAGCAAAGGACTAAATCGTGTATGGTTCAACCTCAAGTCAAGAACAAACTCCAATGTAGAAACTAAATGAAGACCATGTAACCGGGGGAAAAGAACTTCGCCTGGTTGCATAAAATACCCGTCGCAAAAGTCTTGTAGAAATCTCTCGAATCCGGTACTGAAACAGTATCACAAACGTAATAGGATTAAATAGATAGTAACCGTGAGTTATATCTACAGTTTTAACATAACATTCTAGTTGTTTCTTTTAATAATATCTTATTATTGTTCGTGTTCTGTAAATGTGTATGATAAGATTCAGCTTTTGAACATTACTTGTAAGACCTTTCAACATCTTTTTAAAACTAGTCACAAAATACAATTTTAATCAATGTCAATTTCCTTTGTCCGTACCACGACTGTGATTTGAAATACGGCTGATTTTATTTCTATCATTTTTATTGTTATTATTATTATTATTATTATTATTATTATTATTATTATTATTATTATTATTATTATTATCAAATATATCCAATATTATTCTAACGCACTGTAAAGCTAATAAGTATGACCATGATTTATCATGACAACGGTACCAATTATACGTTTCTTCCAGTAAAATGATTTTGTTCTGTTTATTTTAGATGACGCTTGCATTTCTGACTTTGGTTTTACCCTTCGATGTGTCGGGAGAGAGCAGCTGTGCTGAATTATCTGCATTAAAGAAACAATTGCAAGATATGAGTAACAATATGCAAACAGTACAAAACGAAATTGCAACATTGAAGAATGTACACGGTATGATAAATCAGATTAATGATATGTAATATTGATATTTCTGACGACAGTATTCAATGTATATGCTTCATTCCCAAATTAAAAGACCCGTAGCATTAAATGGATTTCTCTATTAATCTTATATTTCATATCATGCCTGATATACGATACTTTGCCGTAAAAAGTTTTTCATTTTACTCTAACAGCACTTTGCTAGCATTAAGATCATAATGAAAATCCCGGCAAAAAGTAGCATGCTTCATTTGAAAAAAAAAGTATATTCAATGCAATTATCAGCACAACCGTCAGATACAGTATGCGTGCATAATACCAATGGGAATTACAAACCATGTATCAATAAAGAAAGAACACAATAATATTTTTCGGACTCTGATTAAATCTTATGTTAATCGTTTAATACCTTGACCATCCTGTGGTGGTCCTGATACCGTTACTCAATTTGGTCGTTTTAAAAAGAATAGTCTGGGTTTCAAATTACCACTTTTACCTAAACATAATAAGAATTGATGTTGATTTCCAGTCTTATGATATTTTAGCAGTATATCAGTCTTTATAGTATGCAAAAATTGATAGGTTCAAATATTTATACTTACGATTTTCACAGTTATTGCCTTGAGTACTACTGACGAAACACACGCTGTTGAATAACGCATAAAGTGCATTAAATTAATACATCTAAATATATTCTTGTACTCATTTGCACTGACATGTGAACGGATATTGATATAAAATATTGTGTAGGAAGCAGTGTCATATATACAAGATGGGGAAGAAAAACATGTCCCAGTAATGCTGAACTGGTATATTCAGGTAATATATGTTACATTATATTGAACACAGATGATAAGATAAAAGAAATTATTCATAAATAAGGTAAAAAAAATCAAATATATGTTTTGATTAAAAATATTTATTTAAAACATCATATTAAATAATTAGTTTTGTATCTTGATAAGCGATCATCATCAAACTGGCGTGTTGTACGGTTGACTCATGTTGTTGTCTCTTTATAATTTTATAATTTTGATTTTTTCCATTATTATTTTTTCTTTATATATTTATGACCAATCAAATAAGGTAACATATCGATCTCTGTTTTTCCTTAACGAGGATTATTTTAATAATTTTTAGACGGTTACCATTTTATATGTCCCGTCTCATGCGATCGGGTCATTTCGATGTTGGCATGATAGTATCTCTAACTTCAAATCTACGCCAAGATATAGTACGGAAAAGACATCTTATTCTTCGCTCAATGCCAACATAGAAGTAGATATTGACAGTACGAAAATTCAAATAGCAATTACGACCGCATGTTCTATGATGTAATGATGTACTCAAAGAGATGTACACACGGAGACTACACATCATTACATTTCGGTGAAAGAATACACATTATGTATCCATTACGGGCCGAGTAGGTACGATTCAGCAACCTTAGCCAGATAGCGCTGCGCATCTTTTACCGTCTGTGATGTGATTATTTTTAGATTGGGTCAGCCACAAATAATGAAATTCAGCTCATTTCAATACTTCTGGATATGGTTTACTTTTATCAGTTTATTGTTAAGACTTAAGGTGTCTGAGGTATATTTCTGTCTGACAATGTGGTCAACAATTAAATCACTAAGAGATCCGGATTTTCTACTATGGAAATGATAATATATGTTACAATAGATGTTTAAAACATTTATTATTTTCAAACTTCGACGATTATTGGTAAATGTCCCCGGCCATCTGTACTATGAGTATTTTGATTAAATGCATGTTCTTCGGATGTACCGCTTTTGTGGTGATTGTGAAAGAGTTGGTAATTAAAATGGCCAACATTGGCGATTGAGTGACGATTGTCTCTTAAATTGATCGTTCTATGTTGTTACCGCAACTTTTTAAACCGAACTAGCTTTCTGACATCGTTGCTTATACTTATTGCTGTTTGCTATTTATGTCCATGGCGAGTTTGTCATACATCTGAGTCAGATGTATTTTCTCCTTTCTATAAAAAATGAAAATACGGGTTTCAATATATTTTTATGAGACTGAAAAATGCTAATGCATTTAAATCCAAAGTCATAAACCCCTTTACATTATTTTAGCAGAACTACCACAAGTCAATATTTCCACCTTAAACCCAACCTACTATCCGCGCCACTCACTCTGGAAACTGGAAAATCTGGATTTTCAGTTATACATCTTCAGAATAATTTCAAAAAGGCAAAACCATTCGATAGATCTTGTTATGTCGTAACTTTTGGTGTATGCTGTATGTTTATATGAAGAAGCGTTCATATTTTATAGAAAAAATCAATTTTAGATAGGGCGATTTCCATGTTAAATTTTGACGTGACGTCGCCAAGTTTCCAATAGACTCAATGTTAAACATCGGCGACGTCACGTCAAAATTAACAAAGAAAACGCCCTATCTAAAATGATTTTTACCTATAAAATACGAATGCTTCTTCGTAGAAACATATAACGTACACCAAAAGTTACAACTAAACAAGATCTGTCGATTGATATTAATTTTGTAAAACTATTTTAAAAATAAATAGGTGAAAATCCAGATTTTTCGGTTTACAAAGTGAGTGGCGTGGACAGTAATTTTCATGTATCTGTATCCATATTCTTCTCTATTATTATAAACTCCGTGCTACAGAAATTATATGATGTATGAAATTAAGGTGCTAGCAATATTGATAACATGCCAGTTAGTGTGTTCAAAGTACAAACAATTAAAATATAAGCGAAACAACTGTACTACATTTTCCCTATCAAAATGTTTTAATTCTACACAATGGACTTCTTGATATCTTTTGAAATTCGCATCAGGTGCACAAAATTCATGTTGGTATATTTTATATCAGTATTTTTCTTGTACGTACAGGCTATGCCGGCGGTTCGCATTACACCCATGTCGGTGGTGCAGCTGAGTTTGTATGTCTACCTAGAGAACCACAATGGGGCACTCCTGTCGACGGGAGAAACGATGGATTCGCTTATATGTATGGAACCGAATATCAATGGCACAAAAAGTTCTATAACCAGGATGTCCCTTGTGCTGTATGCTGGAGTAAGGGGCCCTCAGTCATCCAAATGATACCAGGTAAAGACAAATATAGTAAATGGTATAAAATGTCTCACAGAAAAATTCAAATTACAAATTTACTTCATTAAAACTGAAATCATTCGACCTACCGTAGAAATCTGTTTGATGTTTCACCAAATAATTCTTAACAATGTCCTGTTCTGGTTTTGTGTAAGTATGACCCTGCAAAATACTTGTAGCGTCTGTCTACATCCATCATGCAGTGTTGAACTATTTTTGTGTCATCTGTGATTGTGGGTATTCATCTGGAACAGGAGAACCTCAATCCTCCAGGGCATCTGATTTCACCTCTGACAGAAGACAGTTATTGTTCCGAGCATCTGATTTCACCTCTGACTGGCAATGCTTATACTACATAGGCATCTGATTTCACTTATGACAGGAAACGCTTGCTTCTCCCGGACCTATGGTCCTACCCCTGATAAGAGACGTTTACTCCTCTCGGGAACCTGGTCCTACCTCTGACATGAAACGTTTACTCCTACCGGGCACTTGGTCCTACCTCTGACAGGAGAAGTTTTCTCCTCCCGGGCACCTGGTCCTACCTCTGACAGGAGACGTTTTCTGCTCTCGGGCACCGGGTCTCAACTCTGACAGGAGATAATTACTCCTCCCGGGTACCTGTCCCTACCTCTGACAGGAGATAATTACTCCTCTCGGGTACCTGGCCCTACCTCTGACAGGAGATATTACTCCTCCTGGGCACCTGGTCCTACCTCTGACAAGAGAATTTTATTCCTCCCGGGCACCCAGTCATAGGTGACAGGAGACCTGTACTCCTCCTGGGCACCTGGTCCTCCCTCTGACAGGAGACATTTACTCCTCCCTGGCACCTGGTTATACCTCTGACAGAAAACATTTACTCCTCCCGGGCAGCTTGCCCTACCTCTGACAGATGATTATTCCTCACGGGCACCTGGTCCTATCCCTGACAGGAGACTCTCACTCCTCTCTGGCACTTGGTTTCACATCTAGTTTTCAGAGATCTATGAATGTTCAGCATGATATTTTTACTACTACGAATACATTGATAAGATATCAGTTTCTATCGAATTTTACATTCAGCACGCACTCAATGTTACAAAGGATGGACAGCCCAGTACCAAGGTAATCTTGTAGCTGGATATCATGGTCATAAATCTGCTACACAATACGTGTGTCTGGACAGCAACCCAGAAAGTCTGCATTCCTCCATCTTGAATCAAAATGGTCGTTTGATGTATGGCGTACAAGCCAAATGTGGGTCACTGAAGTGTCCGCCATATGAGGATAGGAAAACGCTTACATGTGTTGTTTGCACACGATAAATATCTAACAGATTTACCGTAATAAAAATATCTGTATGATGCTTGCTTTCATTTTTATTATCTTTATTCTTGGTTTTTGTTTTTCAAATATTATTTTATTTATTCATTTATATTTTATTATCATTATTTTTATGGCGTTAAATTCTACCAAGACCAAAATATTTGAGTAAATTCTAAAGTTTCAGATAAAAATCTATCTTTATGATGGCGATGGTGCCAGATGTGTAGATGAAAAACATATAAATCTCGTACACCGAATGCTCGACACAATCGTAAAAATCAATTTAATATGAGACATATTCGTAATAATAAGTATTACATGCAGTAAATAGAAATATCATCAAATTAAGATATCCTCAGCTTAGAGGTTTATTTTTATTGGTTGTTGCTTTCTTTCATTTAATGTGCGTATAAATAGTTAATTGTGTTAATTGTGGGTTGAATCTAACCCTTTGTCTGAAAATCATATCAAAGAGGTATTTTAAACAATTTTTGAAAATCATCCCCCTCCTCTTTTCCTTTTCTGCTCAGAAATCCGAATTATATACCACGCCAAGCTTGAACGCCCTTGTGAGGCATATTTTGATATACAAAAGGTATATAACACGATTGATTTCACTTAATCAAAAATCAAAGTGTAATAATATAACCAAATCGTTTTAGTGGTATCATGAAAGCGATTTGTTTGAGATGTTGTTGACAAGTAGTTCGAAATATATGCTACATCAATACATCAGTCTGTCCCATTTCGATAACGTAATACTTAACAAACATGAAAACTTTAGATAGTAAGAGTGATTTTCTTACATGATTTATTTCTACGAAGGCTCTTCTTTCCAAAAACACTCCCATTACTTCATTTCTTTATTCCGGAAACAAACGGAATTATATAGTAGGCGCAGATCCAGAAATTTTGTTGAAAGGGGGTCCACCCCAATGAATTTTCTAAGATGTGGTCCACTCATGTTTTATGCGTAAAATAACTTGTTTAACACCGAAAAATAACAGGAAAAGTCATTTTCGTCGAATCTCAGGAAGGGTCCAGGACCTCCGATCGACCCTCTGAATCCGCACATGTCATAATAATTTTACATTATGAAAACACCGTAAAGCTGAAATTACTCCGGGTTGTCAGTATACTAGTATTATAAAAATGTACTTTAAATAGTCGTTTATGTAACCTTTGTGCATTTGTGTTTCACGTACGGTCACCTCCGAAGATGTTTCTGAAGGATCAATTGTCTTTAACTAATATGAAAGGAGTTATTTTGCTGTTCGTCAATGCTTAAATCCTGAAGGTTAATCACTCTAGGTAACTACACTAAGAAGTAAAGTTTTATAATATCAAAACAATTAGGCCAAATATACAGTGCCACAAGCCGACGTAGTTCAGTGGGCGCCAAGCTTGTTTCGAGGCAGAGAAATCGAATGTTTTTGTGAGTTCCGGGGCTCTATGCCTTGCTAAATGTGGCTGAGTCACTCACAGCCGAAGTCCCGTGTCATGGCATAAAAAGATCCTCATTACTTCGAGTGAATTTTTTGCAAGTGTGACGGACGGGTATCGGCCCAGATAGTTCAATGGCGAGAGCGTTCGCGCCTAAATAGCGCGTATAGCGGAAAGTTTAGGGTTCGATTCGCATGTCCTCCAAATTTTTTTCTCCTGTCAGTCACATAGAAGTTTCTGAATCACGCATATCTTGTCAGATGCAGTAACCATATAAGTGGGAAAAAAACTTCGCGTAATCTGAAGCACGTCCCAGATGTAAATTACATAAATTGCTGGCATAGAGAGATTTTAGAGTTATCTCGCTTTGTGCGTGTGATGGCTATAAGAAGAACGAACGATAACTCTTTAAAGAGCTCGGCTGATTGAAATAAGATGGGGTCCAAACGTGTAGGCATCCTCACTGAATTTAATTATGAAGACTTGGAGGCAAGTAATTATGATCATACTTTTTTTCGTATAAAGACATTTATAAATAGAAAATATATTTTAGCAAATATGTTTATCCCATACAATATAAATGTACATGCAACTGCAAGATCTACTTTTACTTTCACTTTCAATAAAAACGTGTTATATCTTTATATGAAGTTTTTTTTTTCTCTTTTTTTGTTTTTTAATTTCCATTAGTGTCGTGTTTTCATGTCAGTATGAATTAATATTCCTCCTAATTATAAAAGTAGTGTATAAAAAAATAAAACCCAGAATTTAAAAAAAACGAAAATGTGTGCATGTCATTTATCTGCAGTGCCAGTGAATCTATATGACAGTATGATTTTTTAACATGAGTGGATCCCGAGAGGTAGACAGGAGATCTAGACACAGATTGTGATTATGCAAAAAAAAATATCTTTTCTTGTTATTTCCTGAGTAAAAAAAAGTGATACTACTAACAAAAGATGGGTGGACCCCATCGCGGAAAATTCATTGAGGGTGTACCTTCTCTTGAAAAAAATTCTAGATCCACACATTTTTAATAACTCATTTACTAGCAAGTTAGTAACATTATTTTTATTAGAAATTAAGCATGATATTCACAATAAAATCAGTTGACAATCATGTCATACAGATTTATAACTATAGATACAAAATATTGACTGAAACACCATATTTAGGCTGGGAAAAAGTGTGGCCAGATTTTGAATTAAACCCATTGCCTACTCTCTTTCATGTAACTTTTCTTCATACTGAGCCACTTGGGCTGACAATATCCTTTTTGCCAATTTTACATGATGTAAGGGGCAATACGGATAAATACAAAATTGCTGCTTAGATTTGCATCATATTACTGTGACATCACATTCCAAGCGTTAACGTCATAGTGAAAAATCCGGCAAAAAGTGCTTTGTCAGATATAAGACCCCTTACATCATTTAGAATTGGAAAAAGGTCTATTCTTATTGTTAAACTTCTTTCCAGGAATGAAAAGTGAAACAAGCACAATACTTCTTTTCTTGAAATAAATTTATGATAGTGATGTATAAAACTTTAACAAAATGACATCACTATGAAAAATTCATATAAAATAAAGTATTTAAGATAAATATAGAAACTAGCACTAGTTTGAATTCCAGATAGAAAAAGATCAGTCGAGTGTTGGATGAATCAACAAATCTCAACCGAGGCGTTAGCCTAGGTTGAGATATGTTGATTCATCCAGCCCGAGACTGATCTTTTTCTATCTGGAACTCAAACTAGTGCTTGATTATTTTGCTCGCACCTCAGGAGCTCGATGTAGGCTATAGATATTTTGAATGTTTTTGTTTACTTTCTTTGATGGCCGAATCACTGACTGAATAAAAAGATAGTCCCCTGCAATAAAATAAAACACCATGATATGCATGAAGAAACTTTATATTTTGATAGGATTTTTCAACATTGAATTTAACGATAACACACAATGTTCACTATCTCTCCGACGCAAAAATCGTGAGTCGCCATGTTTCAATTTGTTTGTAAACAATGCAGACGACGCGCGGAAGGATACAAAGTGTTCCGGATAGAATTTTCCAGTACTAATTAAAAACGGGATTAGTCTATCCCCGGTGCGAGAAAAAGTTATGTAGTTTGTTTTTTATTTACAGAGTGTATATACTCTGTAAATTCAGTTTTCCTGACATTTTTTATCACATTGATTATTTCCTCTGTGAACTACATATAAACAATTGTAATGAATGTTATAAGAAGGCGACAGCAGGTGTTCACAAGATTTCATTGATTTTTCCATTTGGCACAATTTTTTTTATCAAAATGATGTTTTACAACTGACATATTCATGTATGATTTTTTTTTTTCATATACATAATACATAAACAAAGAATTAAATCTTACAGCAAACAAAATGAAATCAGAATGTGAAATTAAGATGAGAACTCTTTCATCAAATATTAACATATATCAAATATAGAAATATTCCATGGTAAGTTTTTCAGTGAGTCTGCCTTCATTTGCTAACTTAATGCTGCCATATTACATGCTAAATGTTAAAAGAAAGTAATGAATAAGTTTTGAAAGTAAAAGTTTTGAAAATCTACCCCATTAATTGCCCACTTGCTCTTTGTAAGATTTAAAATCGGGTAATCAACATATAGTGTTCATTTCCTTTTTCTTGGGAAGCGTTAGTTTAGCCTTGAAAAACAGCTTATTCAAATAGTACAACATCAGATTCCTATCGTAACAAAACACACACTATTTGTTTATCTCATTGTAACTCTCTCTTTATATTTATCATTTTGCCATTTGAAATTAAATTGTATCTGATTTCGCGGTAGCTGTGAAGACTGATATTGCACGGTATTTAAATGTTCCTAAGATAACTTACAGATTAATTACACAGTTTCAAAGCAGAGATAGAATGTGTCAAGAAATAAAAGGATATTTAATTAGATTATATTCCAAATTAAATTTATTTTTTTAAGAATTAATTTCATAAATAAATTATTGTGAAGGTAATAAAAAGATGGAAAAACTTGTAGTACTAATAAAAAGTGGTTCTGGTGAGTTGAGTCAAATTAACATGACGTGACGTAGACATATTATCAAGTTTAACACCCTCCCTAGTGAACTAGATTTTCTGGCGATGTGGATTACCTCGGCCAGTTTTGTTGCGAAGTTAAGCAATGCTGAGTGCGGGTTTTAATTGGATGGATGAGCAGCGAACACATTACAATGGTTATACATGTCTGATTATTTCTGTCTTGGCTGATGAAAATGGAGAAAAAAAAGAATTGAAATAGAATATAAATCATATTTGCATTGAGTATGTTGAAGATATATAGTAACATTTCCTTTATGGATAATCAATTTCAGCTCTGGTATCCATATTATCGCCTGAGGGAGGAGGGCTTTGATACATTTACAATTGGACCTGAGAAAGATAAAACTTACAACTCCAAGCATGGATATCCCTGTAAAGCTCAGGAAGGCATAGACAATGTCAAAGCAGAGGTATGGAGATTTATGTGTCTATAGTCGTAGACTTTGTCTACAGCTCTCATATAGTCTATATTTATAAGCCACTGAACTGTCATTGAATAATACAATTTATTATCGGAGTTGCAAAACTTCCGGCTCTTAATTTGATGAGGGGCAGGCCACAGTTGGCAGGCGTCAGGCACCAGCAATTGGTTTTCCGACTCTAACTCCTACAACTATTTAGGTATAATTATGAAACTCCACACACTGACACATTCTCCCCATGAGCAGAAGATGTACTATATTGATTTTTGGATCAAAAGGTTATATAAAATCTAGGATATGAAAATGTTTTGCAACTCAGCAAATTGCATCTTTAATGCAACTTTCTAGGTTTTTTTTTTCGTGAGGATAAAGAGTATGTATCTGTTTTATAGAAATAAGTTCTGATTTTGAATGTTCTGAAGTAGGGAACACTATCATTAAGATGGGTAATATTCCCAGTTATAGCAACAAAGATCAAGATCATCAAGAAAATGGTAAAAGATTTCAATTATTAAATATAACTGCATCTGGTTCAATAAATATTATTGAAATCTGACTTTAGAATAAGACAATATTTTGGAAAATATACAGAATTTTTATATGCCCGTCTTTGACGAGAAATATCATGGTATGACATTGTCCATCTGCCCAAACTTGTAGGCAGGATACAGAATAAACCATTGGGACTAAGACTGTCAAACTTGGTACCTTTACTCCTTACGCCAAGATAAAAACACCTATTGTTTTTAAGGTCAAAGGTCAAGATCGCAGAACTACTTGGTACGAATGACCTTGTAGGCAGGATACAGACCAAAGCATTGGGGTTAAGACTG
This sequence comes from Pteria penguin, assembly GCA_035048485.1. Taxonomy (NCBI): domain Eukaryota; kingdom Metazoa; phylum Mollusca; class Bivalvia; order Pterioida; family Pteriidae; genus Pteria; species Pteria penguin. Next base: position 16,206,409 of record CM068590.1, read on the forward strand.
TCAAACTTGGTACTTTTACTCTTTAAGCCAAGACAAGGACGCGTATTGTTTTTCAAGGTCAAAAGTCAAGGTCGTAGTACTACATTGTACTTCGTAGGAATGATCTTGTAGGCAGGATACAAACCAAACCATTCGGGCTAAGACTGTCAAACTTGGTACACTTAGTCCACATGACATGGCAAAGACACTTCTTATTTTTCAAGGTCAAAGGTCAAGGTCGTAGTACTACTGGGTAGGAAGCCCTTGTTACTCATTGCATGGATCTGAATAATATTTCACAGAAGTTTTGCCTAGGACCCAAGGGTGTGCCATGACCTGACTTAAAGGTCATATTAGCAAGGTCAAGGTCACAATGCATATGATGTGTAAATTTTTGTTCAGGCCATAACTCTTTACCCCTACCATGGATTTGAATAATATTTCACAGAATTGTTGCATAGGCACCAAGGGTACATCTTGACCTTGAATCAAGGTTATATCTCCCAGGTCAAGGTCACACAGCATATGATGGATACGACCCATGGGTGTGTCTTGACTTTAAAGGCCGATATTGGAGTATAAATAGCAGCCAATCAAGAAAATGGTGGCAGATTTGATTTTTCGTGACACGTTCAGATTGCAGCAATAAATTTGTAAAATTATCAACAATTACGTCGATTTAACTCACGAAAATTGTTGTGCTCATTCCTGTCCGTAATATACAAGTTCGTGTCAACTAATATTGTAATGAAACTTCCCCATAATTACATATTTATTCATCAAAGTTCTGAAGCAGACCTCATTATCTAATTTCAAATTCAATTTCGTTCGTTAGGGGGCATGTTTTCGTGTGTTATTGTTTACACCGGATGTAGTGTGAATAGCAGCACATGTTGACGGTCTGATAAGAAATTTAACGCCAACTGTGATAGCAAGAGTGCCTGTCAAAGAGATCTATAATTATATAAATAAAAAGTTGACTTACTGGTCTGTCTCTGATTATCCAAGTACATCCACGAATTTATAGTACACATGATACGTTAAAACATTGTTTGCAACTGTATAACGATAATTTGTGCATTCCGATGTTGGATGGTATAAAAACCGAAAATCAAAATAGTTTGTACTTATACTTTTTTGGTTTTAATTAGATTGCATAATGAGTAAGTTTTATTCCCACATATGTCCCATGTACGGTTTATCCTTTGGATTGGGAAGCCATGACCTCTCAACAAATTCACTACACACGAAGGCATTTCGCGTCTGTGCCATTCTTGACTTTGCATGTCATGTTCTAGTGCTTTAGATTTTCTATCAATGTTTCTTTGATCACACACACCGCCATGCAATAATATTGTCCAAAACCTTTTATATTTGTCCTTTCTTATCTTAGAGTTCCATTGATATGTTACACTGGGTTCGGATTTCCACCACAACTGAGTATTACTTTCGTCCGTTATACAAGGTTTACATAAACAAAGCAGACATTCTTCACTGTTCACAAATGTCTCCTCGGCATTATGTTCGTCTCCATCGCATATAATATAAAAGTATTTTCACCAAAGTCCGTCTGAGTCACTTTGTCCACTCCCTGTAATAGCGCGTACGAACTCCCGCCAATTCCAGTGTGTTGTGGTGGGTCAAGGAGGTGCAAGTCCCAATTGTTTTGCATAAATAAAGTTTTCGTAACATTTAAAGTTAATTTCTGTTTTCCTTCCATATTTAATGCCTATCATAAAAATACTGTATACTGGCACATGTCACTTTGTTTGCTAAATGATAAAGATGCAATCGGGAGGGGGGGAGGTCTATTGCATGTCTATATAACTTGTTTTGAAAATATTCGAACGATTGTTATATCATAAAACTAATCTTAGGTATTTTCAAGTACGAGGTATAATTAATATCTATTGTTTTCTGTGATGCATATTTAGCCTTCACTTTGTTAAGTAACCCATATGAGAAGCACGTGTTTGTACTCGGCCGAAACACGCTGTGTGTTATTTTTATCGCTGCTACAGCGGCAAGGACCGCCCAACTCCAAATACGCTTAATTGCACTACCACCGGATTTTCATGTAGGTCAAGCTCGGCCTTTAAACCAAGGTCATATCTGCAAGGAACAGGTCACAGTGCATGGGATGGGCAAATCTTTCGTAAATCCATAACTTTTACCCACTGCACGGATTTGAAAAATATTTGACAGAACTGTTGGTAAAGGGGGAATGTTTCAATCCCTAAGTGACTGGCATATTATGCCACACTAGGCATTCCTCTTTTTTTTTAATTTGAGCTTTTTACCTTTTGGTCATTAGGGCTTAAGAGTTGTTTAGAGGATGGAACTTATAGATAAACTGCAAATGTTTTACCTAAGAGTTGCATAACAGTTTGGTAAAATTTTGATTTGATTTTGGCTTGAAGCCATCATTCTCCATTGCATGGGCATATTTCTTAAAAACCCATTGTTAGGCAATACTTTCAACTAGGATTATAATATCTTTCTCATGTCAGGACCTGGCTGGATTGATCATCCCTGGAGGATTTGCTCCAGATTACTGGAGGAGGGACAAACGATTCCTGGAGCTCGTCAAACAGATGCACGAATCTGGTAAGTACTGATCATGTATTTGACTTCATGCTGTATAGCACCAGTGTCCTATATTTTATTTTTTCCTCAAATCATATCTGTTATAAGAACCTTTTTCAATGATTTTCCCCCAATTTTTCCTAAATATTTTCCATACATTGATCTTTTAGCATTATGCAAAGGGACAAAAAATTCCCAAATGAAAAGGTACAGGATGCTTTGAACATTTTTTTTTTAAATGCTGATTATTCCTTTTGGGTCTGATAAACACAAACAATAAAATAAATCTACCAACAAAAACAAACTGGAAAAAGAATTCAAACTATTCTACTCATTAAAGTGGTATCACAGAAAAATGCAGATGGAAGTTGAGGAAATTCCAGAGATTGGATGAGGAGTCAAAGCAGCTCATCTTAGCATCAGTCTGTCAAATTAATGATCCTGTAACCTCTGTCATGTGGGAGAAACATCCCCATGTTGACATCTCTACCCGTCACGAGGCATGATGGGGTCACACTCTAAATCTGTAGATGTTGCTTCCATTGGTCCGTTGTACCGAACAAATTCCCTCATAATCAATGACTCACATGCCATCATGATATGATTTGACAAAGAAATTTTCATTCTTTTCATTAAAAAAAAATGCAAAACTGGTAAGTTTGTAAATAGACAAGTACATGTTCTACAATATTGAAATGATATAATATTATATGATATATATATTATATATTTTAATGTCATTGTATTAAACGATACCATTGAAATAAGAGATATCAAGGCATATAACTTTTTTCCTTAATGCCCCCTTTTGAAAAAGGAGTCTGTCGGTCCATTTACAGTTTCCACTCATTATCTCTAGAACCAATAAAGATATTGAATTGATATTTGGTATACAGATACATCTCAAAGATATCTAGGTCAGGTTTAAACTTGGTTATTGTTCAATAATTTTTGTCATACTAGTTATCCCTCTTCGACTTAGAAAATTTCTTAACATTAGCAGTTTCCGCTCATTATCTCAGGAACGGATAGAGATATTGGATTGATATTTTGCATACAGATACATCTTAAGTATATCTAGGTCAAGATGAAATTTGGTTGTGGTTTAATACTTTCTGTCAGAGTTATTTTCCTTGGACTTCGGAAATTTCTTAAAGTTAGCAGTTTCTGCACATTATCTCTAGAACCAATAATGATACTGAGTTTATATATTTGATATACTGATACATCTAAAGGATATTTAGGTCAAATTCAAATTTGCTTATGGTTCAATAATTTTTGTGAGTCCTTGGACTTTTAAAATTTCTTTCAATTAGCAGTTCTCTTCATTTTCTCAGGAACAGCTAGATATATTGAATTGATATTTGGTATACAGATGCATTTTACGGATATCTAGGTCAAGTAAATAAGTTATAATTTAGATAAGGTTTAATTATTTTTGTCAAGTTATCTCATTTGGACTTTCAAACTTAAAATATGCAGTTTCAGCTCATTATCTCAGGAATGGATAAAAACATTGAATTGATGTTTGGTATTAAGACACACCATGAAGATATCTAAGTCAAGTTTTATTATGCACAATGATGAAATAATTATCGCCGATGATTGACTGCCGATCACTGAAAATATGCTGATTCGGATATGTTGATTCCGATTCAATTTTCAGTAATCGAAAATAACCCATATAGAAAAATTGAAAGGAGTGTCAGTGCTTTATGCCCACATTATAAAAATAACCAGGGAGGGGGCATATGCTACTTTGGTGTAGCTCTTGTTACCTTTATGTCTTTCTGTCTGAATGGTTTAACATCAATCATAACTTTTGAAATGTAAGAGAAAAGCTTTTACATTTTACACATATACATGAATATTTAATAGAGTTAAAAAATTGACTAAGATATTTATATTAAGGAATCATAATATTGACTTGAATTTCTCAGTATCTACGGATATTGCCACCATCTGGGGGGCATAGGTGGTTCATTTACACATTTCATACTCATTTTCTTGAAGTGTGTGTGTAGGGGGGGTGATAATAGCAAAGATCAAATTAATATATATAAATTTGATGGCAGTTGCTTCTCTTTACATACTAAAATGACAAAAGCTCATTTGTATCTTTTGGATGGCAAGAGAAAAAGTAAACCTCAAAAGTGTTGATGTTTTCAGGAGGGGAGTCCTCTGTCTCTATCCAGTTTCATTCGCTTTCCTTTGATCATGCGTATTAAACATATCAGTGTAGTCTAGTAATGAAAGAGTCATCACTTAAGTGTGTACTTGAGGAAGTACTTTCAATGGTGCCTCATTGGATAACGAAGTATTCAGTGGTACCTCACTGGATAAGGAAGTACTTTCATTGATGCCTCACTGGATAAAGAAGTATTTTCAGTAGTGCCTCAGTGGATAAGGGTATCTCACTGGATAAGGAAAACTACTTAGTACTTTCAGTGGTACCTCACTGGATACGGAAGTACTTTCATTGGTGCTTCACTAGATAAGGAAGTACTTTCAGTGGCACCTCACTTGATAAGGAAGTATTTTCAGAGGTACTTCACTGGATAACAAAGTACTTTCAATGGTACCTCACTTAATAAGGCAGTATTTTCAATGGTACCTCACTGGATAAGGAAGAACATTCAGTGGTACTGCACTGGATAAGGAAATACTTTCAGAGGTGCATCATTGGATAAAGAAGTACTTTCATTGGTACCTCACTGGGTAAGGAAGTATTTTCAGAGGTATTTCACTGGATAAAGAAGGACTTTTAGAAGTACCTTACCGAATAGGAAAGGACTTTCAGTGGTACTTCACTGTTTAAGGAAGTACTTTCATTGGTACCTCACTTTCAGTGGCATCTCACTGGATAGATAGCCGGAATTCGATTCCAGCCCATTTATACGTCGACTTTTACCACCACCTTGCTCTTGAGTAGTAGTACAACGGAAGTCCTTTATTTCATGGTCTATGTCCGCAACACTGATCCTACATTGGTTCTGACTTTGCGTAGGAAAAGCAGAGGTCACGAACCTCAAAGGTGCCGCCTTAAGATAAAAGAAATAAGGAATCATGACATAATATCAAAAGTACACAGTTTTAGGTATTGATTTACAGATATGAAAGATGTAACTATAATGACTTATGGTATTCGTATACAGATATTTAAACTTTGAAGGAAGGCATTCATTAATATCAGGTTAATACTGCAGATGGTGTTCTGTCAAGCCAAAGGATTCTTTTCAATCCGATTTTCGTCAATCCCCGGTGGTATGTCCAGTGCAGTTCCCGTCAGCCCCCGACGGTATCTCCAGCCCAGATCTCGTCAGTTTCTGATGGTTTCTCTAACCCAGACCTCGTCAGTCCCCGATGGTATTCCCAGCCCGATTCTCGTCAGTCTCTGATGGTATCTTTAGTCCAGTTCTCCTTAGACCCCTATGGTTTCCTCGTCAGTCCCCGATGGTATCTCCAGTCCAGTTTTCGTTAGTCCCCGAAGATACCTCTAGCCCAGTCATCGTCAGTCTTCAATGGTATCTCAAGCCCAGTTCTCGTCAGTTCCCAATGATATCCTCAGCCCAATTCTTCGTCAGTTCCCGATGGTATCTCCAGTCTAGTTCTCGTTAGTCCCGATGATATTTCCAACCAGTTTTCGTCAGTCCCTGGTGGTATCTTCAACCCATTTCTGGTCAGTGCCCGAAGGTATATCTAGCCGGGTTCTCGTCACTCCCCGATGATACCTCCAGCCCAGCTTTCGGTGCGTTAGTACGGACAGTGATAATAAGTACCTCAAATTCTATTGTGGGAAACTACAATCATTATCTTAAAAATAAGAATGATCTCCTTCGTGCATAACCTTGTTCTCAGATGATTTTGGCGTATCCCATTACATAAAGCCCATTTCCCTAAAAAACCTGTCTGTACTTCTACCTTCTCGTCAGTCCCCGATTGTATTCCCAGCCCAATTCTCGTCAGTCTCTGATGGTATCTCTAGTCCAGTTCTCCTTAGTCCCCTCTGGTATCCTCACCCCAAAGCTCATCAGTCCCCGATGGTATCTCCAGTCCAGTGTTCGTTAGTCCCCGATGGTACATGTATCTCCAGTCCAGTTCTTGTTAGTCCCGATGGTATTTCCAACCAGTTCTCGTCAGTCCCTGGTGGTATCTTCAACCCATTTCTGGTCAGTGCCCGAGGGTATCTCTAGCAAAGTTCTCGATGATACCTCTAGCCCAGTTTTCGGTGCGTTGGTACTGACAGTTATAATAAATACTTCAAATTCTATTGTGGGAAACTACAATCAATATTTTAAAAATAAGAATTGTCTTTTTCGTACATAGCCTTGTTTTCGATTGATTTTGGCTTCTCCAATTACATAAAGCCCAGTTCCCTAATAACCCTTTCTGTACTTATACCTTCGACCTATGCATGAACGAATAGAGGGTATTGCTGAAATGCGCAAATGGCTGACTTAGTTTGTATGTACTTAGTATCAGTATCAGTATGCATGTAACGTGTTTGTCGTATTTGTACCTGTAATTGCATTAACACCGAGAATGACTCTTGTAATCGTAATCTTGTGTTGAACTTATCTAGCTGTCTGTCTGTCTGTTTGTCTATCTATCTATCTATCTATCTATCTGACTGTCTGTCTATCTAATGCATGGTGTATTTACACCTGCATACCAGTTGGGAAAACAAAAAACCCGTGTTGTGCATTGTCGTTCATCGTGAATATATATATAAAACTTTAAAAGCCTATGATGTGTGCTTACATTCATTTCTGTCGACAGTGTCTTATGCTTGGTGTAGTGGTTTTAAAAGCGCTTGGCTTGCGGAGTCGACGATCCGGGTTCGATTCCCTCTGTGCCTTTAAGAGGTTGGTTACCGCATGCTTCCACGTCGGAATTAAACTGAAAAATTGTTGAAAGCCACATAAAATACCAATCAACCAATCAACAAAGGTCATTGGAGGCATTTTTAAAAATCCAGTCCAGTTTTCTTTTGAATTATTTAAAATGTGACAGAAGGATTTGATTTGTTTCTTGATTTATGCTCACCAAGATTTTTTCACCATAAGGGGTCGACATCTGCTTGATGATGCATTGCGCAACAATCTAGACCAAAAAATAAAAGAACTATTTCTTAAATAGCAAAAACTAAACCCCCCTTCCCCCTAAAAACCACAAAAAAAAAACAAAAAGAAAAAAAAAGCAAGTTGGTATCGGACAATACAAAAATAGGTCAATCACAGAAATAAATTACGAAGGTGACAGGTGTTTCATCATTGTACCATTCAGAGCATTGTAGCACGGTGATGTTCATTGACCCCCCGGGAATCTGAGATCTAAATCTTAGTGAGAAACGAACAACGATCTTGGGTTACATAATTAATATGCATGGCCAGCCGAACGTTCACCTTTTCCGAGGTATTTTCTGTTATAAAGTCAAGTGAAATCAAATAACATGCAAACGAATTTAAAACTTATATTTTTTAGATTTCAAGTTCCTACACAGTGATTTATTATCTGTTACATACACACTGATATTACTAAAGATCTCTTCTTAAAAAGCATTTCATTATGGAAATACCCATTGAGTTCATGTGTTCTCATTGGTAGATGACGTCACCTATGTAGCCGCCGCTGTTGTATCCAATGTCGGTTACAGAAAGTGTGAATAACTTGTTAAAATGATCTATAAGTAGGTGACAAATGCTCAGTATGCAGGAATTCAAAAGTAAAACCTAATTCCACCCTACATTTCTCGTTACCCTATATAAAAATCTAAACGTTACAAAATAAAGTGTGTCGTTCATCTGACCGTTCTATATCTCAAGTTCATTATCCTTTAACAATTTTTAAATTGAAACACTTCATTAAAAAGAGGGAAAAATTGCTTTTTGCCTAAACAGATGCATTTTTTTTATAATATCTAGAACTGATAAATTTTACTAACAATGTTAATGAGAAGCAGTGTCCTCAAATCACAAATGAGTAAAAGATAATCTTTATATGAATCGTATTTGATGGGATCTCCTATTAACTTTTATTGTGACGGCACCTGTCCGGTGCATTGCACAGAAATTTAGACCTATGAACGAATCCTCCAGGCGTAGTGAGGCATCTTTTAGGTACCATGTCTACCGTGACATGCGATCTCAATTTAGATTGTCTCATCCGAAATTCGGGACACCGACAAGCTACTGTCTGCATTCGAACCCATGGCCTTTTAGTAATGAATCAGTGCACTCCTCGATTCCTCGATGAGCTAATCCGAGTTTCTGTTCGTCCTGAATACTCAGAAATCAACAATGAATAACATGATAAAGAACATGTTTGAGTTTATAGCATTTTTCTTTTTCATATATTAGCTCGCCAGAATGAATGTCTAAAGAGCTATTGTCATACCCCCCTCCCCCGGGCGTTGTCGTCGTTGTTGTTGTCGCTGACGTCGTCCGTAGTCAAAATTTTAACTTGGATCATTACTTTCGAACCAATAGAGACGAGGCTTTAATATATCACATGTGTATTCATTGTGCCGATACGTTTCATGAGGTATATAACTTTTTGACTGTGACTTTGGTCTTGAAGTTTGAACTACTTTTAAAAAACGTTAACCTCGGTCATAACTTAAAAATATTAAATGATAGAGCTTCAATATTTCCTGTGTTTGTTCCTTGTAACAATACTTTTTATCACGTATCAATTTTTTTTTTTTTTTTGCGTTTTGACTTTGACCTTAAAGATTTACCTACTTACAAAATACTTTTGCTATTTAAATTTCGTTGCCACCGGCGATATATGTTGTCTTCTGACAACTGTTGTTTACTCTTTACACAAGAAGACATTTTATTAAAATCGTGCAAATCGGACATGTAGCATATAGAAATATGCCACATAGGGTACAGAGTGATCTAGTGACAAAACCATGTACATAATACGATATGAAGTCCTATGTAAACGTCATCTATTGTTTTGCTACGCCAATCTTCTTTATAGTGACAATTGACAATAGATACCCAAAATCATTTGAGTGCAAATCAGTTAGTACATGCACCTTATATTTGTGCGTGAAATTCATAAGAAAGTTTCCAATGTATTTTTGGTTTTGTGTAGTCTCTTTTAGTCTTCGCTTTCCAGATATTTGGACACTATGACTTTCCCGGATCGAGTAGCTATCCATAGGAAGTTATCCGAGTCTATTGCGATATCATATACTTGGTCCTTGAGTGGTATCTGTTGAAGCAATAAGCCGTATTGGTTGAGTACGAAAATACCCAAGCCATGTTCTCTGCTACCACACACGATGTTGCCAAATTTATCGCATTCTATAGGGTCTATTTTCCAATTTTTAGGTAAATCTATTGGTTCTGCTAGACTGTGAACTGTGATCAGCTGGTCGCCTCCCCGAACTAAATATCGCCCCCTGTTGGAAAGCGTAATCTGATATGGGTCGACTTCGAGTTCTATATTTTGCATGATTTCACCATTAGGAAAAAACTTCATGAGTTTTCGCCCGGTGGTGCATGCAAGAACATTGCCCCCATCTGTGACACTCACTCCGAATGCGTTGTATGGCGCGATGTCGTTGTGTTCAAATATTTTGCCCTTTTCTGTTACGCGGTGGATTTTAGTGCTCTTCAAAGCATGCGCGACAATGACGTCATTGTTCGGGGTAACTCTCGTATGAAGGGGTGTGTAATCCATGCGTACCTTGACAAGTTCTTTTCCGGATTTATCCATCAGTCGTAGGAGTTTATCGGCAGTTCCTATCCAAGCATTGCCATTATTGTCTATGCTTACACTCCATACAGGGGATCCCCAACTAGGGTCGAATGAACTCACAGTATCAAGTTCTGTCCTAGGTTTAGGTGCTTTAGCATCCACTTCATCCACCCCTGGCTGAATACCGATAGTAGCATCTACAGTTGATGCCGACAATGTACCCACACATTCTCTGTAATATATAAAAAAGATACCAGTACAGTAACTCAGTAATTTTAAAACAATATTATCTGTAACTTTTAAGCAATTTATTTTTCTCAAATATTGTCCAAATTGTTTTACCATGTAAAATTGAAAATATGTAAAAAGAAAATAAATAAACAGCCAATATAAATCACTTACAGGCTGTTAAAACGTGTGTTACCATGCCACGATTCTGAATGCCTGCTACGCGAGAGCATTTCTTTTCGGGACGGAAATAAGTCAAAAAGAAAAGATAACGACGTGTTATATAGCTTATACGTTCGCAAAATTCTCTATGCTATCAAACTTAATATTTTTAAACTTTAGATATAAGTATAAAATGTTATCTGCATATTTTAACTAGAAGTTACAGCTTTTATTGCGTTTATTATGTCATGGCATTGTTCACCTACAGCATAATGGCATATTTTATGTAGATTTAATGCAAGGGTGATTTCACCATCATAAGTTCTGCTCGAACTTCTGACTTTTATGGCCAATAATTATGGCATGTTTTCTGTTTGCCTTCCTTAATACTGAAACTAACGGAAACAATGTAACACAAAGAACAATTAACTCAGTATTCACAATATTTCGGTCTCCTGACCTTCTTCCAGTGAATTTTATTGGTATTGGTGGCTTAAGCTATGTAATGTCCATCATATTTCATATATCGGTTATGAAATATGATGGATATTACATAGCTTAAGCCACCAATACCAATAAAATTCACTAGAAAAAGTTCAGGAGACCGAAATATTGTGAATACTGAGTTAATTGTTCTTTGTTTTATGACACTTCCCTTCGGAGGACTATTAAGATGTTTGGAAACAATGTAGATGTGTATGAAAAATATTAATAGTGTTGTTTGAATCAATTTTCTGTGTGCGATATGTCAAATTGAACCCCCTTTCCCAAAAATCAATACAGAACCAAACTAAATAATAAATAAATAATAAAATATAATTAATGATAAAATAGAAATAAACAAATATAATAGAATAAATCAAACTATACACAAAGTGAACAAAAGAACAAACAAACAAAGAAAATAAAATACCCCCCCCCCGAAAAACAAAAAACCAAAACAAGAAAGAAAAATAAAACCCTAACCAATCAATTAAACAAAGTATAATTCAGGGAGAGATAAATAGAAAATTTACTTGTCTTACTTTATGTAATCATATGTTTTGTTTGTTTCTGTGATTGCTATCAATATAATTGCACTTGTATGGTAATATAATCTGTCAGATGCAATGCACAGAATGCTAGGCATATACTATGATGGTTCCACCCTCACGTGTCACGTGACAAAAGACCGAGGTTTTTATTGTCTCATCTGAAAGACAGGAAACCGACGATTTACTGGGCGGGACTCGAACCCAAAATTAGATACTGGCGAAATATGGTGCGATTTACCTTACGTTAAAATTCACATCGGAGTTTAAGTTTGGCAGATAAAAATGAAAAGTTTCTCTCCAGAGATAATTTCAAATTTTTGAAAACTTCCTCTTTTGCCCAGTACGACATGTTGCCGCGAGGATCCATGCGAAAGTACTGTAATCTATACTCACTGTACAGTGGCGGATCCAGGATTTCCGAAAAAAGGGGTGGAAACTCATGTAAAACTCAAGTATAAGCCAACATACTCAGCCATTTTGAGTGCCAAATCTGGAGTGTTTTTCATACTATTGGAGTGTTTTCAACCTTATCATTTATATACATTTATACCATGTACATTAAATGTTGCGAAAAAGGGGGAAGGGACTGTAGATCCGCTACTGCTGTTCATAATTCCATTTGCATGCATACAGTTTGAATTGGCGGAACCAGAATTTTCTCTGAAAAGGGGAGGAGAGTTGGGATGCAACCTTCTGGAAAAATTTACCAAAGAAAGTCGTTTGTGATTTTTAAAAATTCTCTTTTCATGGCAAAATTATACCTAAAAAAATTAATGGATCAGGCCATATATATAGATTTGGTTCACCTCTACACGTGAGATTGTAATACACACAACATGCTCAATTCTACCCTTAACAAATCTTACCGCAACATGTTTTTATAATTTCCATTTCGGACTAGTGAAAGAACATTGACCTTCTCTGTCTTTTCCGGAACCGGTAACGATGCCAATTTGGCTTCCGCATCCTTCATAAAAGCACTCAATACAGCGCTGCTTAAATTCTGTAATCCGTCATCCACCTCCTTAATCGTGCTCTTGTACACTTCGTCCATCTCATTCAGAAGGTCTCGGAAGTCTTGGTATATCTTAACGTTCTCGTCCCTCATTAGTCTAATTTCGTCCACTAAGGCTGCACCATATTCTTTGGTGCGGGATATCAATGACTCTACTTCCTGTTGAACGTCATCAATACACTTATTCATGTTGTCAACATACTTGTTTTCCTCATCAAAAAGATTTTGTATATTGGCTTGAAGTTTATTGCGATCTCCTCTTTTCACATCAACAATTCTTGATAAATTCTTTCTTAATTCCTCTATGGACAATATTTCATGGCTTTGTCCTTCCTCGGTTTTTAAATGTTCGCTTGTGCATGCTTCACAAATAAGTTTTACACAGTCCCTACAAAACCAATTGATTATTTCTTCCTGGCAGAAGTCGCACGGTGTCCCTCCTTGAATGATTGAACGTCGTTTTATTTTAACAGATCCCATTTTTCCGATCTACATCCACTTTTACAGAAATTTAGTAAAACCTTCCTTAAAAACCACCTGTTTTTAGCGACCACATGTCTTAAACAACCACAATTCTCTGTTCCTTACTACAAATTGTCTATAGAAAATGAACCTGTATTAAGCGACCACTGGTCTTAAGTGACCACCTACCACCTTATCTTTCTTGGTCGCTAAAAAGAGGTTTGATTGTATAATTATATTTCTAAGTATATATATTCAAATTTCTTTTAAAATCTACGTTTTCCTTCTTGTTGCTTCATCATAACCACAAATTCTCTACATATCCTATATGTAACTGCGCCTTCCAGAATGATGCTTGATTCTGTCTGGCATTGTTTTATATGAGTTGTGCTCACTCGTATGATACAGCACGGTTATAGATAGGTATCTCATCTCGCTGTCCTAGCGATGTCTGTACTGTAACGAGGCACGTCACTTCCCATCCTACATTCCTCCCAGAATAACGTGCTTGGTACATGATTCAAGGAAAGCATCTTAATGGTTATTGCAAACTGTGCCCTACAATATGATTCAAGGGATTTGCATGGTTGTAGCATAATGTGCCCGACATTTTTTTTCATTACCACATTACTCTCCTATATCAGTCACAATAGATCTCGTAGCCTTGCTCTGAGTCACAGATTAATTGTCTTACATTTATAAAGCAGTCCATCGGAACGGAATTCATATTTCAGTGGGGGAGATCGAAAGGGGTGGGGGTGGGGGTCAGAAAGTATACATTCCTTAAAGACGGTTTGTTTGTAATAACGATAAAATTTTAACTATGCGCGGTCAGAATATAGGAGTAAGGTGACGGGGGGGGGGGGGGGGGGGTAGTCATCCTCACTCTTCAGACAGTTCTTTTAAGCGATAAAATCAATCTGCTGTTTGGAATGACCATTGTCAAATCAAATTCAGTTTGACCTGCACTTTGCTCATTATTTGTTTAAACACAACAATAGTGACCTATGATATATTGCTCTTAATAAAATATAAATGGAATATTCATAGTGGCTACTCGGTCAAAAATCCGAGAATCCCCGAGCTTACTCTAGCAATAGCGACCGGCGAAGTAGAGGTCTGATCTTAATTAGCTTTGACCATGGTGTATGTTATCCTGGATAAACTATTTTATCAGAGATCTTATATATTTAAAATATTTATGTTTACCTACACCGGTGGTTCGTCGATGAAATAATACAAGAAAAAACCGGTACCGATGAACTATGTCCCGGGAGGCATTGCATGGTAAAGATTTCTTCAGTAGTTCGGGTGGGTCCGTTGCAGAAACTGTAAATTTCTGTTCAGTGTATCAGGAAGATGCGAAATTAATATGTACGACATAACCTTGCTGTGACTTGAAATAAGATCCAAACATATTATAATACTATTATATTATATTACATTATTATAATACTATTATATTATATTACATTATTATACCATATCATTCGAAGCTACATATATATAGAAGAACATTTATTATGATTTTTTTTCTTTTTTTGTTCTGGAATAATCCAGTCCGTCCGTCCGTATGTCCGACCGGCCGTCTGTCTGGTTTTTAAAAGAAGTTCGACAAAGCAAGTTTCTCAAAATTTACAAGCAGGACATCCCTTACACTTCTACCAGTTCAACTTTATTGCCGCGAGGGGTTCTTTCCCTTTAGGACAGCTGTGGTTTTATGTTTATAATCATCAATAATTTTTTAATCTTGAAGACAGTTCTATGGACATAGTGCCAGTTTTGCAGTATTTACTTTTGGATTTTTTTTTTGTTTTTGTTTTTGCAAAACAAAAAGGGATACCAATCGGTGCACCAGGTGTTCATGGCTGTTATTGAATTATCATTAATTCAATCTGTCGCCGCTATGAATTAATAAAAAGAAAATGGTTTATTCTTGTGAATAACTCATTAAAGTTGATCACGCACAGATCATTATACAGGTATATAGGCATGATGCATCAGAGCGGATTAATATGGTTACATAATCTAAACTAAAGGTCTTTCGCCGGAAAGCATATCGTTACATTTAAATATATATTTAGTAACTGAGATAATTACACTGCTTTGTTACATTTATATGGGTCCACTTTATTTCTACCTGCCACAGCTAATTAGTATTTAATTGACAAAATAATAAAACAAAACATATAGATAAAAAATGATGATAATAATAATAAATACCTTTCTGGTCATCGTAATATCTGAGATTTAAAAAAAATTACTTTAGATAGTTAAGGCAAGATTTCGCGCATGCGCCTTTCTCATTGCGTGGTTTATTATGACAGTCGCCTTAGTATTTGAAATGACTTTTCAAGGTTTAGAGATGTTTGTCCGTTCGTCTGGATTTCAATCATACATATACTGCAATGGAAAAAGTTCTTTCTGTTTACAGAGCTTGTGTGGTTCATTGGATGAGGTTCTCGGTCCGTGACCGATATGTCTAGGTTTCGAACTCCGCCGTGAGCGCAACGATGTTCTGTCTTTTGGATGAGAGAGTGAAAACGACGTCCTGTGTCACGGTAGGCCTGGCACATTAAAGATCTATCACCAGCGGTCCGTTACAAGGACCCTTCTCAATGAACATTTCATTGATTTTTCCCCAAAATTTGTCACAATTCTTTTCGAAATATATTCATCTTTTAGCATTATGCAAATTAAAAGAAAAATTATCAAACGAAAAGGTAGAGGCACCTTAGAATTTTTTTAACCGCTTCACTGCTTCGAATGGGTCCGAAGTGACGTAAAATAATAATGTATCAATCAACCTTTATCATACCAAAACGGTGTATCATGACCTCGACCTAGTATCAAGGTCAAAGTATTCATGCGCTATGGCGTTGTACATCAAAACAGGATTGTTTACCATTATTTCATCACGTAACGTTACCTTTTTTCAAGGTCATTTTCAAAGGTCATGGTCATAGTCGACCACGAAAATCATCCTTCTATTGCTAACATGAAAACTGCTATGATGTCGTGTTATGATGGAAAGTAGATATTCCAATTATTAAATTGCAATTCATATCTGTTTGCACGTCGGTTTTTTTTTTGTCTGCCCAATTAACCAAGGAACATTTTACATTTTGGCACGTCACTAGCAATGTGTGTGTGTTCGACGCTAAAAACGTATGCTGTAAGAGATGAAACGTTGATTATACGATATATGCGCATGGTGCTGCCTGTTCCAGGAAACTTTCACTTGACAAGAAATAGTCATGTCGTCTCGTAGACTCATTACCTCATGAAAGTGCGCATACCGATTGTCATTGGAAAAGTTACATAAATTTGTCACATATCTTTTTGCCAATAAACTAGCTTACATTCCGAATTGTGAAGTTTGTATTCATATATCTACTATGATTTTAGTAAAATATGACCGCTTTAATATTTACAATATCACGTACGAAAAAACCAAAGTCATACCCCATAATGCATTCGTAATGTTTCGGACTTCTTCTCAGTAAAGAATCGGGAATTATGTAAAACTCGAAGGAGACGCGTGTAGCTCAAAGTACCTAACTGATTGAGCTACGCCCCCCCCCCCCCTTCAGCTCAGTGGATGAGGTGCTTGGCTCGTGACCAAAAACCCCGGGATAGACTCCTGTCATGGGCACACAGATATCCAGTTTTTCGGATGAGACAGTGAAAACCGAAAAAAGGAAGTCGCGGGTCACGGTAGACATGGCACATAAGAGATCCCTCACTGCTTCGGTTGGATCCGTCGCAAAAGTGTAAATTTTTATGATATTCTATGGGCAAATGGCGTCACCATATACGTGAAATAATCGTGGAGTGACGTAAAACTTATTGTTTTACGTCACTCCATCATTAATCATATTATTGTACTCATGTTAATAACGTATAGTCAGGAATGTCACGATACTATATTATCGCGAAACAATGTCCACGATACTATATCATGACAATACAAGGGCCACGATTGTATCGTGATGCAATAGTTACGAAACGATATATATTGCGATACGAGGGCCGGGTTACAATATGTATCGCGATACGAGAGTAACGATACTATATATATCGCGATACGAAGGCCACGATACAATATGTATCGTGATACGAGGGTCACGGTACAATACATATCGCGATACGAGGGTAACAATACAATATGTATCGCAGTACGAGGACTACGATACGATATGTATCGCGATACGAAGGTAACGATACGATATGTATCGCGATACGATAGGCATTGTGTTTATTATACCTACCTTCTGTGTCGTCTAAACTGAATTCGTTTATAACTATATATGTCTTATTGCTTATATTATATACATCCAAAAGTTTAAAACTATACAAAAAATGATACGAAGTATGTTCAAAGGAATGCCCTTCTATCATATATCATATCATTTTTAATGAAAATGCAAATTGTGATTTCTAAAAATAGGTAATTTTAATTTCAAATCATCCCAGAGATTGCGTTTTTAATCGTGTTTTGAACTCGCATACAGGTGAAAGGAACACGCAACTTTTACGGTTTTAATTCATGATATTTTTCCTCGAAAATAATGAGTATCAAATTTATTTCACAAGATCTATACCCCTGTTTTGTTTCTGTTTATATTAAAATAATAGAACATCTGCAGCAACTGGATATGATTTGAAAATGTGAATTTATTATTAATTATTATAATTATTATTACTTGACATATTGAAATGTCAATCAGTGTTTGTTTTATTGATTCTATTTTTATTGACTTAATCATAAAGCGACAGTGATTTTTATTCTTCATTATGTCATGAAAACGAACGTACTGGAGGAGTAATAAAATATCGCCGTCTCCGTCTGTCTGTCTGCCTGGTTAGGAAGCGTTGAGAAATACCTAATTTTTATTGCATTAGTTTTGTATGTTGAAAAGCTCCACGACTTGTAATAATAGGCTTAGTAATACGCACGAAGTCCTAAAAACTTTAACAGGGATATGATCGTCAATTTATTTAATAGTGCTGTGATTTGAAGCGACATTTTATCAGAAAAAAAATACTTGAAAAAAAAATATTTGAAAATATTTTTCAAGTTTTTGTTGTACGTTTCGGTATGAGACTGGAAATTCGGCGTATGAATACACTACACTTCATGATCTGAAAGCGAGGTCATTGCGGTGAAGATATTCACTGATGGATTTTTGAAGTATGATTTATGCATTTTTCTGTAGATGAAACAGTGACAGATTTATGAGTCCCCGCAATCCGAGAGATAAAATTAAGTAATTGAATTTTATAGGAGAAACAGTTAAGGAAAAACTTTATTGGTACTGGGCCGGCACACCATTACATAAAACTTCTTACGAAATTTTAAAGGATTTTTCGTAACTTTCACATAGATAAAATTTGATCTTATACTTCAGTATGCAGAATTTAAAGTTTTTTGTTGTATTTTGGGATAAAGATGTAATTAAATTTCCATTTCTGGTTTCCCCATATTTTCAAAATCTGGGATTGAAAGTTACGAAAATTCAATAAAAATTTCATAAGAACGTAACATTCGCGAAATGGCGCACAATATTCGTTTTAGACCAGCTCCCGACGGCTTAGTGATTACAGGTTTTTAAACGATTTTAGTTCACCTAGACGAAGATGAGAGGAGTTTTAGCTATACCTCAGGCGCATGCGTTCCCGTCCACGTCCGGTAAAGTAGTGTTGGGTAATTCACTATCAGAGAAAGTATAGATGCCACAGTTACCAAACTTGCTTCACCTTAGGTTCATCTTTGGACTTAAGCGCATACATCCTATGGTGCATTTGACCTACATTTTCCACTAGAGTGACTCCGTGAAGTAGTTTGGAGATTTCAGTATTGAAGAAGGCGTAGGTGCTACAGTTACCAAACTTGCATCAAAGGTTCACTTGGGATGCTGACTTAAGCGCATTCATCTAATATAATGCATCTGACCTACATTTTCCACATGAGTGAGTCGGTTAAGTAGTTTGAGGTAATTCAGTATTGAAGAAAGTATCTATGCTACAGTTACCAAACATGCATCATAGATTCATCTTGGAATGCTGACTTCATTTACAATGTTCTATAGAACTTCCTACTATTGGTATTTGTTTGACAAAGACTGTATCGAGGTGAGCGTGGTAATCTTTGATTATACTATTTTTGATATTTTTAACAGTTAAAAGACATACAAATGAAAAACTACAAAAAAGTTGTTGCGTAAAATTACGCAAACAAGGAATTTTAATGTGTCCATTAATATTCAACTTTGTCAGGTTTGTTTCGTGGTAACAACAATTCCATAATATTAATAGTAGAAACATTTCAGTAAATGATCCCCTGATAATGCTGACATTATGGAGTGAGATAAAGGTTGGAGTAGTACTTGATGAAAAAAAAACCCCATTAAACAGCCCTTCACTGATCCAGTACATAATCTCAAAATTAATGACCTCTAACTGCACCATGTGTTATAATTATAAACAGTTGTTTTTTTTTTTAAATCTCTAACGACAGACAAAACCTAGTAGTCATTTGATAGTTGATATTTAATTCCAGAATTTTGTGTTTAAATGAAATTATTTATGACAAAATGCGAGTTTTCAGCGGGGAGCTGGTTGAGTAATGGTAGGATGACGATCAATAGTTTTAGTGGATGAATTAGGATATTTGAAAAAAATCACCGGACCTCAAAAACTGCATCCACTGACCTCCCCGTTTCGGAGGGGGATAGCTAGTTGTAATAGAAAAAAAATCAGCTATAAATAACTTAAGCTTTGGCGTACAGACATAGAAAATACAGGTTTGGCCCCCTCCCCTTTTTATTTGTTATGCTTATGATTTTATTGCATGAACATGCACAGTGACGTAAATGTAATAACAAGAAATATGCATTGAATAAAGAGCTGGCCTAAATGGTTGGGTAGGGCGCTTGGCTTGTGACTGACAGGTCTCTGGTGCTAGTTTCCGGAAGCTCGCCGGTGTCTCGTCTTTCGGATGAGACAACCCCCAGGTCTCTGGTGCTAGTTTCCGGAAGCTCGCTGGTGTCTTGTCTTTTCGGATGAGACAACACAACACCCCCCGCCAGGTCTCTGGTGCTAATTTCCGGAAGCTCGCCGGTGTCTTGTCTTTCAGATGAGACAACCCCCCCCCCCCCCGCCAGGTCTCTGGTGCTAATTTCCGGAAGCTCGTCGGTGTCTTGTCTTTCGGATGAGACAAACCCCCCCCCCCCCAAAAAAAAAGAAGAAAAAGAAAAGAAAAAGAACAAACAAAACAACAACCCAACCCCACCCCACCATTACCAAACAAAACAAAACAAAAAGAAGGAGGTCCCATATGTCACGGTTAACCTGGCACGTGAAAGATCCCTCACCTTTTCGGGGTGGAAGGAGGGTTCCGCTGCAAAGTTCTGAAATTTTTGTGCATCCCAACGAACGTATGTCGTCACTATTTAAGTGTAACAATGTTAGTGCGACGTTAAACATGAATACAAATTGAAACAATGTAGAATACAATATCTACGTCCATGGATATGTAAAACAGCGGATCCAAGATTGAAGAGAAAAAAAGGGGGGGGGGGAGTCGCTTAGTAATACGCTTTTTGGTGGACTCCACTTCTAATTACATTTACAATTAAATTAATGAACATTTGATAAATAGTGATAAAGAAAGATTGAAAAGGGGGAAGGGAGACGATTCCTTTTTTCAATCTGACCTGATTGGTGATTTCTAGTATTGATTCAAAATGTTAGTACAGTTACATGGTCAATTATATTTATACATAAGACACTACTGACTTGTTTATAAGGTACTGCGTAGTTTTTATATTCCCTGATAAGAAACTATTTTGTGGTGAATATCACCACATGTGGAATAGAAATGAAAGAAGTCTCAATCGGGATTCGAACCGAGACGACCGAGATGTTCAGAAATCTACAGAGTTTCACCGCTGACCTCGGTCATCTCTTTCGCCTAGATTTATTGTTATGATATATACCGTAGTAGAGCTACAGTTTGTTCCATACAGCTACGCAGAGAAAATTACATAAGTTTTGGCTGTTTGAAATTTACACAAAATACATCGACCGGAAATGCCTTTAGTCTTATAAATAAATTTTCATTAGAACATTAAGGACCTGAAATTCTTCTGTTTTGCAGGTAAGGTATTATGTAAATTAATACACACGTATTTAATATGGAGGTTTATAATAAACATATGTGAAATAGACATTTCGTACGTGCAGGTGCGCGAAAAGTGCATACAGAGTTGACCTGCGCCATTTTGATTTGGCTTGTTTGTTTGAAGTGTCAGGCAAAAGTGAATGCATTTGCATGATTGGCGCTGACGTCTTGAGGAGGTATGTTTGTTTATTTCGTACATACTGAGGACTTTTTGCACTTATGTGGTGACGGCTTCCGGCTGATGCACTACATGCAACGGACTTACTGAGACGTTCGAAGCGGTGCGCTACAGAATGACTGAATGTACTAACTGCTCTGGTATGACTTAATTTTTATGACCGATGAAAAGGAAATAAAACATAACAAGTAGAAATGTGACGATATAGTTTCTCAAGATACGAAATCACGAAATCAGGTTTATATTTTATTGCTTTGGTATCGTAAGGTATCCAAAATAGTTCTTGAGAAATCCCATACGTATTAAACAATTGAGACGAGAAATGAGTTACAAATAGGCACAAAACTTAAGAGAAATATGTTCATATTCTCTTTAGATTTGCTTTCGCATAAATAATTTTGCTTGAAACATTTATATATATCATAAAAATTGTTATAGAGTTTTATAATGAAAGCCAGAAAGGGATTGCAGTATCGTTGCTGTATCCTGTATCCTTGTTTTTTCCTGTACCGTATATTGTATCGTGGCCTCTCTATCGCGATAAGTCGTTGCATTCCTGCAAAGAATTTAAAAAAACCCCAAAAAACAAAAACATGCCCCACCTCATCACCCACCACAAAACAAAAAAGAACCCACCCCCCCCCCAAAAGCCCTTAACACATAAACACACACACATAAACACACAGCCAATCACACAATGTATACATAAAAAGGGGGGGGGGGCAAAAACAATATCTCGAAGACAAAGCAATAACAAAAGCATACATCATACATTAATTTCTAAGAAGTGAATGATATTCTTTGTTATCACGGAATTTTGTCTGTCATATATATTAGCATATGTTATTTATTGAAGTGCTTATTATGAATATCTCAAGTAGAATTCATACATCACTTTTTTTATTTATTGTAGCGTTACATTTGATCCTCTTGGTGGGTGTTATATCTGATGGACCACATGTTCCCGCGGGTATTTAAAACCATGGATTACGTCAGCTTCCGTTCACGATTCGACCTCAAGAGCATTCAAAATATGCGATTTCCAATAGAGTTCACCAGTTGTACGCGTCCGTTTCGTGTTTTACATAATGCCCAGTTCTTTAATGAGAAGAGACTGTAAACATTCCGAATGTATTATGGGTTACGACTCTGGTTTTATCGTTGGTGATAATGTAATTTTTTGTCATATATTGCGAATATTATTGTAAATATATTAATTTCAGCACTTGAATTCATTGGAGAAGGATAAACATATGAAATATTCTTAATTATTTTCCCATTTTTGGCAATTATCATAGTAAATCAAAATATCGAAAAATAAGATTTTACTTAGAAACTTAGGATACATCCTGAGAGCTATACCTCTTGCAAAGTCACTTGGTTGGATCGTCTCTGCGTTTAAGAATGAACCCCATTTTTGTTATTATTTCAATCCATGGCGGACCTGCCGTCAAATTTGCGTCATTTTACTTTAATGTTCCAACGCTAGCATTAACGTCATAATGAAAATCCCGGCAAAAATTAAAATGTCTGACAAAATTTCCCATATATCATGTGCAATACACATTCCATTTTTATGCCCCCGCCATGAAATGCGAACCCCAATTGAATAGAGGTGAGACCAGGGAGGAAAAAAAAACGTCCTCTGCTTGCATGCAACATAAACGTCCTGTCATAAAAAGGGAAAGTTATGTGATACATCAACCTCATGGAGGCAATCCTTCTGTGTCGTAGACTGTATATTGCTGACACAAAATTCTATATTAACATGGGATA
Organism: Pteria penguin; assembly: GCA_035048485.1. Classification (NCBI taxonomy): domain Eukaryota; kingdom Metazoa; phylum Mollusca; class Bivalvia; order Pterioida; family Pteriidae; genus Pteria; species Pteria penguin. The sequence continues at coordinate 16,229,727 of CM068590.1, forward strand.
TAGAGGATGAAAACTAAGATTTGTACGTTATAAAAAAATGGGACATTTCTAGTCATATGTTTTGGAAAAAAAACTCCCAACGATTATGATATTTATTCATTTATCTTTAGGAGTAAAATTAACAGTCAACATATATTCATAGAACAATTTACATTTTATCATAATTGTTGTTTGATTTACAGTTTCTTTCATTTCCTTCTATTTTTGTCATTTTTATTTTTCAGAAAGCTTTAACAGTGGTATTCACATTCCTGTAACACTACATTCATAAAATTACCAAAGATTACAAATTGTGGGCTTTTGTTTGATTAACACGCTTAAAAATGCTTATAAAACTTAACTATTGTTTTAAATTGCATATAGTAGTCATCTAAACAGTGACGGACATTGAGAATACATGAGCATATTAATGTATTTAAAGATATTCATTTGTCTTGTAATATTGTTTTAAGCCAACGAAAGTCAAAAGAAATTATGTAATATTTCCCAAGATTACACAATTTTCTCACACGGTGGAACGATAGCAAAAAACTGTTTGGTCGTCTTATTTTCCACCTGTACGGTCCTTTTTCCATTTGTTATATCTTATCAGTTTTGATACGTATGTCTTGGCTATTTCATTTGTATTTTCTATCTGAAAGACCTTTTCAAGAGTACAAAATGTGCCGTTGGTGATCTTTGCTTTTGATATCACTTGAAAATGTATGTATTAGTTATAGAATCTTTTAGTAGATCTTGGTATTTCACTCGAGTTTTCCTCATGTAAGTACTTTTCTGTTGGTACGAAAATATCTGTCTAGCAGATCTATCAACTTCTTTAAATAAATAATGCAACTGTTGAATCTTTGTTTGCATTTTGAAGAAATACCTTTTAAAGGTGTCAATTCTTTTTAACCTTTCACTTTTCAAAATACGCATTTAGATATTGTTGCTGTCTAGGGAACCCGAACTTGTAAATAACTCTATTTATGTATCAAATACCAAACGGTCTGGCGGTCACATTCAAAAGGTACATGAAAGCAGCATCGTTAGTGTATTTTATTCACAATAAATTATGTTACATATCCAACAAAAATGAACATGTAGAAATATACTATTAGGATATGGAAAATAAACATCATATTGCATAATCGGGGACCTGCCCACAGCAATAAATTGTATACAATATATAATATAATTATCTTATTGTCTTCCCATCACCTCTTTAGAATTTTGGAGATAGGAACTAGATACAATGAGCTTCCATTAACACTTGCAACCTTTGATTTTCATAATAATTTTGGAAATATTTACTGTTCGGTCGACGCACAGTTTGCAGCAACGGAATACACATGGAGAGAGCATTCTACACTTGTATTTCTGCAACGTGCTGCATGCAATTATTTGGAACATTCGTGTCACCTGTTCAGTATTGTCTAAGTTGATCTCCAGATAAGGAATTCCGAGGTATTCAGCATATTTTTCACATTGTTCAGGAGTGACTTCGCGTTCATTAGAATCTCTGGTTGTACCAATCAGAATTATTGTCAATGTACTGAAGTCATACGCATTACGCTGCAAGTCATCATACCTAAAAAAACAAGGTATTGAATCTTAAGAGAGAAAGTAAATTTACTGACTCGGCCGTAAAACAGAAGTCACCTTGGAAATATCCGTTATGTAATATAGATATGTAAAGAAACCACATAATGTCATCACAAAAATATTTGATTATAGTGCTGTTACGATAGCGACTTGGGACGGTCATTTGATATGGCAATAATCAACCTATTGGTGTTGGTAACCTGTTTACGGGCCGTCTCTCCCACTCACCTGCAACAGCAGAATAATCAAACGACTTACATTAAAAATATAAATATTTCTCGATATAGAGGTCAAGGGTCAACAGGTGTCCCAAGTTTAGAGGTCATAAAAATCTATAAACAACTATGGTAATGCAGAAAAACATCATGGTATCAAAAATATATAAAACGACATCAAAATGAGGAAACAAAAGCACAAAATAAATAAACTGAAAAACTACTTAATGAAAATATAAGAAATGACAATAAAGTAAAGTACAAGAGAAACTTATGCTTTATCACTATACCAGCTATAATAGTGCACAGAAATGGATATTAATGAGGTGAGAATTATAGGTTACCTATAAGGCTAGCCACATACGAAACTTTGAGACATAACATCCCCTCCCCCACATATATCAGAAGATCACATAACCTTTGATATTGCACACTTGAAATTATTTTGGTCAGCTTTTTATAGGAAACCGAGAAATGTGGAAAATACCACAGTCGCAGATGCCATGTATTAATTGCAATACTCATAACAATGATAACAGTGGTCAAACAAAATGTCTTGGAAACCAGAGACCATTTCCCGGAAAGGAGTAATCAAGCGGGATCACATACACTCGTCCAGACTGCGATATTTAGCATAAAACTATTCATGGAATTTGTGCAAGTCTTAGTTAACTTATTATGGTCAGATTGCTCAAGATAGTTTTCTTACTTACCAGGTACTTATATTGAGCATTGAAGATTTATTCGCTGTATCAAAGACAAGGAAGCAACACTCGTCCAAACTGCGATATTTAGCATAAAACTATTCATGGAATTTGTGCAAGTCTTAGTTAACTTATTATGGTCAGATTGCTCAAGATAGTTTTCTTACTTACCAGGTACTTATATTGAGCATTGAAGATTTATTCGCTGTATCAAAGACAAGGAAGCAACACTGAACATTGCGGTAAAATGATGATGTCAGACTTCGATACCGCTCTTGCCCTAAAACAAAAATAAAGAATTGTTTGTCACTCGATTTTGCTTTCAATATTGTATCGTGGTACATAAATCACCCCCCCGCCTTTTTTTTTAACATCATTTTGACCTATGCATCTAACCCATTTAAAGAATTACAGTAGTTTACATGACAGAGAACACCGTTTCACGCGACCTCTGTTTAAATTTAAAAGGGGACAGATTGGGGCAATGATATCGCTCTGATCTCCATATCTGAGAGCCCCCTGGTTCTATCGCGAATGTCGCGTTGGATTTTACAAGGCAATTTATCATCAGGTTTCATACCTGTCTTTTGAGTGAGACAGTTTATACCGAGGAGCATGCCGTGATGTACGTAAAAGGGCTCGCAGCTGCATTTTGTTGGTCAGAACATAACAAATTATGAAGCAATGTAGCAGCAGGTATGACATAGTGCCTCCACCATACAATATACAATTATCTTAGAATAGTATAAAGCATTAACAAAATGAGCTGAATCAAAAGATAAGGAAGTACGAGTACATAGTAAATAAGTCATCAAAAAATAACTATGATTGAGATGTAAAGCTTGTTGTCAGACTAGAAACCATAATATCGTTGAAGCAACCTTCAGATTAAAAAATATCACAAAATAAGTCACTTAAGTTAATTAAAACATAATGCCAAATACGAGTAACTCTTGTCTAATTCTCTTTTTTCTCTCTCTCTCCACCCCCCCCCCCCCCCCCCCCCCCCCCGCTCTCTGTCTCTCTCTCTGTGCCCATTTGATAGTTAAATTGTCACAGTCACATATCAGAACAGGTGTAAAATGACGCCTACGCATGGACCGACCTTCAGTGAAAGAAATTCTGTGTGTTTAATATTGATCTTTATTTCAAATTTTTATCCTCAAATTTTAAAGGTATAAAAAGCAGATTATAATTTTGCAATCTGGTACTTTTGTTCAATAGTCACTTTTCCATTTAGTATCTACCAATGAACCTCCAGCTAGATTCTACCAATGAGCTTTCACATTACTGATCATGTGATGAAATAATTTCAAGCCCACGTGGGTCATCAAATTTCTAAGAAGAAAACAATTTTATTTTCCATGTTGAAAAAGGTTGTCGGGATGATAATTTCGTTGCAGCGATACTGAGTACACCATTGTAAAGATATGTGTATACAGCCTTTGGCATAATTTACTACATAGGAATGCAGAATCATCAGAATGATGCAATTTGCACTATCAGGCTTGTATAGCCAACAAAAAGATTAGAAAAAGAAATACCGGACGGTTTTGCAGATGCGGTTCAAGCGAAATATTAGAATGACAATAATCATCCAAAACACGATTTTAATAACTACTTTTAGCCGTAATTCCCATCATGATGTCAATGCTTTGATTGTTTGGCCAGAATGGAATTATGCAAATTCGAGTGGCAAAATATCATAAATTGGGCATTTATTGGGAGATGAAATTAATATGAATAAAGTTTCACCATAACAGCAGGCCAGTCAAAAGCACAAATCTTCGTATTTTTCTTATCCCCAAGATTTGAAATTTTAGAATGTTTACATTCAGTACTACGGACGATATATTATTTTCTCATATTTAAGTGGTGTCCATTTTAATAATGAAATACTATTTACTAATACTAAAGGCGAAACTCGATAACATTCAAAAATAAAATAATTGGAGTATTTGCAATAAAGATTGATTATCGATTTGCTTTTGGCATGTTTCACCTTTTCAGGACTGGGAACTTTATGATTTATACATTTTTATTAAATGAGGCTTTACGTACAATTATAGGATAGTGATATATTATATTCATATTTGTTGTCATAAAAATGCTGTTAAGGCTACTCACCTACAGTATCCATTACACGAAGAGTCACTATATCATCATTTATTTCCAAATCCTTTTCAAACACAGACAAAACTCGTCTATAGCTGTCACTGATACTGGACATACCACATGGATTTTCTGCTGAATAGAAACGTGCCGCTAACGTAGTTTTACCCACTCCATAATCACCCGTCAAGATTACTTTCATTTTATACTTCCGGTTTTCTTGCCCTGACATTGTAATTTTTGCGATTGTTTAATCATATTTTTCATGCACTGCTCTGTACGATGTATAATGTTCTTGCATGATCTCCTGATAACAGTCCTCTTAACAATAACTCATTTCTCAAAAACTTTATCTCCGCTTTTGAAATTCTGCTCCTTTTCGGCATTAAACTTGGGCTTCCTTTTCAAATTGATGCGCACTCTTCAGTTTCAAAATAATGTTTATTTCTCTCAAAATTGCAGTCACTATTTGCTTCCTTTGTATAGCGATTGTTCCTGTTCAAATGTATGTTTACGTTTTGCTATCATGCATACTCTACTCCATTGCTCATTTGTATCTTTTGTCTTTCTCTAGGGACCGCTAGTTTTGTATCCACAGTGACAGGTGTCGTCTAGTCACGTGAAACGCCAGTAACGCCGGTATTGCATAAATTTTGACTAGGTTAATTAGCCGACCCTTATTCAGAATAAATTACCTAAAGGTATGAAAATAAGAATTATTAATTAGCGTTTAGATAGGACGTTCTACATTATCTAGTATGTAAAAATTATTGCATTAGAGGTAGTGGACGCAGATGTCTTACTGACAATTCTATTGTTTGAAAAGTTCATAAATATTTTTTTGTTTCTGTAATAACTGTCACGTTTTTATAATACATGTGTTAAGAATCTGAGTGCGCTTACACTCATATAGTAGCAGAAAAATTATAATTGACGGCAGCTTACACTTTATATGTTTTTCTAATCACACGAAAAAACAGTAACTGATAAAAGTAATGTCACTGCTCATTAGAAAACTTGTGATATGAGAATAATGTTGAAATGAAGTGAACATTGTAGTAGTACTTTGCCCTTATATATTCACTTTGTATAGCAATACTCATAGTCATCCTTTTGTATTCCGAAATGTGGTTCAGTTTATCTTGTTCAAGTACTCGGTTTGCCGTTAACTGCTTTTTGCCCGTTTGACTTAGATTTTCTCTCTACATTTATTTAATAGTGTAGGCTCCTATGCATTCTATGTAATTTACTGATATATTTTATACTTATAGGAAGATATCACAGCATTAGAAAATAATTCTAAATCATTTTACCAGTATGTACTGCAGCCATTATATATATTCCAGTAGTAACTATTGAAGCCTCAAAACTAGATGGATATTCAGGACTTGTCCATTTTTCAAGACTAAGGATTGAAATCTTATTTAATTGGTGAGATTTACATTGGGTCCAATAATTCCAGCGTTGTAGTAAACCAAAACACACCGAGGTCAACATCGTTACGTAAAATGACCATTTAAATTCACGGTTTGGTTTTTGAGTCGGCTTCGGCGAAGCCGCACTCATTGCAATCACTTTCTTTTCAGGGGTTATAACTTTCACTACCGATATAGAGCTTACTACGCCGCTGAAAAATAAAGTGCCGAAAAATTACTGATGTTGTCTTTAAAATTCTTGATCAGCACAATGTACCTCTAGCTCAGTTAATTTAAGCTAAACATAAACTAGTTTCAATAACTCGAAAAAGGAGTTGCAATAATGTTTTCAAATTTCGCGTAATAATATGTAGTTGTGACTACTTTACGAGGTGTTTACCACCGACATCGTCGGATGTACTCGATTGTGTAATTCTCCGGACAAAGCATTTGTCTTGATCTTGTATCGCTTGTTTTTATCGAGATATTTCAATTAAAGTTTTCCCCAACATGTTCTGGAACTTTAGTTCTTTTTCACATATATGACAAATTTAAAGATCGATCTTCCCACATTTCCTCTGATAATGAAAATGCAATATAAATATTTAAGTAAATGTTGTATGTTTCTAAATATAAATGATGTTAAAACATTATGAGAATCGTGAATAAGATGGTTATTTAATGTCCCACTTGAAGGAATGTCGTTCCTTGGCTCAGCTTCGACTCGTGACAACAATGCAGTAAAACTTGTTGCCATGAAGTTGTCGATTGCACGTTCATTTCGGATACAAGCAATTGCAAACTCTTTGCCGTAAGATAGTATGAAGAGAGCAAATTTTATTAGCATTTTGTACATAGGTATAATGACGATGTAGTTGCAACAAAGACCTGATTTTTGCCCCCCCCCCCCTTCCCCATTTCCCTGAAATCCTTAATCCGCCACTAAAATGGTAAAATGATTACATACTTAAAATCAGCAAAGCCGACTCTCAGGACTTTTGAGTCCTTTGATTAATATGAGTTATAAATGTAGTCGTTATGCATTTAAGGATATATATTTAGGTAAAAGAATATAGCAGGATCTGAATGAATCTCCTCCATTCATTATTCATTAAATAGCGATTTTCATGAAATGGGAATAATTGATCGACTCTTTATTTTCAAATGCCTGGACGAAAAATATAATGTTACATAATCCAATTCACTTTTAAATGCAACTTTCTGCGAGTTTCTGAAATATGATTTGTGCATTTTGATGCTTTTATTTACGTCTTTTGTGAATACAGTATTTTTATTTGCCATGATACACCACCTGATTCTAAGATATATGTAATAGGTTGTCATTTTGCATCGTACATTAATAAATAAATCGTGACAATTGTAAGAGACAAGGTAAATAAACGAAAGGAAGAAAGGAAGAACTTTACATTAATATCTCCTTAGTGTAGAAGAACCTGAATCCAGGGAGCCATACACTATTTGAAAAAAGCTTTATATTGAATTGAGAAAACAGAAAATCTTGTGCCCATGGTATGACGTTTAACACTACTAGATAAGCTGACTATATTTTTATTTTTATGACGATTGACTTGACCCTGTACCATTTGTTGATTGACTTATTGCAGAATCGAAAGTTATAATGATAATAATTTTTTTTTGCATTCAGCTACCTAATGGATATCTTTCATATCAGATAAACGGTGTCCGGAATGAAACGAAAATCATAGTATATCTTAACGGCAGTGAAAGTGAAATAAAATGTGTTCATTCTATACAAACCACAATGAATAAGATCTACTTCTGTAATACTACTATATATCTGTTTTAATTATCGCAAAAGTGAGAAGGTTACCTTAACGAAGAAATACATCACTCTATTTGATGTTAACTCAATGAAATTTACAGAGGTCATGCCTAGATCATGCAGTTGACATTACGGAGACGTACAGATTTAAACATCAACGTGAGATTTTCATAATTGCTTTATTCACGTGTATATGTTTTTTGAGATTGTCAAATGGCTTCGATTATTTTACTTTTGATATGTCATAGACAACTTTGAATTAAGAGAATAGGTTATGTATCTTCTGAGTCGTACAAAATATATTTTCGGATATAACATTCACCACAGTGCGCTAGTTGAAACTTTAAATGATAGAGACATCTGACCTTGCATTATGAAAAGTCATCACAGAGAAAAAAGCAAATTTATAAGATTCTGAGACCATGAATTTTGCAAGTCATAAAAATCAATTCTTAATGACGATGGACTATTATCTTTCGGCCGGCATCTGTAAACATTTACATTTCTTGTAAATAGCTTTATGGATATGTATAAAATCTTGCTTATAAGATCCTAAGGGAAAAGTGATATAATTTTGTTCAAATGCTGGATTTTGACTTCGAGAATATTTTGGGAGGACTTCACAAATGGTGTTATCTATATCTAAACGTTTATAGGGGTCAGTGTGTGGGAATATACTTATTTTTCAATTTTTTAAATTATCACACATTATAATGACTTTATAGTAATCATACATTGTCTTTTCGCCATGTATCATAGAGTTTGTACAAGAGAAGGGTCTTCGACAGATATTATTCCCGCACTAGTTTTAGGCTTCATTTGGAATATCTGTAATTTTTGAGGCGGCTTTTAAAGCCGCACTCAATGGGATCGCCCTGAATTTGGCAGACAGTGACTTTTACTACCGACAGACCGTACTACGCCGCTGACAAATAAAGTGCCGAAGAATTTCTGATATCAACATCAAAGTTCTTGATCAGCACAATGCACCTTTAGCAATAGTAACGCTTAATTTATTTACACTAATCATTAAGTAGCTTGTATAACTTAAAAAAGGAGTTGCCACAATGTTTCCAAACTTTGCGCTATAATATGTATTCTTTAACTTGCCGTGTTTTAATTTGCTCTTGAAACAGTTCTAACACGTACATGTATCTCGGTTTTCGATTATAGCAATTTCCAGAGCAAAACGTTGCACTGCTTGGACCGTTTTTCCCATTTATATGCTAGATAAAAGTATAACGAGTTCAGAATTGCATCTATATGCAATTTTGCTGCAATTCGTGTTTTCGAAAAGAAATCTTTCATTCGATAGGTCATTTACAATTTCAGCTATTATTTCTTCTGCCATATTGGTCTCAAATAACAGAGAAAGTATTATCTAAAATTGAAAATTGCATTTTTCATCGAATAAGAAAGTGTATTTCTAAAATCAAAGGTCCGCATGCCCTCTACTATACACTTGGAAAGGGAAAGATGACAATAAGATATAAACGGAGTGTATTAATAATTCTCTGAACATAAAAACATTCTCAAAACATTTTATGTAATGAAGAGGATATCAGTTAAACTTTGAAAATTTGTTATGTTTACATTGGAAAGCTCCTTAAGCAATGAACAACTATATAGACCTTGCATGAAAATCTGACAATTTCATGTTATGGAGAGTATTGTAGGTTTCTAAAAATGTATGTATTCAAAATGAAACTGCTCTTTAAACAAGTACAGGTATGACACCTGTTATGGGTACTATATATACATTTTCTCAACTGAAACTTGGATTGTGCCTCCAATTTCTTACTACATCAGTACTTTGCTGAACTTACTTGCTGAAGACTACATGAATTTTCAAGCATTCTCTTTTTGAGGACAAAGGATCCATATCTGTTGTCTTCTGACAACATTAATTTATGTGTGTTAATAACAATTACAGACAATGTTAATTCAGTGTTGTTGAAAAATATACATTTTAAAACAAACACCCCCCCCCCCCGGAAAAAGAAATAATAAAAAAGAACCAAAAAACAAAAACCAAAAAAAAAAACCCCCCCAAAAAAAACTTTAAAACTTCTTATAACTTTTGAATCCTAAGAAGTTGAGTTTCATATTTCACATGCATATTCCATATGACAAGACCTTTCCGTCAGTACGATAATTTTTACCTTGACTGTGACCTTAAGCCTACATTTCAAAAACTCTAACATTGGTTATAACTTTCAATGAGTAAGATTACGAATTTCATATTTCATATGTGCATTCCTTGTGACAAGGCCATTCTATCTGTTCAATAATTTTAGATCTTGCGACGTTGACCGCGACCTTTTACCTCAATTTCAAAACCTTTAACATCCATAAGAGGTAGGGCTTTCATATTTCACATTCGTATTTTCATGGGGTGGGGTGTAATCAAGATATAGGGCATTGCAAAATTTGCCTCATTTGGACTTTTTTGTTTTTTGCCTCCGGGGGCATTCGTGTTCAAAAACACATCTTGTTATTCTCAAGATCTATAAGCCACAATGATTTTATGTTTAGTTCAATATAGGAATGTCTTTACTTTTTTATAACCATCCAGCCACAATGACTTCATATTTCATACTTGGTCCACAGCACTTTGACAAAATTCAGGATCATGTTTATTCAAGGCCCAAGGGGCGGACAGTTATTAATTGGCTTATATGGGAAATAGCATTAAAATATTCATCTCAAGATTCACATGACACAATGACTTCATACTTAGAATACATCCTTATGAGTTAAAACATAGAGATTCAAGCCTTGTAGCTTTCTCTTACCCTGCTTCTGGATTGATTGATTGATTGATTGATTGATTTTTGTTTTACGTCACACCACGAATATTTCACATATATGGTGACGGCATCTGCCTGATGCGGGGCATACAAATTTTGACCTCTGAACGGACCCACCCGAAGCAGTGAGGGATCTTTAACGTGCCATGCATACCACGACACGGGGTCTCGGTTTTTACTGTCTCATCCGAAAGACAGAACACCGGCATGACCAGAGCGGGACTCGAACCCCGGCCTCTCGATCAGGAGCCCGACGCGATACCACTAGGCCACGCCGGCTTCCCTGCTTCTGGAACCGGCTGTTTCTACAAAGGCTTAAAATAAATACATATCTGGTTTTTGTCCGGATGGCAAAGCAATTCCGGTCTGCAGATTGCCGACGTCCGTCCGTCATTCCAGATGTCGATCAGCATTTGAAGTTTCTAGTTGAAGCTAATTCTCGTCAACTGAGAAAATATAAAAATAATTCTTCATAGGTTTCTTTTGACCAAAACCTTCAAATAATGCCACTACTGCTGACCTAGTGACTTTGACCTTCGACTTTGACCTGCCTTTGAAAAACTTTAATTTTGGCTATATCTTTTGAATCAACAGGGCTGGGGCTTTGACATATGACATAGGTTCTTTATGACAAGTGCTTTTAATTGACACCATGACATTTGACTTTGTGACCTGGACCTCATTTCGAATTAGATTTGCAATCCGGTCGTACCTTCTTTAGCGTCTTAGAAACAAGAGTTGTCAGAAGACAACAGAGCTCGCCGGTGGCAACCAAATTTTAATAGCATTTTTTTTTTAAAGTAGGCCAATCTTCCATTTCAAGGTCAGAACGTAAAACATTTGAAACGTAATGAATGATCAAGGACTCATATGATATATTTAAGCCCTATTTCTTACTATTCATAAGTAATGACCAAGGGGTTTTTTAAGTTGGTTAAAGTTCAGGGTCAAGGTCAGAAGGTAAAACATTTAGTTCTCAATGAAAGGCCTTGGCACAAGGAATACACATGTAAATTATTAAAGCTCTGTCTCTAATGGTTTTAAACTTATGATCCAGATTAACGTTTTTCTCTACGGAAGGCGACGACGACGCCGATATGACAGTAGCCCTCTGGACATTCGTCCCGGCGAGCTAAAATGACTTCACATTTAGTAAACATCATCCTTGGCATATTTGCCAAGTTTGTCATATGGAAACGCCACACGGAAATATTTTGGCCTTGTCTTAAGAACAGGTTTTTACAGACCCTTATATAGGAAATATTTTTAAAGATTTTTTTTTCTAAAGAACTGCACTCCACAATTTCTTCATATTTGTTATTCAGTGTTCTTATAACATCATTTAGTTTGTAGAAGGATAGGAGAGGGCCATTGGCAATAGTTTGTCCCAAGGAGTCGTCAGTTTTCTTTTCCAGTCAAGAACTACACGCGGCGTTCACTTCATGTTTATTATTTAGTTTCATTGTTTACATAGCATAACATTTTGTAGAACTACAAGTCACAATGACTTCATATTGTATACTAGGTGTACTATTCCCTTGTCATCATTGGAATTAGGACTATGATTGTTTAAATAGAGACCTCTTAGCTATATTTGGCCCTCCCCCAGCGGTCGACAGTTTTTGCATTGGCCTTTATCGGAAATATTTTTACAAATATTCATCTCAAGATTAACTAGCAGAAAGGACTTTATATATTGCATATACTGTATATTCATGACATGAATCACCAAGTTTGTTAAAGAGAAAGTGATTTGGAATTATTTTTCTATGCTCTAGGGACCGACTTTTTTCCATGTCGGTTTAGTCAACATCTGTAATAGATGTATGAAATGTATACGCGACAATGATTTTACAGTATTTAGCCTGAGTATGAGATGTTGTATCAGTATTCCGCATTAAACTTTGTCATTTTTCATGTACATGAGGTTTCTGTTGCGGAGTCTGCTAATTTTGTTTTAAATACAAACACGTAAAACACATTGCCTTTGAAGGTGGTACCGTAGGAAAATGTCTAAACAAAAATGTTTCGAATGAAATTTCATGCAGCATGTTTTCCCTGTCTTCATGAACATTGATTTAATTATTAAATCTCAGTGATAGAATTATCTTTCTTCCAGCTTTATGCATATTTGTCCTCATATTGGCATCTACAATAAGGAAACTAACCAAAGCAAAAAGTATTCACTGTGTGCTCCGTGTAAGCGCGTACCAATAGAATTTACTGTCCGGTGAAAATTAAGAAACACGCAAACGAGAGTGTCAAGTTCACTTTGTCTATGCCGAGGGTAGATTTTGCATGCATCATCGGATATCAGGGTGTGATTGTTTTTCACCTATTGATTAATTTGTCCCTTTGCGTTGTTCCCTTGCGTTGCTGGAAAATGAACTAAAATTGGGTCGTCTGACGTATGTCGTATGTTGTGATGGCTTATGATGTCGTAGTAAAATCAAGCGCGAAATAGGTCGTGAAGCTTGTCATCCACTGACAATCTGTTCTTGACAGGCTGATCATTTCACACCTCTTTTAAGGACATCTTTGAATATGGGAGAAAGATTGTATCTTCTAAAGACTGAAGTGCTGTACAGATTTTTTGTCGTGTAAACTCTTCGAAAATATCTCCTCCTCGGCCATAGCGAAAGCGACGATGTATGAATCAGTCTATTCACACGATCAATTTTCGTGGTGACCAACATTCGTACGTGTATTCTTTGATTTCCTCGTCTTTTTTTTTTCTCTTAATTTTCACACTTTGAAAATGAAATGTGATGGGGTTTTTTCGCACATTTCATATAATAATGAAAAAGATAAACATTTCAAACTACAAATGTATAACAGTGTGTTTTATGAACTGATTTATATTCGTATTTTTTTACCCGAACTACGGTCAAATCTAGTTGTCTAGGGACTACTTCACAGTTTTCATTGTAGTCTAAGATTCTCTACCCTTCTCCCACTTTTAATATCGGCGGTTTGTGGGAGAGGGTCAGATAGACTTTGTTCATTAAAATTGGTAATTTCCACAGAACGCCGATATCAAAAGTGGGAGAAAGGCAGAAAATCTCTGACCATTTTCATTGCAATACACTGTCGTTACTGAGAATTAAGGACGTATGTGGAATACATCATAACCCAGCATGTAGCATTCACTAAAGGGATCGTGTTTTGCGTGGAACACTGTTGCTTTTAGTTCATTAATCTCATCCCATAATTTGGATAACCAATTTAGCCTTGAAAAAAACAAAAATTAAATTAAAAACACCAAACTGGAACAGATGGACACTCCATGCAGTGGCAGTTCCAGGATTTCCAAAAAGGGGAGCCCACATAAGTATTAGCCAAACTTCTTGGCAATTTTGGTGACAAATTTGGATTTTTACTTATACAAATGTGTCTGAAGGGGGCGCCTCCCTTTCTGAACCCACCACTGCCATCGAATCACATGATGGGATAATTTTATGAGCGGATTTTTTTGAGAACTACCTTATTTTCATTCATTTCTAATAACGTAACTCATAATACTCCCCCCACCCCGCATAAAAGTTTGGGGGTATATAGGAATCGGTCTATCTGTCTGTCAATCTGTCAGTATGTCCGTCTGTTCATATTTGTCCTGGCTATAACTTCTTACCCCCTTGTCAAATCTGGACATGACCTTGACTCAGGATCGTATCTCCAACGTCAAGGTCAAAATGCACAGTTGTCAAAATCCTTGTCCTGGCCATAACTCCTGACTGCTATGTTAGATCTGGACATTTCGCACAATTGTTGTTCATGTCCAAGGCTGTGTCATGACCGCCACCGAAGGTCATATATTTAAGGTCAAGGTCACAGTGCACACATAGCCGAAATCCTTGTACATGCCATAACTTCTTATTTCCTGGTTTGATCTGGATAATGTTTCACACAACTTTTGTTCAAGACCCAAGGGTGTGTCAGGACCTTGACTCAAGATCATATCTCCAAGGTCAAGGTCACAGTGTACGCATTCTCAAAATACTTGTACGGGTCATAGATCCTTACTGCTATGTATGATCTAGATCATATTTCACACCATTGTTTTCCATGATCCAAAGGTGTGTATCACATTGTACGGCATTAACCAAGGTCATATTTACAAAGTCAAGGTCACAGTGCATGCATGGCCAGAGTTTTTGTCCGAGTCGTAACTTCTTACCTTTAATTTGGAGGGAGATAATAATTTACACATTTACACATTGTTCATGACCTAAGGGTGTGTCATTACTTTAACCAAGGTGATATCTACAATGTCAATCTCACAGTGCACACACAGCCAGAATTCTTCTCTGGTCTATAACTTCTTCCTGTTACGTTGCTGGAAGACTATATTTTACAAAATTGTTGTCCATGATCCAAGGATGTGTAATGACCTTGAACCAAGGCCAAGGTCAAGGTCAGAGTGCACACAAGCCAGATTGTTTTCATTGATTATACCTCAAATTGCACATTTGCACATCCATTACACATACCAGTGATGCATCTTGGAATGACTTATTGCATGATTCAACTCTGTTGTTGCGGGGGTATTTGTCCCGTTAGGACAGCTGTAGTTTCAATCAACTTGAACAAAATGAGGTTGAGGTGACCTTATTGTGATAAACATAGATATTTATTCACAACCAGATGTGAATAAGATTATTTTCAGGACCTCAGGTCCTTTGATTTGTAACTCGAGGTCGTGATTTCAAGGAGGGGAGGGGGAAGGAGGTTGTTTAAATGAAAAACAGTTACACAGCCACTCAGGTGTCATTTAAAGTAGTTCTCGATTTAACTCCAATTTTCTAAAAACACAAGGGTGAAACTTTCATTTTTTGCTTTATTCCAAAGAATTGCATTATTTGTCACAATTTTATGGGCAAAAGAAAAGTTGATCCCAAAATATTATACGTGTACATATTCTTTCGTCGTGATGGGACAGCATGTGTTTGGTCACATAACAACAACTGCAAATATTGGAAAATGCAGTGCAGTTGCCCTACCGACTTGCACATAGAGAACATGCAGTCGATATATAAATATTTATATTTACCAACTGAGTATGAAGTATTTCACTTGCACAGTGTCTTTACTTTCTGATAACTAGGTAAAATAACTCGCATTAAAGCCAGATTCGTGAAGTCTTGTATTATCTAGGCGATGTTTGAAGTAAGCAAAGTAAATCGCTCGTTGCAAGTCGGTTTGGTTGTTGTGTTTTGAAAATATCTTGAAAATTAAAGTCTTTCAATATTTGTATTGGGTTTCAAACAGTAGGTAGCAACTAACAACCTTGTTACTCAAGCAACATGACCTTTGGCAATTTTAAAAATTTCTGACTAAATATGGCATCAAATATTGAAACACATGCATTTTCATTCTGACATTGACATTTGGAATCGTTTTGAAATATTTTGGCAATATTAACACTTAAGATACATTTTAGTATATTATGTAATTATTTAAAACATATATATATATTGATTATAACACTTAGAAATGTACATTTTGTTTTCCAAGATCTTTACCTGTACAACATGACAGCGAAGTTAAGTGAAATCTATCTTATCAAATAAACGGTGTATATGGGAGAATTTGAAGATTTGAAGTCTTCATATTGTTTGGTAATTTTCTAAAGAACCCCAATTGTGCAAAAGTTTTCTTATTTAAGTGTTGTTATTGGGAGTTTGCAACAGGCGAATGAAAGTGGAAGGTCGCCAATGAAGCTATTTCCTGGAAAAAAAGCGGTGAAATATGTGCCGAGAAAAATAATAATAATAATAATAATATTTATTTTATCATCATTATCATCATCATCAACAACAACAACAACACCATCATCATTATTATGATAAGGGTGTAAAAAAAAAATAAGAATTTTAAATGTCACACTATGGAATGATTATTTATTCAGGATTCTTATTAAGTTTTAGTTATTGTAAAGTGAATCAAATCATAAAAACTTATTGGTAAATCCCGTGAATAGGTAGAATGATGTATATATAATGCAGAAATTTAGAGTTCAAAGAAATTCAGATATGGTGTAAATTATGAAATTTAATATATTTGGACAACATGCAGATTTAAATGTACACGTGAGGTTACATAAATGTTGTTTTCACGTGTATATGATTTTTAGAATGGTCAAGCGGCTTTATACTATTGTATTCCGATTCCTTTTTTTTTTTGAAAAAAGGCGGGAGGGATTTATGTCATATTTGATATGTAATTTTCCATTTGTATATTTGATTTGCGAATGTTTTGTCTAATTATGTATCACGGCTTTGTGTAAGCTGAGGGAATCTTGGAACTAAAAGAATAAACTTGTACTTGAATTTTCGAAATACTAGAATTATATTAGGACAACATGCAGATTTAAATGTACACGTGAGATTACATAAATGTTGTATTCACGTGTATATCGTTTTAGGAATGGTCAGGGGACATTTAAATATTCCATTCCTTTTTAGGGGGTGATCTATCTCATATTTGATAGGTTTATGTCAATTTGTATTTTTGAATTAAATTACACTGCTTTGTGCTAGTTGAGATAACTGATATAAACACGGCAAATCACACATACAAAAATCATTCTGTATTTTGTTAATAAAACTTTGTATTTGAAATTTTGAATTCGTAAGGGAAATACTGCAATTGTTTCATGTACTACATGTAGGAATAAATGGCTCATTGATGGGTTTTTTTTCAATAAGTATATGATCATGAATGAATGCATTACGAAAATCGGAAACTGATATTGTTATGTTGCTAGACTACCCCTTTCTGTGGTACTGGTGGCGTTTTCCAAATGTGCATTGATATCAATGATTACATTTAAAACAAGAGTATGTTTTTAATGTTTGTAATTCTTTTATACTGGGCCAAGAACTTGTAAATAGTATAACATCCGTTTTGAATTTATGTAAGTTTCTCTTTCGATTTTTTATTGTAATTATGTCTCGTCCTGTATAAATTAATTATAAATGTCTATTTCGAAGCCTGGACTATATCGTTTACTTGGAAATCACTTTCTCGTCTGATAGGTCAGTGTGCATCCTTCCGTTCCTAACCTAACAGATTTATTTGTCTGTGGTTGAAACGGTTTGATTCCGTATATTTTTTTCTTTCCTTTATTTGATTTTTATGGTCGTCACGATCATATTTGAGTAATATCCGAATTTAAGTTGATGGTATTCACTTCTTTTAGCATCTTTGGATTTTATACTCTTTCCTCAACTGAATTTTGACCTATTTAGGGGTATTTTAACATTGACAACGTCGTTGATCCTGCTGTTGAATCCTTTTGTCGTTGTTGTTGCTGCTGTGGTGGTGGTGGGGTTCTTTTTCAAATAAGATCCTTTATAAGGATCTTTTCCAATGGAAATTTCATTGATTTTTTCCAAAACTTAATTTTTCCCAAAAATTGCTTTTTAGCATTATATTAATATGACAAGAATTCCCAAATGAAAAGATATATACACATTTGAAAAAATAAAAAAAAATGTTGACCTGTAATAATAATTCTTATTGGATGACAGATTAATATCTGAGCTTTGTTCTGTCAAATACATACAAGTGAAGGGTGATAATATTGAAAATGATATCTTTTTTTCAAAATCACTATTGCTCTGTTGTGTACAGCAAGAAATGTCCAACACATTATTCAAGTTTAAAGCCTGACATAATTACTTTTTGGGAATTTATATTTTGGAATACACTCTATGTCGCGTCATGTATTTTGCATAATTAAGCGTTAATGTAAATTTCGACGTTTGAGGCGTTTCTTGGAAATCGTTTTCATGTCTGTGAAGACAATTGCATTGTTGTGTAGTTTGCAACGAAAGCAGGATCATGTGATATCATGTTTGATAACTGTATAAGCCTTTTGCAAGGTGATGACCTCATTTATAGTTTTTTAGTACCAAAACATAGTAGCTTTGGAGCTAGTATATTATTTATATTCATGTATTGTATAACTCCATGGTGACTTCTGCCACATAACTGAGCCAGTAACTCCTCTTTTTTCTTTCCTACATGTAGCAATTTAAGGACAAAGATTTGAAAAAGTTTTTTTTTCAAAATGATTCACAGAAGAATAATAGTTTTATCTTGTTTATAGAAACAAAATAATTAACTGAATGAAAACATTTTAGCACATGAACACTTCCGTGGAAAATCTAATGATCGATGAATTTCGTTTACTGAGATAGCTAGACAGTTTTGGAATACATCGCTCCACTTTCGTCGATTGTCAAGCACATTAGCGCGAAATACGTCTATGATGACGTCAAAAAAGTCGGACAGTTGATTATGACGTCATAAGTATTACAATCAAAAGTCCGCTAATCATCGCTGCCTGTGCTGAAAAGTGGATCCGTGTAATCTAACTGAAGAACTTGTATGATATTAGCTCCCAAATGATTCAGTCATGTCAAAACTTCCTGACTTTAATAATGACAACCCAAATTACTTCTATGCACGTTCAGTGGCCGAAAAAAAAATATAAATTGGAAAAGACCAAATAAAAAATAAACACTAGCTAAAAAGAAAAAACACACCGGATCATCCCATAAGAACTTCGATCCCAGCCATTAAGTAATAACGTCACAGGATCTCTGATTAGGATTTTTAAGGCGATCATTTTCTTAGATTTATATATGCCGGAGTCACTTTCAATTATCCCTACCAGATTCCGTGAAGCAGCCTAGAGTTACTATAGAAGACAAGAAGTCTAACAAAGGTGCATAGCTTCCTTATTATAATGTACCGTTGCGCAATCACACCTTTTCAACCCCCCCCCCCTCCCCCACCCCACCCCTTTTTTTCTGTTTTAGATTTTAGAAATTTTGTATCATATTTAATGTAATCAGATGCGATTATTGTCATGATTTTAAAACTGCTTCAGAGATTTGACTTAATGAATGAAATGGAAACATCCATTTCCATACGGTTGGAAGTCTGCAGGAAAATTGTGTTAGTTGCATTAAAGTACATTTATGGTACAATATATCAAAATTGATAATGGAATGCATTATCGGTCGTAGCTGCTATATACCCGGGTATTTCTCGTTAAACCGCCTACAGCTTTCCCCCACTACCCAACCCCTCCCCCCACACACCGTTTCTAGTCATAAAACATTACAGAAATAGTCAAACAAAACAACATAGTTTTTGAACTGTATTTTTATGGATATAATTCCTTTAAGTACATATGGTTTTTCAAAACCATTAAAACAAAACAGAAAAGGATCATTTTTAGTCATAATCAAACGTATAGCTTTTGGCGACATTTTTTTGTATTTAGAAAAACACAGTCGGAAAAAGCATATGGTTATAATGATACAAATAAATTAAATGAATCGATAAACAAGTGTCTTGAAAATGAGTTCGAGTTTAAATGTACTTAAGTGCATGATTTATATATATTATGAATCAGAAGTTTGAAAAAAAAAAATTTGTCAATACTCTGTGAAAACAGTAGACAGATATTGCTAAAGACGGGAAGGTTTTGGCTAGTTATAAGTTGCCGGTCGTCGTAACAGCGTTTATCTCAACTCTGGATAGTGTGATAGAGGGTTCATTTATAAACGCCGAGATGATCCAGACCAGTGACTTTGCATGAGTGATACGCCTTGGGATTTAGTTTCATTTCTTTTATTTTACTTTGACCATTGTCTAACGAAAATTAATATTTTGCTTAATGTTCCTCTAGTGAATCCAAATGCTGATACTCATATATTTACAATAATATTAGTAATATATGACTAGAAATTTGTTGTATCGCTTATGATAAAACCAAAGTAATACATTCGGAAAGTTTCGGATCGGACCTCTTGTTATCAAAGAATCGGGTTTTATATAAAATTCGAAGCGGACAGGTAAAGCTTGTGAACCACATTTAATCGTTTTACAGTATGTCATGAAGACCCATCCGGAATATACAAAAATCGTATGAAGTTATGTTCGTATAGCTCAAATAGCAGTAAATGTGTGTGTGTGTGTGTGTGTGTGTGTGTGTGTGTGTGTGTGTGTGTGTGTGTGTGTGTGTGTGTGTTATTTGTTTTATTAGTTATTCATATGGACATGAACAATTAATTGTATTATTAGACGACATGCACTTGGTTTATTTTATTATTTGGCAAATTCACATACAAAATCACAACAAAGAAAATTAATCAGCCGAAATTTTTCTGGTTTAACAACTACAATATTGAACCTTGTTGACAATTTTAGAAATCGTCAAACTGTTTTCAGAACACATGTTACAGCAAGTCAGAAAGGACGAAGAGGACATTCGGCACTTATATTTTTGCAAACTACTATTTGCAATGATTTGAAACATATAAACAACTTCTGAGGTATTGTCCAAATTGATTTCCAGATAAGGAAGTCCGAGGTATTCC
Organism: Pteria penguin; assembly: GCA_035048485.1. Taxonomy (NCBI): domain Eukaryota; kingdom Metazoa; phylum Mollusca; class Bivalvia; order Pterioida; family Pteriidae; genus Pteria; species Pteria penguin. Next base: position 16,250,768 of record CM068590.1, read on the forward strand.
GCATATTTTTCACACTGTTCGGAAGTGACCTCTCGTTTGCGAGAGTTTTTGGTCGTTCCAACAAGAATTGTTGTCAGTGCATTAATGTCGTACGTGTTATGCTGTAAGTCATCGTACCTACAAAAACATTTGATAAATTATGTTCATGATCATAGTGTCATTAATCAATTAAGGTTAATAAGTTCTTATATGTATGACCTTTCTCCATGAGTAAGTTGTTTGTCCTACTTTTCTATAGGTAATATTATTAATGAATTATGAAATGTATATTCTTTGATTGTACTGCTTTTATGATTTCGATTTTGGGACTCAAAATGTGTTAACCACTTCAAGTGTAAGAGAAATGCCTTAGTCGGTATCACAATTTTATTTCAATAGAATATTGTGTGTTGTTTCTGTGTGCTCATTCTTTAAGAAAATATGCATTTTCATGACGACTTTTCTCCTACAAAGGAATCAAATGTCTTCTTTCTTGTGAATAGATGTCATACATTTCTTTGGTGACTTCTGCCTTACAGCTAAGTCAGATGTCTTTTCCTTTCCCTTTTATGATAGAAATTGAAGACCAAATGTATACACATTTTAATTTATGGATTCATGATACATTAGTATATTAGATTATAGAAATATATTGTAATAATGGTAACGAGTTTGATACTTACCACACTCGTACGTTAAGCATTGACGCTTTATTTGCAGTATCAAAGACTAAAAAACAACACTGGATGTTGCGGTAAAATGACGACGTTAGACTACGATACCGTTCTTGTCCTAGAAAATAAAGATTACACAAACATCAAGAACATACTTTATAAATATGTTTCTTTATTAGTACTTTATAGTTATGTCTTCATTGTTAAACAGAAAAGGCTGAAATTGAAGTACAATGCGTTAAAATAATGAAAAACACAGATGGCTTAAAGTGCATTGTGGAGTAAATATCCCTGCTGACCTATTACACCTGCCATTATCCTTTTGTTACTACATCTAAACAATAGTTTTGATGAGAATCAATATATTCAAACAAAGTTTACAAAGTGGTCAACATAAATAATAAAGAAATTTTATGCTGGAAAACATAACCCTGAAAGCCTAAACGTGAAAGACAAAGTATTTTCACTTTCAGGTTAAATGATAGGAATATTGTCCTATGACTTATTTGTAATTTGTGAAATTAAAACACTTGTTTTAATTTCACAAATTACAAATAAGTGATAGGACAATATGAACTAAGTAGCTTCGGTGTGGAAATAGTACAGACAGTTGATAGAGATGTAGAATAGGAGCGTCATACGTGTTCGTAAAACTATTTCACTTGTCTTCTTTAGTTCTATTTATTAATTGTTTGTAGACTTTTTGAATTTGCGGATGTATTTATGGAGTTATTGTTATGGTGATTTACCGTAGGGCAATGTTTGTACATGTGTTTACGTTTTGCATGGTAACAACGAAACGTTTTCTCAACACGTCCGGATACATGGATTCATCTCCAATTTATGTGGTGTTTGAATGTCCTCTAGTCGACCAAGGACGTAAGAATCGCTCGATGACCATCTATATATATAAAAGATAGCTTCAGATTTTAATCGATCCGTAAAATGTTTTCGTCATACTTCTAATAATGATGTTTCAGATATTGTTTTCCGGCAGCTTCCAATGTTCAATTAATTAATTGATAAGGATTCGTAGGTTGTTACACAAAACAAAAATAATGTATTGCATTTTGTAATTGGATTACGTTCAAGATCAGTTTAAGTATTATTTAGCAAATACATGTCGGAAAAATATTTACACGTGACATAATCGCCAATGGTCAGCACTAGGGATTTAATTCGCTATTCTAGATTTAAAGGTAAATAGTTCAACACGTGTACAAATATTTAATTTTGAATTCCCTTGACCTTTGGATTAGCATACTTTGTTCGTTTGGAAAACATCGCAGACAATTAATACAAGGTCATGTCTACTTCCTTTTGGCAAATATGATATATCGCACTTGTGATGGTATAGAAAGGTGTTGTGGAAACAAAGCCGGTGTAGCCCGGTGGATTAGATGCTGGGCTTGTGACCGAAAGTTCCCGAGTTCTATTCCCGAGGGCACACCGGTGTTCTGTCTTTGGGATAAGAGGTCCCGTATAACGGCAGGCGTGGCATGTAAAAGATCCCTCACTGCTTAGGGTGGGTCCGTTGCAAAGGTTGAAATTCTATGCCATGCGTCAGGCAGATGTCGTCACCATATACTTGAAATAATCGTGCAGTGACGTAAAATATTAATCGATCAGAAATAACACAAACACTCTTTGCCGCAAATTTTCGGCCTCCTGGCCTTTATCAAGCAATAGTTAGGATAGTATGGAAGAACTATGTAACATCCATTTTTACATGTCTAAAATAAACAAGCTTCTAAATGCCGATAAACGTTGACGTCATAACGTCATTATTACGCGCGTAAGTATGGCATTAAAATAGAGTAAACAACATAATAATACAAGCATAAATATACAAAAATAAATAAAAACCGCATCGACAGACCAACCGCCAGACCGATCGACCGACAATCTGATCGACCAACCGACCATACGACGGACCAACCGGGCGATAGCGGCAAAGTAACATCCCCTCATTACCGAAAAGGGGGGTGCATTAAAAGAAAACCAAGCATAGAATCACCACAAGAAATAAATAGTTCATGAATTAGTTATACAATCAAATGTTAGTTAGTTTTAATATTGCATCCATTTGGCCTGCGCGTTTCCAAATCTCTTATCCAGTTATCTTCGACAATTAATCTGTATATTTTATTTTCTCCGGTAGTCCTAGCCATGACCGCAACACGAAGATCGCCTTCACCATGGTTCGCAAAATGTTTCATAATTGGTTTTTCTCTTTGTTACTTTATATCGCTTCTATGTTCTTCTATTCTTTCTTTTAAAGATCTTTCTGTTTCTCCTACATATACAGTTTGTTTACATTTATTGCAGATTAGCGCATAAATCAAATTTTTTGCGAACCATGGTGAAGGCGATCTTTTAGTGTATTTTACTTCCCTTTGGAGGACTACTTATTCTATCTTATAATAATCGATCAATCAAGACATGAAATATAAACAAAAATATTAATAAAAATGACTGTTAAACGGGAAAGGTATCCTCTTCAATATTAAAATAAACAAATTTATATAAACGGAAAAATACAAAATGAAGTAGTAAATGCATACATAGCATTATGCAAAAATATAGACATGAAATTGATGAAGCAAGAATCCAGCTAATCTTACTTCCGAGCGAGCACATTCTGGAAGCGTTTACGGTCTATGTATATATTAACAAATAATACCTTAATTGTTAATGTATATTATCACCGGAAGTAGCAAGTCATTTTTAACATTCGTGTATATATCGGAAACGTATCAAATTAAATCAAATATAAACACGTGACTAAAAACAATAATTGGATACTAACAGCAGGTTTATATAGTATTGCCATGTGATTGTGTAACCCTCTACACATATTATATACTGAGCAAAAATTAAAAGTATCCAATTTTCAATGTTGAATAAATCGAATATATGATAACAAAGATTTACACCGTTATGCATGAGCAATAGTGACTTTAATTGTCTGCCGGACAAGGCCAGTTACCCATGTGCAATCAACCGTAAATGGAAGATTATGCAGCCGGTTGTATATACATTTGACTCGCGCAGGTGCGCCACGTGTAAAATTTCTCTCTTTTTTTGCATTGCAATCAATCTTAGACTCCTTGCAGTTACGAAAAAGGGGCAGGCTTGGTGTAGTGGTTAAGCGCTTGGCTTTCGGCGCTGACGATCCGGGTTCGATTCCCGGGTTGCGCCACTATGTTTAAAAGGTTGGTAACCTCCGGCTTCCATGTCGCGATATAACTGAAATATTGTCGAAAGCGATGTAAAACACCAATTAACCAACCAATTACGAAAATCACAAAAGTTTTGAATTAAAACATGCCAGGTGTGAGTCAAGACCAGCGTAACAGGTAACCGGCATGTTGAACGCAGGCCAAACAATGGCCGCTGTTAACAGGGCGTTTAGTTGCATGAGAAGGACTATAACTTTTTTAGTTCGTCGTTTAAGACTGACTGGCAGCGTTGAAGATCGTCCTCGAAGGGATAGACCATGTGAAACTACGGTCGGTGATGACCGTAACATAACGTTTTGTTTACTGACGAATCAAGGTTCAACCATAGTCATAGTGATGGTCGAGCCAGAGTTTAACGTCGACAAGGAGAATGATAGACGTATGCATGTGTCCCTGGAAGAAACAGGTGTGGCGGTGGCAGCGTTATGATACGGGGTGGAATCATGAGCGGCGGGAAAACGCGCTTTGTAGTAGTAAATGGTAGTTTGAATGCACAGGCCTATATTAATCAAATTTTAGCTCCAAGAGTAGTTCCCTTCATCCAGAGGCATACTCTAGGGGCCACATTGAAACACGAAAATGCTCGTCAAGATTGTTAAATGTTTTCATAAAATGTCTAAATTACGTATAAAACAATTTGAAAAAGATAGCATTTACAGTTCAGAAAATAACTCCAATTGTATTCAACGGATACTTTAATTTCTTTTTTCTGCTCAGTACATAATGTTACTCTATATTTAATTTGCGTGGACAACATTGAAATATTTCTATCAACAGGACATTCCTTGCAGATATATATAGTCATAGAGGAGTTGCTTACACTTCATTCCATCAAAACTCTCACCTCTCATTTCAAGAGATCAATAAGTAATATTTCCCGAAAGAATTTTTTCGAGGGTCGTTAGTGACATAGCGATGGATACTTATATACTTTAATGGCCTTCTATGTACTAGGAAATGCAATTCTTTCTCTTGTCATTAAACCAGTATAATCTGCATTTTCAATTAAGCGATGTACTGTGTAAGATACCGATTGAAGTGCAATGTAATCAACTTTTCAGTAATTTTTCTTTCTTTCATCCTTTTCACGTTTAAATCAAAATTTTAAAAAATATGATTCATATAGCTATAGAAAGTGGAAATTTGAACTTACAATCCATAATCTGAATCTTTGACTGCATTTGATATGAATATGATTCATTGTCATGAACTTGTATTCTACACAGTGTATAAAGCATTCACAAAGACAGCATTAGTGGCCAGCGCAATATTGCTGTAGGCATCTCACTTAATACTAAGCAAGGTTTTATTTCTATCGGTAAGTCTGGGTGATTTAACAGTTTACACGTATTTTACCTAGAGAAACATATTTTAGACACTCGATGTCAATTTGAATTTTAAAATCCCTCGATACAACCCTCTGACGTTTTGCACAAGTAACATTTTGGAATATTTACCAAATATATGCCGTCACAATGAACATACGTGTATATATAAGGTATCTGCCAACCTAAATTATGTACTTACATAATTCTCGTAATTCATTAATTAAAATTGATAAGTTTCTTATCATTATAGAATTTTAATTACGAAAGTGATACCTCATGCAAATTAAAACATAAAACACATACAAATGAGATATAACCAGTGTCATTGTGGTATAAGCAAAAAGGTAAGACATTGAAAATGCATGTACCCATATAGACCAGAGGTTGAACCAGGTATGCAGAAGAGGAATAATGTCTCCGTTTGGCTATATTAACAATAGTTACATTAATAAATTTTATAAAATGAAATACTGTACAGAAATATGAATATTACTCATCAGAACTTGAATAAGTTTATGAAGTCATTAGAGAGGACACAGATGTTGAGGATTCTTACCCACGGTATCCGTTACACGCAGTGTGACTATGTCATCATTTATCTCCATGTCTTTCTCAAAAAAAGGTTTCACATTTCTGACGCAGTTTTTGAGACTGTCCTTGCAATAGTTTTCTGATAAATAGAAGCGTTCTGCTAAAGTTGTTTTACCCACTCCACAGTCACCAGTTAAGATCACACGCAGCTTATATCTCTTATTCTGTTCAGAAGACATTTTTTGTTTGTTTTTGTCTTCTTATATTGTCTTTAACACTTTTGAAATTTATCTAAATCAGTGGATAATGTTACTTTGGTTTTAGTTCTCGGAAGCTGGTATCCTCAACACATATATTTCTTTACAACTAGGATGGACTATCCTCTTAAATCTCTTCTGTTTAGCAGGCCTTTGTTCTCACAATCTGCCTATTCCCTTTGTTCACTATACATGTAGTGATATTTCATTAAGTGCTCCATGGTATCGTATTTTCAGAACTGATTCGAAATATTAGCAATCCATTTATTTATATCCGTTCCTGTTTACTGATACATGTCGGCCATAACCCATGTCCGCACAGTAGAAAGCACCTTTATTGTTTATGGTAAGGCAACGTCCTTCGCCTTCAGTGACCACGTACCCATGATATTGATAATACTTCAACTGAATAAACTGTGATCGGTCAGCCAGTCGACCTTTCTGTACTCTCGATTGATTGTTCTTTTGCTGATAACCTTTTCAACGTTTAATGGAAATTTAGTTCATGCCTTTCTTTTATTTAGATATATAGTAGTTTCGTGCGTTTAAAATCTTAATGTAGTATGAATACATTCTATTACACCTGTAATGTTATATTGTGTTCGATGATTGGGATGTACTATAAATAGATCTTTAATCGCATGTATCCTATGTCGCGGCATTGACCAGTGTATACAAAACAATTCGGGAAGTTTAGTTGGTTTTAACGGTTAAGAACTCTTCCGGTTTGCAATGAAGTGTCACATTAAGATTATTCTTCAAGGTAAATGAACTCGTAATGAAAATCGACCTTAGAAAAACTCCGTTAATGGCGCAGTGTTCGTACTGTCTACAGTAACTATACTGGTATAGATAGGGGATTACGTATTACTTATAAATGTATTATATAAATGTGCATGTTCTTTTCTTTTATGTCTGTGTTTCAAAGTCCGTTAACTTTCTCTGTTTCAACTTCAAAAATTCTAAAGGGAATTTGAGGAAACTTGATACGGCTTTAGTACTGACGATCTAATGCAAGCGTCATTTTATTCGGTCAGATCCATCATGAGCAAAGCAGCGTAGGTCCAAGGGGGAAACCTGATTTAACAATCTTATTTAGACTGATTGTCTGAATCCACAAATCGAATGTCCAAGGTGATCTAAAAGCTGAATCATAAGAACTGTTATTTTTGTTGTAAGTTTGTTCGTTCCATTCCGACTTCAGATTATGGAGTTTTCTGTCATGCGCAGTACTCTGACGTACATGAACATGCTTGCTGCGTATGCTGTTAACTGTGACATCCGACGCACTTGGTGGTGCAATATCATAGAAAACTTCAGTACTGAATTATACACAGAACTTCTTTCACTTTCTAAAAGCGAGTTATTTCTTATCATTCTTGGGAAACTTGTAAACACATCCCTCGATTTTGTTACCTACAACAACTTTAGATACTGTAACTATAAGTTGCATGAATCTGTCTCTGGTCACTATTCCTCCGCATTGTCATCCTCTAAAGTTTCACTTAGATAGACATCTGGTTCCTCATTTCAGAATAATACTTTACGACGTCATGTGCATTTTAACTGACGTATACTAGTATACTTATATATATATGCATTTATAAATCACACGGTATATATGTACATGTGTGTGCATGTACATGTACACGTATCTTGGTAACTATGTCTGTTACTATGTATTGTTCCTTTCCTTTTCTTTTCAGTTGTATATAAAATGTATTCTTTGTTTGATGTAAACTGTTTGTAAATATGTTTATGTATATGTCATGATACATACTAATCTCTGACAAAGAGGAAATAAAGAATGAATGAATGAATGTTAGTCTAGGATTATTTTCGTATATGGTGACGGCATTTGCTTAATGCATTGCATAGAATTTTACACCTTTGCAACGGGCCCATCCGAACAAATGAGAAATTTTTTACATACTACCCTTTCCGTCTCATGAGACCAGGGTGTTTTACTATCCCCTCCAAAAGACAGGATACCGAGCGTACCCGCGGCTGGAGTCGAACCGGGAGCCTCTCGGTCACGAGTCTAAGAACTCGACCACTGATCCTCACTGGCTTACTTTAGGTAAAGATGGATATAAGTAAAGTACTCATTTTTCCGTACAGTATTGCTGAAAAAAAATCGGTCCAGTTTGCGGGACTTGAGAGTACTACTTCTGACATTTTTATTTCAGACTGACTGCACTTATATAATATGTTTTGTTAAATACATGGATTCATTTGCTCGTCATTTCCTATAAATGACTATTTTCTATTTAGCTCATTATGTCGTTATTTTGTTATTAGAAATCTTAGCAAGATAAACCATAAATGCTGTTTTATATAAAAATCTAAGATTCACACCCCTCTCCCCCGTCTTTTTGCTGGGCTATGCTTTATTATACCCCCGCAAACAAAGTTAGGAATTACCCGGGCGTCTGTCTGTCCCTCTGTCTGTCCATCTGTCTCTGTCCATGAATCGTGTCCTGGCCATAACTTCTTCATTTTACTTTGGAGAGAGATAATATTTTACACAATATTACCCAAGGGTGTGTCATGACCTTCAACCAAGGTCATATCTATAAGGTCCAGGTCACAATGAACACACGGACAGAATTCTTTTCCAGGCGATTTCTTCTTCATGTTATGTGGCAGGGAGTGTATGTTTTACACAATTGTTGTACATGACACAAGGTTGTGTCTTGATTTGAACCAAGGTCATATCTACAAAGTCAAGGTCAAAGTAGATACAATGCCAGAAATTTTGTTCAGGCCATAATGTCGTCCTGAAACGTTACAAGCAAATTATATTTTACACACTTGTTGTCCATGACCCAAGAGTGTGGCATGACCTTGAACCAAGGTCATATCTACAAGGTCAAGGTCAAAGTGTACACAGAGAATTCTTCTCTTGGCCATATTTTTTCCTCTTATATTTTAGGGAGATTATACTTTAATTAATTGTTGTTCATGACTAAGCAGTGTGTCATGACCTTGAATTAAGATCAGAGTGACAGTGAACACATAGGCATAATTATGATTCAGACTATAGCTTCTACCTGGAGGGAGATTATATTTTACACACTTGTTGTCCATGACCTGAAGGTTTGTCATGACCTTGAACCAAAGTCATATTTACAAGGTCAATGTCACAGTGCACACACAGCTAGAATTCTTGTCCCGGCCATAACTTCTTCTTGTTACGTTGCAGGAAGATTATATTTTACACAATTTTTGTGCACGACCCATGGATGTGTCATGATTAATTGATTGATTATTGTTTTACGTCACACCACGATTATTTCACGTATATGGTGACGGCATCTGCCTGATGCATTGCGTACAAATGTATACCTTTGCAACGGACCCACCCGAAGCAATAAGGGATCTTTTAAGTGCCACGCCTACTGTGACACGGGGCCTCGGTCTTTACTGTCTCATCTGAAAGACAGAACACCAATGTGCCCAGGGTGGGAGTCGAACCTGGGATCTCTTGATCTCGAAGTGTGTCATGACTTCGAACCAAGGTCATATCTACAAATGTAAGGCAACATTGCACACATAGTCAGATTTATTTTCCGGGCCATAACTTCATTCTATTTTATTGCAGGGAGTTTATATTTCAGGCAATTACTGTCCATGACTCAAGGGTGTGTCATGAATTTAAATGAAGGTCTTATCTGCAAGGTTATTGTCACAATGCACACAGCCAGAATTCTTATCTGGGCTATAAGTTTTCCCTGTTACATTGGAGAAATATTATATTTTACATTATTGTGACCATGACCTAAAGATGTGTCATGACTTTGATCCAAGGTCATATCTTCAACGTCTAAGTCACAGTGCATAAAAAACTGGAATTCCTGTTCGAGCCGTATCTTCTTCCTCGTGAGTTGGAGGGATACTATATTTTACACAATTCTTGTCCATGACCCAAGGGTGTGCCATGATCATGAACCAAGCTTCAAGGTCAAGGTCAGAGTGAGCAAAAACAGAATTCTTGTTCGGACCATAGCTTGTTTCTTGTATGCTGGAAGGAGATTACATTTCACACTACTGCTCTCCATGATCCAAGGGTGCGTCTTGACCTTGAACCAAGGTCATATATTCAAGGTTAAGATCAGAGTGCACACTTAGCAGAATTCTTGTTTACAATGATAATATCTCAGAATATACAAGTGGTCATCCATTACACATATACTGACTGATTTTTTTGTTTTACGTCAGACCACGAATATTTCACGTATATGGTGACGGCATCTGCCTGATGCGGGGCATACAAATTTTGACCTTTGCAACGGACCCACCCGAAGCAGTGAGGGATCTTTAACGTGCCATGCATACCACGACACGGGACCTCGGTTTTTACTGTCTCATCCGAAAGACAGGACACCGGCATGGCCAGAGCGGGAATCGAACCCCGGCCTCCCGATCAGGAGTCCGGCGCGATACCACTAGGCCACGCCGGCTCATTACACATATACCAGTGACTTGTCTTGAATATTGAATTATTGCATGTTTCAACTTTGTTGCCACAGGGAGTATTTGTTACGTTAGAACAGCTCTAGTGTAGATAGAGATGGGTAGTTATGTATATATTTTTGTATTTTTTTAGCCTGATGATTTCGTATTGCACTTTTTTGATGTTTGTTTCACATATGTATGAGTTTTACTTTCTTGGTATAGCTATATCAATAATGTTATATATTCAACATACATTTTGTTGTTGGTCAGTATTTTTAAGAAAATCATATGACTTTGATTAGGTGTTTGTCAACCCCCAATCCCTGGTACTGATCATGATATAAATACACATACATTTTGATATATGTTCATGCACTGTAGTCATGTCTTAAACGATTGCTGCGTCAGTCATGTACATATGTTTGTTTGTGCATTTGTCAAATATCTATTTGCTCGTCATTTCCGATAAATGACAATTTTTAATACAGCTCACATGTCGTTGTTATTTCTTGATTTGAAATCTTATCGCTTTAAACCATAAATCAATATACTGAATGTACGGGTAAGTGGAAAACGAGATACAATAAACTATGAAATACCGGTTTATTCAGGATTTTGTTTTATTTGATAAGAAGAAAATAAAATGAGATAGTTCTGAAACTGGACAGACATCTTGCTCCATTGAATCGGCGAATTGTTTATTTGCTTGAAATGATACAACCTTGAATCAGTGCAAAAAGGGCGGTCATAAAGGTGAAAAGTTTAACCATGAGATATCATTTTCCTCGCCTGCTTTGGGTAGGTAGGTAGGTCATTGTACACATACTGGAGGACTTAAACAACGTAATAATCCATTTCTTTGTTGCCCTTTGTCGATTTTTAAGATAAAAAAGACTATTACAATGTCGATGATTATTTTTGGTCAATGTAGAATTTGCAAATCTTAGACGTTAGACGGTCAGATAGGGCTAATGCATGCATTACACATGACCCGAGAGTTAAGCTCCCCTTTGCCTACATCTCTTATGATGCGTTTTACTCACATCTTGACTCGTTTATATGAAGGAATTCATAACGTTTTGAACCTTCTTTGACTGTAGTATTTTTCCTTCTTGACTAAAACTCATAGTTATGATTGTATAGAAGTATTTATGAATATAAATGGATAGGTGATATGTATGTATGCGCAATAATACTTTCGGATTAAAGTTTTAAACATTGTTTTAAACATTGTTCGGCAATGATAATGATAGCCGTCAGGACGGGGTATTACGAATACACGATTTATACGACCGCAAGAAAGAATAAGGAAATATTACAACGGGGTAGTAAACTGCTTCGTATGTATATAATTCATAGTATTTATAAAAACATCGGTGACTGGATAACAGTCCGAAAATCATAAAGTTTTCTGATGAACCACTTAACGAACCGCAATTATTTTAGAACAGACTGAAAGTCAGGTTACTCATCAAGAATATTTATTTAATTTATTTTACCACACTTTCGGCTTAAAGCATCACTGAAGAGACATAAGTAGTCGAAATTAGCATAAGCAACTGTAAATTAATACATGTAATTTACATTATTTCGGTATCAGGAATGCCATGAGAAGCTATGATTGTGTTTAGACAGAAATGGGAAGTTGACCTTTGTAGATAAATGCACAACAAACGACAGTGTACTTGCGTGGCTTGGGGTAGACATGTCAGTTACCTTGACCTTGGATGTAGTAACAGGATACATATGGAGAGCTCAGGACATCATCTTGTACCTTGATATGTATGTAAACATGATAAATGGACGTTATATAAGCAAATCTGAGCAGAAGCTCTTAAACTGAAATACATTTTTATTATGATAAGTGTTAAAGTGAAAGAAAAAGATGTAACATCTCGTCCCCAATTGTTTCGTATAATCTTAATGCTTTATTTCCTAATGAAATTGTCTAAACAAAACGGAAATTGATAAATTAGAGTATTTTATTCTGGTGTGTTTCTTAAATAACATCATTGATTAATTGACAGTGTTAGGATTGATAATTTCAGCTTGTTTTGTGTCATTTTGTAAACAATGGTTTCTGTAAGACTGTCACAAATTATCTCAAATTATAGATATTGGAGATAATGAAGGATAATCTAATCAATGCTTTTATAGAGAGTTTCCATACCTACAGTTAGGTGCAGTCCTAACCTTACATAAAGTGTACTTCAAGTTAACTTTATGACTGCTTTTCAAGTTTACTTGACGAAAACAGAGTAAACTTGATTCCAAGTTTAGTAATAATTTTGATTCCAAGTTTACTCCAAGTGCTTTTCAAGTTTAGTTTACTTTCTATATACATGTACATTTACTTTATTTATTCTATTAAAAACATTTTTTATATAAAATATGCAATTGTACATAATTAGTCAATTATTTTTATCGTGTTATACGAAACTGGATAGTTCTAATAAACAAACGTGAAAAGTAAACTTGGTGTCAGGTGATAGTAAACTTGAAGACGGAATTACTTTAAAGTAAACTCGATATCAAGTGCACTTCACTAAACTTAATGACTGGTTTTCGGGACGAAAAACTAAACTTAAAGTGCACTTGAATGTAAGGTTAGGACTGCACCCAACTGTATCCGGGTTTGCTTGTATCATAGTATATATTGTCATGTTGTTTGGACTTTGGGTTGTGGAAATCGAATCGGTGTCTCAGATTTTTATGCTCCCCGAAAACGATGTCGTGCCTGTGTGTCTGTCCGTCCCTCCGAGCTCACATCTCTTACACCTTTTATTAGAATTTGATTATACTTCAGCAAATCATTATTTAGCTTAAGGGCTTTGGGACAAAGATCACTCAAGGTCATTTTTGAAAGGTCAAGGTCAGATAGTAACTATGATTTGAAATACCATAAAATACCTACGTCTCCTACACCTTTCATCAGAATTTAATCATACTTCACCAAAATGTTACTTGGGTTAATGGTTTTAGGACAAAGGCCACTCAAGGTTATTTGTGAAATGTCAAGGTAACATATTAACTATTAATATACCATGAAGTACTATTATCTCCTGCACCTTTCAGCAGAATTTGATCATACTCCACCTAAATAGTATTTAGGCTAAGGGCTTTTTGACAAAGGTCGCTCGAAATCATTTTTAAAGGATCAAGGTCACGAATTAACTATGACTTAAAATACCATGAAGTACTTATATCTCCTACACCTTTCATCAGCATTTGATCATACTTCACCCAATGTTATTTAGGGTAAGAGGTTTTGGACAAATGTCACTCAAGGTCATTTCTGAAACGTCAAGATCTCTTATCAACTATAACTTAAAATATCATGAAGTACTTATATCTCCTACACCTTTCATCAGAATCTGATCATACTTCACCAGAAATGTTATTTGGGTTAAGGACTTTTAGACAAAGGTCACTCGAGGTCATTTCTGAAAGGTCAAGGTCGCGATAAAAAGTTGTAAATCATAACTAATCAAGGTCAAGCTTGCGCATTTTAGTTTAAGATACTGTGATCACTTTTTGTTTTACAGTTGACTCAACTGGATATCCATTTGATAAATTGAGATTTGAAATCGTCATCAATTAATGCAATGAATTTCTATATACTGAGTAATTTCCTTCATTATTGCTGCGCTACTTGGAGCATCCATCAGTTTTACTGATTTTTTTTATATTAATTCAATTTCCTGCATCCATCAGTTTTACTGATACACTTGTTACTTCTAATTGCCAATTAGATAAGTGTAAGTTTTCCACTGGTGCATTGGTTTTTATACGCAAAAATAGTTTGAAGTCTGCTTTCCGCATTTTTTTTTCAAAAAGACGTTATACGTAAAATCTCGTTTGAATTCTGCATTCTGCAACTGTTTTATATAAGTTTATATAAACCTTCTATGCGCTTTTCTGATTTTTTCCTGGCATGTTCACTTCTGCCAGTATTTGATTTAAGTCCATGTTGTCCATTGGATTGCAATAATACAATATTACTTCATTTATACCAATTATGGCGCTTTATCAATTGTAGCTAAGTGAATACCGTTATCTTAATAAGCCTACGAGTTATACTAGTTCGCACCACGGCGGATGTGACCGATCAGCTGGAGATAATTACTGTTCGATGGCATTTTAACTCAACTGTGGTTTTTCCAATGATTAAAGATAGTCAGTATCTCTATTATTTCTAGTGTGTTACATGTTTTGTTCACTATTGTTCGAAATCTTAGCATTATATTTATTCTATAATTGACCGTCTTATCTCTACCGCAACTACATTACAATCGAATGTTCTTGTGACGACTTTTCGTGTGCAAATTCCTGTCTACTATCTATATTATGTTATGCATGTGTACATATGTTTTTACGAATGAATAAACCTGACTATAAATATAAAATATGCCACCATGATATAAGAACTTGTAGAACTTTACAGTATATGCAAAACTTTTTCACGAAACTGATTTTTTTTTCTTTCTTTCATGGCCACAGTGAAAAGAGTTGGTAATAATAGATGGCCCCTTATCTGATCACTCTGTCTAAAGAGGACAGAACTAAAATCATTTAAATTCATAAGAAATGCAGTCGTATCAAAACAAAACATGTGCATTAGTGTCATGAAAATTTGAAACCATAGCAGAAAAATTCGAATCATGACTGTTGTACCAAAACCATTTGCACGTTTGGTGTACAAATTATTGCTGAATGCGTTAGTAAGATTATTATAAATTTTGTCGATGCTACTGCTGACTGACCGTCAGTACTCGAGAATATCACCAACCCTGTTCTCGGTATTTCGGTACTGGTAGGAGAGATGGCGTTGCGCAATTGGTGAGTGATTGGTTTGTGGCCACGCGTTTACGGATAGCGCAGTCGGTAGCGCACTCGCTTCTCACCAGTGCAAATCGGGTTCATTTCCCGGTGTGGTACGTGAGATGGCAGGGCAGTAAAGTTTTTTAAAAAGGTTTCGATTTCAAGGAAGAAAAAAAAGTAACAGACTCAGCCGTATGACAGAAGTCACCACGGATATATGCAGTATATAATGTAATGCTATGAAAAATCACATAAGGACATCACAGAATATTTGATTATAGTACAGTTTGCAGTTACGATACCGACTTAGGACGATCATTTGATATGAAATCGTGTCCTTATTGATTAGACAGAGAGACCAGGTTCCGAGTCATGGTAGACGTGGTGCTCCAAAGATCCCTCACGTCTGCGTCTGGGTGTGTTGCACAGGTCTGTCTTTCTGACGATGCATCAGACAGTTCTTATTCCCACACAAATGAAATTCAAGAGTGGATATAATTAAAATTAAATTAAACTAAAACAAGGATATATCAAACAAAAATATTCAGTGTACTGGCATGCCATTTATCCTCTGTCTTTTGAAAAAAAACCCCAGTGTACGTTATTGTTATTACCACTAGCTCGCTGCTACTGTAAGTAGAACATCAGTTCCTGAGAGTATTGCCGACATCGGTTTCGGTGTTTAGTCAGAATTTATATATGTCAAAGTGTCCGATGGAGAAAAATTATAAATGATTTTACATATCTCTTTTATCCATAGCTGTATGCAGAGACGGTTATGTTTATATTGACTTTGTCAGTTTGTTAATTATTATGCTGTACCAACAATTTATAGTATAGCACTACGCAAATTTCGGGATACCGCCATTTTTCGAATTTTACGCGCTCCTCATGGCAAAGGAAGAACATGTTTATATCCGCCTCTGTTTGAAGTTAATGATTCGTGCTGTTTAAACGCGGATAAATGAAATGTCAATACTGAAGGATAACAATGCTTTTATGTTTAATAAGAGTTTGAAAAATTAGATTTAGACATATTAATTTGAAGAGTGAATATTTTTATCTTCTTGTGGAGGTTTATATCTTCAGTAATTGTATTCTCAACTACAACAGCCAAAGTGTCCCACCTCAAACTCTCTTGCGATACACGTAGAGCATAAATACCGAAAATGGACAGTGCGGATTTGAAACTTGAAAATAATGTATAGTGCCTTAGAATATCACTTAAGAGACATTATCTGTTAAATACAGATATTATGCAGTGCATTGATACTAATTTATTTTTGTAAGTGAATGATTTCGTCATTACTACGGCAAGTACCGATAGGTGTGTTTTACATATAAATAATTTTTTATCGCTGAAATCATCCTTTGTTGTTAGGTGAGGTCATTGTACATGGCGATAGACAGTCTTCCTTTCTGTGTGCTGTTAAGTGTCGTCGTCTTTGTTATATTGTAATGGTTGCCTTATGAATAGAATACGAGTGTCGGGAACAATATTTCTTTGGTCATTTAACTGTTGAACCGATAAGAGACATCAGACGGTCAGATAACGCTTAGGTATGCATGACACTTATATACCTGAGTAATTACTTTCCATCTTTTTAAAGTCGGTGTGGCCTAGTGGATAAGGTGCTCGGCTCGTGACCGAGAGGTCCCGGTCGACACCCGCCCTCAGCGCACCGGTGTTCTGTCTTTCGGATGAGACAGTAAAAACTGAGGTCCCGTGTCACAGTAGGCGCGGCACATAAAAGATCCCTCACTGCTTCGGGTGGGTCCGTTGCAAAGGTCTAAATTTCTATGCAAAGCATCAGACAGATGCCGTCACGACATACGTGAAATAATCGTAGAATGACGTAAAACAATATTCAATCAATCAATCCCTCTTTTTAGCCTAATCTCATTTGATATACTACTTAGTTTGAGACTACCGTATTAATATCATCTTTGGTCCCTTTGATCTACCATAATATAAGGATTAATTAAAGGAGGTTTATAGGTATACAGTAAATATAGAATATATATACCATTTAATTTTGTGCACCATATGCGCATTTAGTAATATAAATGGATCGAAGTGATTTGCTGATCATGCAGTTTAAAAAGTTTATAATTAAAACTAAATTTGACTTACGTCCGATGACCATTTGTATACACAGGTTTAAGAAGATAGTTTATCATGGCCAGAAGAATATAGCGATTTTGAATGGTATGTAAAAGGTGAAAGAACTCTGGTCAAGGCCACAGATATCAACTTACTGAATCGCCGACTTGTTTACAAATATGATAACAAAATTCAGTGCAAAAAGGTCGGTCTTAAAAAGATGGAGAGTTTAAAATGAGATAGCAGTTTCAACTAATATATTGTAAAATGGTCATGTATATGAAGAAGACTTTCATGTACATTCGTATGGATGTGACATGTAGAAAGCAAGAGAATTTCACCAAAGACAGGCAATCCACTTTGATGAATCGACGATTTAAAAAACGAAAGTAATTATTGCCACATGACAATGACACTTACAACAATATACCACAGTGGACATTCACGGACCCCTGAAAATTAGTGGTAAGACTAGGTGCCGGGGAGGAGTAAGCGTCTCATGTTTGGCTAGTCATACCCGCTGTGAATGCCATGCCCTCACATACAGATGAAACAAATATATTCAGCACTGTATATATACATGAATGTGAACACTCTGTAGAAAGTGCCGCTGTCACACAACACCAGAAAAAAGGTGTATTATAATACTTATGTCAAACGGTCCGCGGAGAAGTTTTACGAGCTCCACACTGCAAAGCGAAAATAACTGGTGCCACAGATATGTTGCACCAACAACAATGTACCATAGTGTACTTTCACAGAGAATGAATGCAATAAGTCTTGAGAGTTTAGCTCCCCTTAGCCTACATTAATTACCTTTTATGTAGCTTGACCAGTGTTTGTATGAATGTATTGATAACGATTTTATTACTATATTTTTATTACCTTTCTTTTACTATCAGTCAAACTTTTTTATTAATTGAAGTAATTTTTTCAGAAAATATCATAGGAATGAAAAGATCTGATGAATATTCTAGAAAGGAAAAGATTTCATGATAATACAGAAGCTGCAATTTTCTAATGACGCAGACGTTTGCCTAATATTGAAAAACTTAATTGCGAATACTGAAAAACAAAACTTTCAGGAAATCCAAATGTTCCAAAACAAAACGAATAGAATTACTGGCGACCTTTGTGAAGGCCGGAATGAATTGAATTCGTAATTTCTTTTCCTTAATTTACGTGTCTGCGACATTATCTTGTATAGAATGTACGCATTTACCAGATGCAGTCCTGGGAAATATCACACTAAGACAGAAACCCGCCCTATACTTAACGAATATAAATGTGCTCAAAAACTGTGAAATATTCTGTATGACAGCAAAAGTGATTTTCGTCATTTTTACTTCATACTCCATAAATTATTTAGGTTCCTAATACACGTCACTTCAAGAAATGCTAACAGGATATGCTCTTCCGCACTGATCTTTATATTCAGTTTACCTTTTGAAACGAATAAATTGCAGATTTGTTAAAGGTTATTCTTAGATAAATTTGTAAACAGCCCAAAAGACAAATACTTGCATGGTATTGGACGGTTTAATAAGGCGAGTCGTCTGCCCTTGTTTACTCAGGTTGTCTCCGGAAGTTGAAAATGAGTGGTATAAAAGTTGAACTGCTCTGCTGATTTAATTCAATTTTCTTATTTGCATTTCCGGTTAACCATGGCGAAAAATGGACATTCAGGTAATAATCTTACTTTTAAACCCAGCCCTGATATGCAGAAAGTAGAGTTCTTCGCCAGGGGCAGACAAATCGCCTTATACAGTGGACAGGTCAGATCTTTTGTAAACAGGAGTAAAGGACAGTGTTATTTCCTGCCTTAACATTAGGACCGCATTAAATGGCGGCGAAGTCCATTTAAGTAGCAAGTCTCAAATGTTCTCTTTTCAATTGGAAAATATGTTGAAATATTAGTTTACATTAACTTCGAAAAAAAGATGCAAAATCCTCCTTTACCCAATGGGTCGACCTCCTTAAATTAGAAAAATGTCGACCATTTTTTCTCTGCCATTACTAAATTTGTATTGTATTGTTTATTAACTTTTAGCCTTGTGGTTCATCGGCATGTTAAGAAACATGTATAGAAATTATATATTTCCATAGGTGATTGGTAAGCAGGCGTGGCCTAGTGGTGTCGCGCTGGACTCCTAATCGGGAGGCCGGGGTTCGATTCCGCTCTTGTCATGCCGGTGTCCTGTCGTTAAGATGAGACAGTAAAAACCGAGACCCCTTGTCGTGGTATGCATGGCACGTTAAAGATCCCTCACTGCTTCGGGTGGGTCCGTTGCAAAGGTAAGAATTTCTATGCCCCGCATCAGGCAGATGCCGTCACCAAATACGTGAAATATTTGTGGTGTCACGTTAAACAAAATTCAATCAATCAATCAACCATAGGTGATTGAAGGATTTGACGTACTCCGAGATTCTCTGCCCTTGTCTTACTTATGATATCGGCGGTTTGTGGGAAAGGGTCAGAGAGACTTTTTTCATCAAAAGTTGGAATTTCAGCGATACCAGTTGGTATCGGGATGTACAAGCATCTGGTCACAAACGCTTGCCCAGCAAACTTGCAACCTATAATCCAATAATTGAACATTTAACTTACTCGATTATAGCAGTGTCTTTTCCAAATAAGATCTGTAATTTCTACGAGCTGCTGTTTATCTGAAAACACGACAAAATTTTCCATTTCGTTATTTGTGTATAAGAGTATGACGTCAGATCTCGACAAACGTGACTTTTCATTCGTGACGAGGTCGCATAGTATTTTTCTGTACAAAAATTTGTCAGTGCTGAAGTGTGAAGAATGCGAAGTCGCATTCTGCGAGATCTGACGCCATACTGTATACACTAATGGCGATATGAGAATATTGTGTTCGCAGATATAACACCAGCTAGCAGAGGTTATAGACCTTATTTAGAAAAGATATCGCTGTGATCGAGTAAGATAAACGTGCATGTATTGAATTACAGGTTGCAAGTTCGCTGTATTAACGCTAATTTGTTACCAAGGCGTACATCCCCATACCAGCTGGTATCGCTGACATTCCAACTTTTGAGGAAGAAAGTCTCTCGGTCTTTCTCCCACAAACCGCCGATATTAAAAGTGGTAGATGGGCAAAGAGTCTCGGACAACATTTGACATGACTTGATTTAACCGTCTTATGGCTGGTTGGTTGATGCATTTTATTGCTTTGCAATCATATCTTTGGCCAGATTGCAAAGCAATTCCGGTCTATAAATTGACGATGTACGTCCTCTCGCCCATCTCTCCGTCTTTTTTACTTTTGATTAAGTTTCCTGTTTAAGCAAAATCTTATTTGACTGGATTGCAAAACAATTCTGGTCTATAGATTGGCTAGATTCGTCGGTCTGTCCGTTAACATTCTGTTTGTGATTAAAGCAAAATCTAGAAATTTTCAGTCATCAAATTAAGTAAATCACTCTGAAACTAAGAAAGTATCTCCCTCATGCATAGCTCTGTCCTTAAATAGATTCTTTGGTTCACTTTTTCGCTCATTTTGGCTTCAACTCTGCTCTTCATATTTTTATATATTTTGAGAATTCCAATCATTCAGCCACGAGCATCACTGAAGAGACATAACTTGTCGAAATGCGCATATGGTGCACAAAATTAAAAGGTATATATGTTCTATATTTATTATAACCACTAGGTCGGTGTCACTGCTGGTGGACTGATAGTGTCCGAGGGCATCATAAGTCTAGTTTTCAGTGCTTTTGTACTGACATGATATATATACTTCAAATTTTCAGTCTTCAAATTAAGTAAATTACTCTAAAACTAAGGAGTATCTCCCTCATACATAACTCTGTCCTTAGATAGATTCTTTGGTTCACTTTTGAGAATTCCAATCATTCGGCCACGAGCATCACTGAAGAGACATAACTTGTCGAAATGCGCATATGGTGCACAAAATTAAAAGGTATATATGTTCTATATTTATTATAACCACTAGGCCGGTGTCACTGCTGGTGGACTGATAGTGCCCGAGGGCATCATGTCTAGTTTTCAGTGCTTTTGTACTGACATGAAATATATACTTCAAATTTTCAGTCATCAAATTAAGTAAATCACTCTAAAACTAAGGAGTATCTCCCTCATGCATAACTGTCCTTAAATTGATTCTTTGGTTCACTTTTAGGTCATTTTGGCTTCATCTTTGCTCTTCATATTTTTATATATTTTGAGAATTCCAATCATTCGGTCACGAGCATCACTGAAGAGACATAACTGGTCGAAATGCGCATATGGTGCACAAACTGAAAAGATATATATGTTCTATATTTATTTATTGGTAATGTTTTTGACTAGAGCAAATTCTCAACAACTAAGAGGAATACAAACATACTACTCCACACATGGGATCTTTACGATCAGGGCTTTCTAGGTATTCCATGACTATTGACATTGTGATCTTGACCTTTGACTTTCACCGAGTTTTAAAAACCTTTAATTTTAGCTATATCTGTTGATCAATAGGGGTAGGGGTTTGATACACATGTTCTTTATGACCAGAGCTTTCAATTGATGCAATGACTTTTGACCTTGTGATCTTGACCTGAGTTTGAATTTGCTTTGCAATCCGACCATACAGTCATTGGCGGTTTTTTTTTTTTTCAGCATGTTTTCAGTTATATCGCGACATGGAAACAGAACGTAAAAAGCCTCTTAAACTTAGTGACGTAATCTGGAAATGGAATCATTTTGTGATGTTATTCGTCTCTTTTTGGTCGGAATTGCGTAGCAATTTCAGACCCTAGTCGTTACATTAAGCTGTGGAGAATGCGTGGAACGCAGAAAATACCTCCTCGTGTATAAATAGTACGTCGATATTTAGGAAAAGCGTGATTAGATTTACTTTCAGTACTTATAATTCATATTGTACGAGTCAATACAAGATAAGTTTGATCAAATGAGAAAATAGATGTGCCGTTATTCCATCGATTTAGACGAGTTATATTCATGCGCTGGAGGACATGCAGTCTTTCCGAATACTCGACGGAAAGTCCCGAAAAAGTACGATTGACATTATTGTGTAGCTGTGTCGTAATTTAAGAAGTACACTACTAGTCCGTACTAGTATCCGTTGTATTATAATTAATAAAACTATCGCTTCTTTTTATAGCAGTGGAATTCGAAGTACTCTACAATCTTCTCGTCACAACGATAAACAAACGTCTCGGTAGTTGTTGATATGTAATGCTACTAAAAATAGCCAGTTATTTATAGATCTCCACGTGTAAACGTGGTTTTCCCCAAATGTACATGTACAGCGGGAGACTGTCCAGATTGTTAATTTCACACTACTGTCCATATCAAAAGTGATGAGAGAATGAGATAACTATATAGTACGAGACGGAGACGTACAGGGGTATACATGGGCGGAGCCGTTGTTTATATGAAAACGAGCACCTGTGCGCAGACCGTGTTTTTGTCAATACTGATCCTAAATACTACACGCTTGGTGTGTGATCTCTTGGTGGATCACGACTTTATTACCTTTGATGTACTTGACCATGCAATTCCGACCTTGAGGACTTTCAAGTCCTTTCATTTATTTCTTGTTATTCTGTTGTTATCTTCAGTGAATATTGTAATACACCCAGTTAGATATGATTTTCTAATAAATCTGACTCAACTGCATCTCTGTCATCATCTCTTTGTTTTCTCTCACTTTACTTCTTTTGGACAGTACAGAAGTATCTATACCCGGAGGTTTTTGAAAATAATATTTCGACCTGCCATAGATGCGTTTGGGTCAGGAAAGCGGAAGGGTTGGGATTGAAGTCGTAAATTAAGCCAACGTGGGCGCCCCCTTAAACTGGTTGACCACACCACTTGAGACACATTTGTTACTTTAATTGGCCGTCCTAATTCGGTATCGTAACTGCAGTACAATAGATTTTTAGGTCACCTGAGTAAACTCAGGTGACCTGTTGCTATCTGTTTTCGTCCGTCGTCGTGCGTCGTTTGTCGTTCGTCGTGCGTCGGGCGTCGTGTGTTAACATTTGAACATTTTCAGCTTCTTCTCTGCAACCACTGAACCAATTTTAACCAAATTTGGCATAAAGCATCTATGGCTGAAGGGGAACAAAAATTGTGAATTTCATGGTGCCTGCTCCCCCAGGGGCTGAGGGGTGGGGCCAAAACCACTAAAATTAATGCAATCTTTCAAAATCTTCTTCTTTACTCCTGGACACATAGCAGCCAAACTGTTGACATGACTGTATTCAGCATTGAGCCCTCTACCAAAATTGTGAAATTCATGGCCCCAGGGACAGGGGTTCTAGTGCTAGGGCGGGGCTAAAAATGTATATAGCGAAAATGCCTTATTTCTTTGAAAATCTTCTTCTCTGCTCCTGGGTATTAAATAAACTAACTAAGTACATAGTTATGATGAGCAAGAGTGCCTCTACCAAAATTGTGAATTGTATGGCCACAGGGTCAGGGGTTCTGGTGTTAGGGTGGGGCTCTCTATTGATTATATAGTGAAAATGCATTATTTCTTTGAAAATCTTCTTCTATGCTCTTAGGTATTAAATAAACAAATAAAGTACATAGTTATGATAAGCAAGAGTGCCTCTACCAAAATTGTGAATTTTATGGCCCCAGGGTCAGGGGTTCTGGTGTTAGAGCGGGGCCCTATATGGATTATGTAGTGAAAATGCATTATTTCTTTGAAAATCCTCTTCTCTGCTCCTGGGTATTAAATAAACCAACTAAGTACATAGTTATGATAAGCAAGAGTGCCTCTACCAAAGTTGTGAATTTTATGGCCCCAGGGTTAAGGGTTCTGATGTTAGGGTGGGGCCCTATTGATTATATAGTGAAAATGCATACATTCTTTGAAAATCTTCTTCTCTGCTTCTATCAAAGCACATAGTTATGATGAGCAAGGGTGCCTCTACCAAAATTGTGAATTTTATGGCCCCAGGGTCAGTATTATGGTGTTAGGGTGGGGCTTTATTGATTATATAGTGAAAATACATTAATTCTTTGAATATATTTTCCTTTGCTCCTGGGTTCCAAGTATATATATATTTCTGATGAAAAAAGGTGCATCTAGCAAAATGGTTATTTTTAAACCCCCCCCCCCCCCCAAATAAATGGCCCCAGGGTCAGTGGTTCTTTTGGGGTGAGGTACAAAACTGGTTATAAAGTGGAAATGCATTTTCTCTTTGTTTATACTCCAATCAATCTCTGGGTATTAAGTAAATAGAGTAAGCATGCTAAGTTTATAAATAAATAATGATAAGCAATAGTGCCTCTTTCAAAATTGTGCATTGTGAATTTCATGACCTCTGGTTTAAGACACGAACCAAAGTTATTTGAAAGTTGTTACACAATACTCAGGTGACCTATAAGGCCCGTGGGCCTCTTGTTTGTAATGTTTTCTGTGTTTATCTTACTATTATCATGTCTTATGGGCATATCCAAAGTGCTTTGTGTAATACAGCCCCGTCCGAGGTCTTCTCTTCCATAAAGACATAGCTACATCAGATTCGCTAAAAAGATTACCCAGGGGGAAAAAGTCGAATTGACTATGTGATTATAAATTATCTATGATGTCATCACTATTAATAATAAAAATTTTGATAAGATGTATTTTCCTTGTTTTAATTACATTGGCATATATGACAACAAAGGCATTTAATCAATGACCAAACCAACACAAACAATTTACATTATGAATTTTTGAATGATGCAATACAAGATAGCTTGCAGATATTTCTGTATACATGAGAGCAGTATGACAACTTGGAATAACATTTTCCAAGACGATCTTAAGAGGGATGCAAATTCGTTTTGATACATGTATGTACGTCTGTATCCCATTCGTTGTTTGTGAAAAAAAGAAATAAAAGAAATAAAGGAAAAATAATATTATTTATTCACACGGAGTTTAATGATATTTTCATTAAAAAAAACCCATTAATATTGCACATGTATTGTTGGTGAAATTTATACATATAGAATTTATAACATTTTTACATATATTCGAAGCTATAGAATTACCTCAGACTTCAACCCCAACGTAAACTGATCGTGTGTGACAAAAATGGCGAACATCCCACTTTTAAACAAATTTATCCAATATCAAGCGATGCAATGAAAAACTTAATGCATTAAAATCCAGCATCTCATTGTGCAGAATTATTTTGCAAGAATTGTATCGAAAATTTGAATCATGTTAAAAAGTTTTGAATTTTTTTTTTTTTTTTTTTTTTTGTATTGCATCATTTCAATTTTTAAGTTTTCCAACCCTAGTAATTCCAATTTCTTTGTCAAATAACATAAACCATTTATGAGATTTGAACCCGTAGAAGTTGATTATTACATAAAGATCCATACATACAGTGACATGTATAAGTAGAGAAACGTGTCAATGATTACACAAAAGAAATAATTACGTAAGCAGTGCGCTGGCATTGCCTGATATCTGGTCCCTTATACATTTTCGTCATTCCATATCATGAATATTAGATACAGCTTCAGTACTTACCTATCACCTCCAATACATTAATATGACAACAAATGCATGCTTTCCATTCAATATCAAGTTTCTGTGATAGCTTGTTATTTCCTTATCTTTTCTATAAATGGATTTCTTGTTCCAGTTTTTCAAACTTGAACCGGTGGTAAAGCTTACCAATGGTTGAAGTTTGATTGACAATTAGTTATAGTATTTGTATAAATATTTAAATAACATTGATTTACTGATTCTATGTGCTGAACATTATACAACATTTGTGAAAGCTACTGCATTTCAGTGATATATTAAGAGGAAATTTTACCTCCTGGTAAAGTTTTTGATGAGGGGCATTTGCCATACCATATGCCAGTACAAGTTAGTGCAAGTACACGAATGTATTAATATAAATAAAAGAGAATGTTCCTTGATAACCTATCAACTTCCACATCGAATGTAAAAGACGGTACGGACTACCAGTATTTTACATCTTTAGCATGAACATAGTGATGCTTTTGGTTTGGGATTTCTTGTTATTGGCACCTGGTTTACATTGAAAGCCTTCGGATATCTTTGTAGTTTTTGTATAATTATTTCGACAAGTCGTTCAAATGCTTCTCGGATTTGTTCACCGTTTGATAGATTGACTTCCACGTACGGTATTCCTATATGATCTGCCAATGTTTTTGCTCTCTCTATCGGAACGGCTCTAGTCCGTGAATCACATAAAGTACCAACTAAAACGGCAGACACATGTTCTGAATTTGAGCTATATTCCTCCAGATCTTTGTACCTAAAATAAAACAAAACGAATAGATATTTATGTAAGTTAAGTAAAAAAAAACTACAAAATGAATTGATGGTATACGGCTGTAATTCCAACAGTAAAACACCAAGGTAAACGTAGTAGTAGTAGTGGGTAGTAGTAAACGGTTTAAGCCTACCCGCCATGACACGGACTGAAAAAACGAAAGCAAAATGTGCACACAGGAGATAAATGTCAACCAACACTTTAAAACGATTGTCAAATTGACATAGAATTAGAACAGTGATAAATAATACTGAAATGGTGTATAACTGAGGATAGTTGTGCAGTTTTAGGGGAAATGCCTCGCGCTTTGTTATTATGTTTTGCGTAAAATTTGTATGTAACTTATTGTGTGGTACTATGACAAACTGACATTGACAATAGCGTTACACAGTAGACATTCATGTAAAGGCGAGTCGTGGCCTAAACGTGATAATAGGGTAACATTTCCTTGCGTAGCATAGACCTGCATATTCATAAAAGAAAAGTTCGACAGGATTTTGTTCATTCCAGCATCAGCGACGATCAGATATCACAACCACTTTATGAAGTAATTGAAAATGTATGTCTACATTGTACATATATTGTATGACCTAAATGAAAACGAATTATGTTTGAAATCAAATTTGCCACAAGCAAACCAGTTACATGTACTTCTATCGTTGCTTTTTAAATTCAAAGGTCTGTAAAAAAGTAGAAATATTTCTATACAGTTTGTATATAGAGATCACGTACGGTAAAATTTGAATGTGACCTTCATGTGAAGGTGATCGTTACACATAACATTTCAGTGGAACAGAAATGAATAATTTAGGTAAAGCACATTTACCTTAACGTGACCATTAAACGTGTTGATTCATGTCACCAAAATCTATATATTCTCCGATTAAGCACTATACCAACGATGCTGTTTCGGACATATATGTATCTTTTGGCTTTCATTTTGAAATATACATTTTAGGAATGAAAGTGCTTTAAACTACATAAAAACCAAACGAAACGAACACTCACCATAGCGTCACACTTTCGAACGTCTTGATTTGTGTCACATCGAACACGATGATGCCACCATGAGCTCCTCTGTAATATGATGACGTCAGGCTCCTATATTTCTCCTGACCTTTGGTGAGAATATAAGCTTTTAATAAATAAGATGATGATATGTGGAAAGTGAAAGATAAAATACCGAGGTGGAACAAGATCGCAACCCAAGTGCCCCTGCTGTTTTGTCACATCCACCGCGAGCACGTTTTTTTTTTCTTTTTTTTTAAATCCTGCTGTTACTGATAAGTCACTAATCAGCTTAATGTGTGGTTAATTATGAAACTTTATTTTACAACGATTAAGAAACAAGTTAACAACTTATATAAATCTTGCTCGTTGGCACAGATCTTGGCGTAAAGGTGTCGTTTGTGTGGGAGGAAACCGAAGCACCCGGAGAAAACCCACGAAGCCAGGTTGGTGACAACCCCACCATCTCACGTACCACACCGGGAATCGAACCCGGGTCGCATTGGTGAGAAGCGAGCGCGCTACAAACTGCGCTACCTGACCCCCAATTAATAATGGTATAAAGCATTTTATCTCAAAGTGATATATGCCTTTTGAAAAAAAAACCAAATCAGAGTCACAAGGTAGACATTTTTGGCTTAACATGAAAAACAATTTGGACTCCGCACAAAAAAAAAACAACATACTAGTAAGGTGTTGTGTTCAACTGATTTATTTTTGTGTATGACATGCCCTATCATGTTAATATAAATATTTCAAGCACAGATATATCTTTCAACAGCTATGTGTTATATTTATAGCACTAAGCAGACTCACACATGTATGATACAAGTGGAGATTATCAATATACTAAATGTGTGTTATCATGACACAATGGTTTGTCATGCCGCAATATAAATAGATCGGGTGCAAATTATTTTTTTACCTCTCTGTTTGTCTGTTCTTTTATTTGTCTGTCTTTTGTCACCTTTAACCTTCGCCATAACTTTTGAACCATTAGAGAAAAGATTGTATATTTGGCATTCATACTTCACTAAAAAGCCCTATCATATTCTACCAAGTTCTTTGAGCTCGTGACCTTTACCGTTGCCTTTGACCTACGTTAAAAAATTGCCTTATTTGGACTTTGTTGCCACCGGGGGGCATTCGTGTTTCACAATACATCTTGTTTTACTCCAAAGCACGGTTACGTATGCAATTGCGACATGTGTGCGTCATCTGTATCTCATATAGGTGTTGGTGAACGTGGAGAGGTGTGCGTTTTCCTTGTAGAAAGGTGTCTGTGATTCGTGAAAAAGGTGCTCCTTATCCTTGTAGCTGGTTTGCATTAATCTTTTTACATATGCAAGTTTTTTCTTTCATTATTTGGGGGGGGGGGGGGGGTGTTGCCAGGTCTGTCTAGAGTTTGATTCAGGGAGGGCCGATAAAGGCCCCTCATACCATTGACGATCAGCAGAGAATTATGTTGTGCCTTAAAGCATTGGAATAGATGACATTCATAGGCAATGTAAAAAAAAACACCTATTTGCTTATTTGATTTTCTTTTAAAATTTGTCCTGTACTGACATGCTTAAAGTTGATGAATTTAATTTACACTCAGTTGCCAAAACAAAACAAGCAATAGAATATATGTTTATGTATACTTTTGAAGCAGGCAGATGATAATGAATGAGGAAATTGTGCTCAGATGAGCGATATCAGGCCCTAAATTGGCGGTCAACTCTTCCTTGTCATGTATGGGGCTATGATGGCTAAGCATGTTAAAGCACTGCGCTGAAATTTATTGTTGGATCTGTTCACTATGCATTTCTTAAGATATGGTCATGGGTTTTTTGGAACGTTCGTAACAACCTATTAGTATCTGAAATGATAATACAATGTACTTGGAGCAAGGTGAAAGATCTGCCAGCGTCCCTACCGAAGAACAGTAGCTCTCTCCGTTTAAAAAAAAACAACTTAACAAACATAAGCCGATTCCCTATAGGTGAAAAAGCCATGATGTAATGTAAATATAAGAGGCATTGCTTGCAAAAATTCTCCACAAAGATGTAGATCATTGAGTGACATTGTTGATAAATGTAAACTACGAAGGTAAAAAGCTGTGTGACGGAGACATTCTTCACAATATAATGCGGTGGATATTTATAGATTCTTTGAGATTCGGAAGCGAGACAAGGAGCCCTGGAGACGCGAGCCTCTCTCCCTCTCTCTCTCTCTCTGTGTGTGTGTGTGTTGTGGGTAGCCACATCAACCAAAAATATTTCAGCACTGCGGACTTCTGATGAATGGGGACAGGCACCGCAAAGAGAGTGCTATAAATCTTCAGCAATTGATTATACTGTCCTTGCCACCAAGTTCGGGCACACAAAAGATGGGATCAATTGAATATTTCTGAGGGTATGGTCATGTATTCTTTTTGGCTCGTTCGTAACAACCTAGTCGTAACTGATATAATATCACTTAACACAGTGGTATCACAATTTGTGGTTTTTACAGTACTGACGAAAGTCACAATGCAAGTCACTGTAAAAGCACGACAAAGCGGTTACAATGTAAGTAATTGTAAGTAATGAAAGCCTTACCTAGAGTGTCATGGATCTGTAAATTAGCATCATAATCCCTACACTGAAGTTCAGTATAGTATACTCCATGATCACGGCTTTCTTTGTCATGAGTGACCGACAGAAAGCGTTTACATAACTGTGATTTACCGACATTCGGATCGCCCAGCATTATGATGCGTACTCCATACTTGTGATGTGTAATTTTACTCATTATTTCGTCTTCCCGTCATGTTTGTGATGCAGGATACCGACATATGCTATAGTAACATAGGCCTACTTTTATTTTGTTGTGATAACTCAAGTTCAAAGATCGGGGTAATATTGCAGTCAACAATGATATCCGTAAATGTGTTATCTGTGATCGAGGGGGTATGACCTGTGATATCTATTGAAAGGAATTCTTTCTGTATCATTATTTATGTTCTACATTAATAATCAATAGTGAGGTCATAGAATAAGGTCATGGTCTGATTTCAGTTCAAAAACAAGGTCAATTTCTGATCTGTTGGAGTTTAATATGTTAACAATCCCCCCCCTTACACACACACCCACTCAGCTACATATGGATGGCATTGCGGCACATTTAAAGCTGTCAACGTATTTGGTGTTACCCTCTCAGGTGATCTCGTACTTTTAATGCGCAGGAAGTTGTTAGCCCGCTGCCGAATAGTCTTCTTATCGTTGTTCTTATTCATGACATTTTGACATAATATTTTCCTTACCTAGTATGTAATGTTGGTATAACGTAAGATAAACAAATTAAAGTACCCCGTCTACCGTGACCTCGGTTTTTTTAAAAACAGATCACCGTTGGGACTCGAACCCGTGATCCTTAGGTCATGTGACAAGCACCTTACTGATTACGATGCGACGGCTCCGTGACATATAATAGAAAAACAAAACAAACAAAAAGTCATGAAGAAGACATCTTCGCTAGCCAAGGTCTCGATTCGCTTCTCGAAGATGGCTTTACTCAAAGGGCAAAAAGGTCAGCTGGGATAATGTTATCTAGACGGATTCAGTAGTGGTTTTTACTGATGTTGCATTTTTCCCTTTCCCTTTTTGATCGTAAATTTTACCCCAAAGCATAGGAACCCTTTCCAGTTTTGGAAATTTCTAGATGTGTCTCAAAATATTTGCATAATAGTATTGTAACATACTATTATTGTTCGGGTGGATCGAGAGCGGTAGTTCCG
Source organism: Pteria penguin (assembly GCA_035048485.1). Classification (NCBI taxonomy): domain Eukaryota; kingdom Metazoa; phylum Mollusca; class Bivalvia; order Pterioida; family Pteriidae; genus Pteria; species Pteria penguin. The sequence continues at coordinate 16,282,236 of CM068590.1, forward strand.
ACGATGGAACAACACACCACCCCTTTTTTTCAAATAAACAATAAAGAGTTCGAGAGAGGGAGGTAGAGGGATCATCTGGGATCTATGACACTTATAACGCATTCAATTTAGGCTCTTATCACAGCAGAACCAGTTAATCTGTTTTTAATCAGACTTATTTTGCATTTTACAATTAACTTTAAAGTGTGAGAGGAATAGGGATTTGAGAATTTGGAAAGCAGTGGGCTGATATCAAGTGGGAATCCCCCCTCCCCCTATTATTAGGGTTATCAGTACAAATAAATTTGCGAATCTGGAAGATAAAAATTCATTTTCAAAGGGAATTTATTTCCAGGTATGATGCACATATAGGCGTTTTGTGTATATCTTGAGCAAGTCTAGTATAAATCTTTTTATCAAAATAAAAATACCTGCTGTATCCCAGATGTTCAAGCGTACGACATGGTTATCCACTGTCATCTCATGAGTACATATTGAATGGACGGGGTTATACCTCGCTTCCTTGTTGGAATCTCCATTAGTCACAAAAGACTTCACGAAAGATGTCTTCCCTACGTGTAAATCTCCAGTCACTACTATTTTCATCCGTAGTTTTTGATTTGTCTTGATCTTTCCACTGTAGTACGAAAAGTCTAATGTTCCACTGCTGTCTTGCGCCATATTTCCCTTTGTCATCTTACCTAGGACATTGTATTTTTGTTGATTATCTTGTATTGCCCTGCTGATAAAACGGGAAAAGATAAAGTGATTGACAGACAAAAGTCGTGGAAGATAATATCACAATTATTTGACAACGACACCAAAACTCATACTGATTGACAACACAGTGAATCTCTCTCTCTCTCTCTCTCTCTCTCTCTCTCTCTCTCTCTCTCTCACTGACTTTGTTAAACTAAATTTTAAAACATTTATGTTTAAACTTTAATAAAGTTTAAACATAATAAATGTTTTAAACTCTATTGTAACATATCTCTCTCTTTATCTCTCACTCTCTCTCTCTGTCACTCTCACTCACTCTCTCTCTCTCTCTCTCTCTCTTTCTCTCTCTCTCTCTCTCTGTTACATTAAATTTTAAAACATTTATTACGTTTAAACTTTAATAAAGTTTAAACATAATAAATATTTTAAACTCTAATGTAACATCTCTGCCTCTCTCTCTCTCTCTCTCTCTCTCTCTCTCTCTCTACTTTTTACAATGGTTGCTTGCATTCAGGCGCTTTGTCATTACATGTACTTTTCTCCTACTTTTAAAGGTCTTATACTCTGTGACATTGACATAGATTACTCTTCAGTGTCAAGCTTATATCAGATCATCCTTCAATGTTTCAATTTCAGGTTTTTATTAGACCACCCTTCAATGACAAGGTTATGTTCAGCGATACCCAAAACTATTAATAAAAAGCTTCAAATTTTTCTGAAACTAACGAGCAATTGAAAAACTGTAAAACCTCAGTATGAAAACAGTATATTCTACAAACAATGACAATAAAGTATAAAATGTTTCTGTTTATAAGACGGATACAAGTGTTTTCCAATTAAAAGAAGACTAAAAGGGGCGATTCAACCTTTTAATGGAATATTTTTGCCTTAGAAAGGACGTTTCATATTCTAAACCTTCAAAACTATTCAAACTAGTATAAAAGTACTTTTTTTTCAATCGAAAGGGAGTATCAGCCGTTTGATATCTCTCTCTCTCTCTCTCTCTCTCTGTGTGTGTGTGTGTGTGTGTGTGTGCGCCAATGAACCAAGGCATCTTAAATTTTATCAATTTATACCGATAATAGTGGATATACAATGGCGCAATGTTTGCTACACTCATCAGGCCAACACAAGTATCTGGTTGATAAAAAAAAATGATTCGGTCTCCGTTACCTTTTTTCGATAAATAACCAGACAAATGTGCTACATGTATAAACCCTGAGTAAGTTCTGCACACACTGAATCGGCCGACCTGAAAGTCCATATGGATTGTGACTTCCGAATAAATATGTTTAATTATATTTCGTTTTATTCTAATTGATTTCTGAATAGTTTTAAAATGCGAGAAGCCTTATATCCTTAAGCACTCTTCAATCCACCAGAGGGATTGGTTGGTTGGTGTTTACGTCGCTTTCAACAATGTTTCAGTTATATCGCGACATAGAAGCAGGAGGTTACCAACCTCCTAAACATAGTGGCGCAACCCGGGAATCGAACCTGGATTGTCGGCGCCGCAAGCTTAACCACTACACTAAGCCTGTCCCTCCACCAAAGGGAAGATTTAACATGACTCTTTAGTCTTACGTAATAATATTGTTATAGACAGATGGCGCGTGCTCTTGAGATATTTAAGAGAGCTTACGTCAGCCGAGGTTGTTATTGAAAGGGAGTATTTTTCTGTATCCTTAGATAACAAACTTTCTAAGTACAATATCTATTTATGTACATTATGTAATGACTGAAGTAAATCGTGACATATAAAAGTAATTTTATGGAAATCTTGTTTGGTCCATTGTAGTGACATGTTTTCTTTGTTCAGAATAGCCCTCACTATGGGATACGCACGGTCATGTTACGTATTATAAATTATGAATACATGTATGTCATGAAATCGCAGCTGTGGGTCATATTTCATAGGAGTTGTTGAGTCTGAATGAAAAGTGGGGGGTGAGGAGGGGGGCACAACGTGCAACTCTGAATCGAATATAAAAGAAAAAACAAACACAAAGGAACAAAAATAAAACAACACCAAAAAATAAATCAAAAAAATAAGAACTAACAAACAAAATTAAAAATAAATAGTTAAAGAGATGAAAATAGTGGTAAGCTGAAACAATGAATCAAACAAAACATTCATAACAGAACTCTATGTAAAATGTACTCCAATAAGGAGTCACAAACAACTTGTACTGTTAACACTGACAGGTGGTGGTTAACCCCCCCCCCCCCCTTCCTTTTTTCCCTGTGATTTTCTAGACATATCTATTATAGTTAAGTAATTTATCGAAGTCTCGTTCGTTCTTTTGTCTGTGGTAATTTAAATGAAGCATAATCATACTTAGGCTTGCTATCAACACTACCAGATGCTTGCATATGAAAAATAACGATAGTGTTCCGAGGAAATAATCATGGCAACTAGTCTAGAAACTCGGAATAACGCAGTCGTAACAAAGAAAAAAATATATACCTTGACACATCGAAGTTATTGTTTGTTTCATTTAGCCAAAATTCAATATTATAATATTTTCCCATTGCTTGAATTAGATTATAGTTATTTTTGTTTCCGACTCCCACCGCTGGCCTGATTTTTAGGATGAGACATGTAAACACTGACGTCCCGTATCACGGTGATAGATGTCCGGCGTGAGTCCGTTACTTAGGTATGACCTTCTCTGTGATGCATTAGGCAGATCACAATGTAAGTGTGAAATAATCCTGGAGTGGCATATAACAAGAATCAAACAAACAAATGTAACAAAACATACTTAATATTTCAATTTTCTAAGTTTGTTTTTAAAGCAAAAAAAAAAAAAACAGAACAATAGGGAAAAATAAATGGAGAAAGCAAATAAAACAAAAATAAAAAACCAAAACAAACAAAAAAGGTTTAGATCCGTCGTTCATTTATAAAATAAGGTAGTGTTGCCATCAACTTCTTTTTATTTTATAATGACGCAGCAATAAAAGGCAGGTAGGATTTGTATATGCAAATTATGCAAATCAGTCCATTCGCCTTGGAGTGAGATAACCGAGGACTTGTGTTACGTTTGAATAGTTATATAAAATAATCCTTCTCTATTTTCCGGATGTCAAGTAAATTAGTAGCTGGAACCCGAGGCCTTCCGAAAGCTTAGCACATTCGGAAGACCTTGGGTAACAGGGTAGTAAATTAAAGGAAATTCGACTATGCAGGGTTCGAAATAAGCGGCTCGAGACCAGAAACTCGGTTTTATTTTAGAGATGAGGTTTTGATATTCGATATATGTATTCGTTGTGATATTACTTTTGCTGACAACAAAACGGTTATCTTGAACTTAAATCTTCTTTTTAGAACCTATAACATTTGCTGCAACCCGTGGGCATCAGAGACTCACAAACATATATGCAATATCAAATATATTAACAAGTTGGAGTTATATTTTTTTCTTTTGTTCATTTATTTGTTTCTTTGTTAATTTAGTTTTATTCATTTATTTTTGAAAGAGCTTAACCAGATAATGAAGGGGATAAAGTTCATTCCGATTTCTTGTTTCCTGTAAGTCATTTGTATAAATTATGACGACATGCATAATAAAACTCTATTTCATATTAAGAATATATAGCTAAAACATGCAACTTCATTAGTTGGGATACAAGGTGGTCGTCTTAGTTTGAGGCCTCTCAATTAAACAGGAAAGGTCATAATGACAACATAATTGTTGTTTATCTTACATTTTGCATACATATTGTTAAAACTGACTTACTTACCTACTTACTTACTTAACTGCTTACTCACTGATCATTAGCTTTTGTATGGACATGTACATTTAGCATATTAATATGCATTTTTAGACTGATATCGCATTTTGAGGTCATTATTATCACATCAATGTAAGATTTCACAAATTCATGGAGCCGGGGTAGTTTAGTAGCTAGCATGTCTGGTAGGGAGTCGAGAGGTTCCGGGTTTGGCTCTTTCGGGCGGCTCGTGTGTGTTCTTTCTTTCGGATGGACAGTAATAGCCGAGATACCATTCCCGAGGTAGAAACTGGTAAGTACACGATGATAACTCAGAGCTTGAGGTGGGTCCGTTGTAAAGATTTCAATATCCGTCTAATGCATCAGGTAACGCCACCATCTCTTAAAGGAAATATTCTTTAAAAAAAAGAAAGAAAGAAAACACAGAAAAAGACACCCCCCCCGAAAAGAGAGGAAGAAGAAAACAAACAAATCGCCATATATGTTGACAACCCACATCCGCCCGAAACACACACAAACAAACAAACGAATCGATAAATATGTTGTTCTTGATGCTTTGCTAAACAGAATTTTATCAATCCAATAGCCCCATTGCGATCGAAAAAAAAAAATTAGTGAAAATATTTTTAAGTAAGACAGTGTTGTATTTCTATTCGAGTTTTGTATGTTTGATCCAGTGCATGCCTACCACGGTATGTAGGAATATAAGATGAAGAGTTGTGATCGTCTACTTTTTGTTTATTGTCTCTTCTTTTTGTGGTTTAAAAAACCTGGCCGCCGCACCCTCCCCATCCCGTCCCAATTTTCCTCCCTTTCCTACGAATTTAACAACATGTAATGTTTAAAATTTTGCAATAAACGACGCACTCACGAGTACATTTTACACTCACGAATGCATTTTACATGCTATTCAGATGCATTACTATTTGTTAGCAGCCGTCTTAGGGTATCAGTGTTTCACAAGCACATCTCGCTGTATCTAGTTCGTTACAGGTTTGAGAAGGTTTTGCACATTTTAAAACATGACATCATTGCTTTGGGGCTATGAACTCTTTTAATGACATAGTCGTGTTAAAATCCAACCTTCTGGTTCAACATGAAAGATCATTATGTCAATATGAGTTATTTACGATTATTTATGATCAATAGGTCAAAGAACAGAAATTAACGAGAGTCGTGATTGGCTGATCTGATGTAGGGAGATAGAGACTACTATTTCAATGTATCAGGAACGCTGATTCGATGAAATTATTTGATCAATCTATAAATAAAAATTGATTCTGCTGTAAAGTCACAAATCTTTATCTCATTTTGCTTATGTAAAGAGTTTATGACCTAACACGGGGTTGTGCCTATGATAAACTGTTAAAATTCTGATAGAGGAGGGTCTGACAAACATTTGATATATGGATCATATATAGCTAAGATGTAAAAAATTGTGTAAATCTTGCTGGAAGTTTGGTAATTTAACATGGGACCCTATGGGAAAAGGAATTACTGTTCTTTGACCATTAGCTTTCGTGCGGACATATAGATTTGGCAAATTCATACGCATCATTGGACTGATATCATAGGTCAAGATAAATATTATTTCATCAGTATAAATCTTTTCAAGAGTATGTGGAACCGGGTAGCTCACTTGCTAGCGCGCTTGGTTCGTAACCGAGACGTCCCGTGTTCGACTCGTCGGAGTCGCGTCTTCCGGATGGACAGTAAAATCCGAGGTCACAGGGCACGGTAAAATCCAAGGTCACATGTCACGGTAAAATCCAAGGTCACGTGTCACGGTAAAAACTGATTCGTAAAAGATTCCTCGCTGCTTCAGGTGGGTCCGTTGCATAGGTCTAAATCTCTATGCAATGCATCGGGCATGTGCCTTCACTATGTAAGTGAAATACTTTTGGTATGATTTACATTGTTCCACCTCGAAAAAATAAATGGTAAACATCTTAGTTAGAATTACCATGATATATATATCATTGAAAATGAAGTTTATGGTCGATATTGTCTTTTTAGTTCACCTGAGTCAAAAGTTAAAATGAGCTACTGTGATTGCACATTTTCCGTAGGTCGCTGTACGTCGCCGGTAAACTTTTTACATTTTCGACTTCTCATAAACCGTTGCATGAATTTGAAAGAAATTTGGCATATATGATCTATAGGATAATGAGATGTCAGTTTGTTCAGATGGTGTTTATTACTCTTAAACATGGGCCACAAGGGTCAAGAAAGGCGACAAGCAGCAAAATAACGGCTTAATCTTTAAAAACAATTTCTGAAGAACCTTAAACCACACCGACCTTATATTTGTTATACATGTACAACACCCTTATGACATGAAATATCAAATTTGTTGACGGGAAGAATCTATCGCAATATTTGCCTGAATGTTACGAGTTGAAAGTTCTATAGTAGTGGACTTATGAAAATACAGTTTAAATATTGCTCTTCAACACTGCAATTCACGAGTTTTTAATAAACCTCATTGTTTATGTTGCTATTAATATTCATAGAGATATAAAAGAGAAGCGGAAGACAACTGACCAAGCTGTATGACAAAACTCACCGACAACATTACATAAACCACGATGATAGTCAAATAAAAACAGAAATCGACATCGACTCTATTACAGTTACGATACCGACTTAGGACGGTCAGTTCAAGTGATAAACGTCACTTAGTTCGTGTGGTTAACCGATTTACGGGCGCACAGCATCCGCTCACCGCAATGAGCAGCACAATCAAAGACAAAGTAAAAAGTGAATGTGAAAGAAACAGTTCTTTTGGACAGATTGCGCAATAATCAAGTATAAGAAGAAAGATAACTCACATGGATCAAAATCATACATTTGTATGAATGGAGACCGAGAACAGACCAAAAACTTTTTCTTTGTGCAATTGGGGTTTTTCCAACCCCTAACTGTGAATGATATGCTCCAGTAATTTGCACGAGATGGAGGTCAGGGACACTGGTCGATAGCTAGAGGATTGATGTATTTCCCTTTCTTGTATACCGGAACGATAGATGCTAAATCTCATTCATCTGGTATGGTGCCCGAGTCCAGCGAAATCAATACTAATTATCATACGGGTTCCTGTCACACAGGGTTCGAGAGAAGGCTCTATGAAAACATTTGGTGCCATCTCAGGCTTATATTTCTATATATAGAATATATTTTTTAAAATCTTATTCGTAAGAGCCACTTGCCACTTAATATTTAGTATGCAGTATCTTGATGAAATGCAGTATGAAGTTTATTCAAGGGACACCCTTATTGCAATATTTGACCCCCGTCCCTGATGTCGAAATTTTCACATAGGCTTATATATAAGAAATATCTTCTTTTTAAAATTCCTTTTCAAGAATCACTAGCTATAATGACTTCGTATTTGGTACATCGCATTCATATGACATGCTGAATCATTCTTGTTCAGGGGAAGGTCATGTGGCAATATTTCACCCCACCAAAGTGGCTCACAATTTTTATATTGGAAATCATTTGGTAAAATTTCTTTTTTTAATCCAAAAGACACAGTGACTTCACATTTAGTATAAAACTTACAAAATATGACCGTGTTTTATCACTTTTATTACAAGAGAAGCCCTGTGGTCATATGTACCCTGCCGCAAGGGGCCGACAGTTTTACATAGCATGATATAGGAAAAATGTTTTCTTCTTTTTTTTCTTTTTCTTTTTAAAAAAAAGCTTCTGAGGGATCACAAAAAATGCATATTCGGTACACAGCATATGTGTGCTGCAGTATCAAGTTTATTCAAAAAGAAGGCGTTGATGAAAAGCTTTGTCTCATCCATGGACGGCATTTCAAAACTCTTCTTAATATTTTTCAACACAGTACACCAGAAATTGAAACTCGAGTGTAATAAATTATTATTAACAAGCTTGTAACTTGTGGTACAAGTATTTTACAGATAATACCCTGAAAAGTAAAAAAAAAAATTATAATCGTTTTAGCCCAGGTGAGCCATGTGACCCTTGGGCCTCTTGTTATTTTTATTGTCGATTCATTTTCATTGTTTGGAGAAACCTCCTTTCCTTTTCCTTTCCGACAAGTATAACAACATAACAAAGTTAGGTTCCCATTTCACAATAGACGGCGCGTTAGGGAAGTACCGCGACTATGTGTACATTTTATACCCTGTTTATTCTCTTGAAATCTTTCAACTTTCTGCACGCACAGATATATTATGTAACAAAGCTATTCAAATCACCAGACAAGGGTACAGTCATATCAAAGGTATTTTGCAGGTGGTCCGTGTGTGTTTACATGCAAAGGCGCGGTCACATTTTAACAAGACGTGTTAGAAGGCAACATAGCTCGCTGGCGGGGCATTGTCTGAGGGAAAGCATCTATTTTCAATGTTTTGTTAATTCAAGAACAAGTCCAGGGTAAAGGTCAAAAGTTAACAAGATGAAGGATGTGGTCACAATGAACCTACATTGACAAGGTAAAGGTCAAATGGTCACAGTAAATCTACATGCGAAATCCCTATCTCTAATATTTCAAAAGAAAGAGCTCAAATAGTTTTTAAAAAGTAGGTCAGATGTCAAGGTTACAAGGTCAAAAGTCATTGTATCAAATAAAAGCTCTTGTCATGAGAAACCTGAGTGAAGTATCAAAGCCCTGCCTTTATTGGTTCAAAAGATATAGAACAGGTTATTTATTTATTTTATTTATTTATTTATAATTTTTTTTTTTTTGGGGGGGGGGGAGGGGGGAGTAGGTCAAACGTCAGTCAGAAGGTCAAAAGTCATGGCTTCTCACAAAAGCTTTTGTCATGAGCAATCTATATGTGAAGTATCAAATCTCTACCAACACCCTCTTATTTTAACACAAAATTTATGCAAATAACTTTATGATTTGGTAAGTTATAATAAATGAGAAATATGTTTAAGACCTATAATTTTACATTGTTTTGTTCCTACTACAATATATATATATGCTATTTTTACGAAGACAAATCAACAAAGTTTTATTTCCCCCACCCCACCTTATGACGGAACATGTATGACGTCAACAAAGGATCGAGAACCCTTAAAGTTGTTTGTGTACGAGGACGTGGACACCGACGCTTCCTAGTCCTGGTTATTGTTCAGTAATTCCCAGAGTTGCATGAACCAATCAAATTATCATCGAGCCGCTTACTTAAAAATCAATAATTCAGTTTTCAAAAAATGAACTGGGCGGAGCATTAAGAGCTGTGGTTGTACAATAGGCTTGAGGTGTCAGAGCGGGAATGTGGGGAAAACAATGACCTGCGAGCTCTATGGAACATAAAGGAAGCAAATCTCAAGCCATGTTAGAATTGTTGTTATTTCGCGGGGTTTTTACCATTTTTACGTAATATGTGCAAGATACAGATTTTTTCCTACCGGTTTGAAATATGTTCCTTTTAATAGTAGATGCTCTTTGCTTTCTTTTGCTTTTCTGTTTTGATAATTTTATATACCTTCCAGACTCATGCTTATTTACACTACTAAATTAGCTATCCACAATCTTATTCCTCCTTTAGACTACTAAGGCTATCTTTAGTACCGGGCCCACCCTTGCAGTGGCGCCGGTTTACATCGACACAATCGGAGTGGCATGACCGATAGTCCAAAAATGTTCTACCTGCGATCATAATGTCCTGGGCCCTATTGAGATTTTGGACCTCCCTCCTTTTTTTATGCTGTACTGTGATATCTTTTGAAGAAGGGTCACCGTGATGTAGTGGTGAAGCGCTTTTATTGTGGTGCAGGCGATCAGAGTTCAATTCACGGATGGCGGCACTATGTTTGAAAGGTTGTCATTTCCTGCTTCCATGTCACTGAATATTTGTTAAAAGCAATATACATTTTAAAAAAACCCATTTACCAATGTATTACCACGTGACACAGAAATTAAGAATCTGACTCATTGTGCATACGATCCGGGTTCGATTCCCGGGATATGTCACTGTGGTTGAGAAGATCTACATGTATTTTGCAATATAACATGAAATTCATTAATAGTAGACGTGGCATGTAAAAGACCCCTGACTTGTTCCTTTTAAAAGGTCTTAGTTTCTGTGCAATGCATCAGGCCGTCACCATACAAATGGAATCTTGGCGTGACGTAAGAAAAAGCCATCATCAAAGAAAAAATGCCGGAATTTTTGTTTACCTAGTTTGGTTTTGTCTTTTGATCCTGTCTTGAAAAGCTGCTATATTGTTTGGTTAGTCCCCAGATACATTTATTTACAAGATACATGTATATCTTTTTATATACATTTTAATGAACTCCCTGATATAAATGCACCACGAAGTAGTTTCCCGGCTACACGTGGTGTTTATGTTCCTAATATTACAAGGAATCGTGTCATAACGACATAATCGTGTCATAACGATATGTAGGACATAGGCCGCTGAAGAATATTGTATTACTACGCGGTATTGACATTTTCATGTCTAATATTATTAAACATTAATGTAATTTCTATATCGGTCATAATATGTCGGAGAAACACTGACCGAAACACTGAAATCGATCGAGAACTCATCAATGCAATAGTCAATTAATAACGGAAATGGATGACGCCATAATGCTTTTACCTAAGATACCGTCCCAAATGGGAAATAAGTACTACCAAAATGAGAAATCTTGAGTGGTGTATAGATTTGAAAATAAGCTAAGAATGCGGATTATTCTCAAACGCTGAGATGATCCAGACGAGTGATTTTGCATGGGGTATACTCCTCGGGATTTATCATCAGTTTCTAAGTAAAATCTTATATTTTTGTTGTTTTGTTTAACAATGATTATTGTATTAAGTGAGAAAATAATTCAGAATATTTCATATATCATTATATGCTTCTCCAATGAATATTAATGCTGAAATTAAGCCGATGTGGCCGAGTGGATGAGGTGCTCGGCTTGTGACCTAGAGGTCCCGGGTTCGATTTCCGCCCTGGACACACCGGTGTTTCGTCTTTCGGATGAGACAGTAAAAACCGAGGTCCCATGTCACGGTAGGCGTGGCACATAAAAGATCCCTCACTGCTTGTCCGTTACAAAGGTAGAATTTTCTATGCGATGCATCAGGCAGATGCCGTCACCATATACATGAAATAACCTGTAGTGACGTAAAACAAAAATCAATCAATCAATCAATCAGTGCTGACATTCATATATGAACAATGATATTAATAATATATAAATGAAAATTTACATTATCACTGATGATAAAACCTAAGTGATACCCAATAATAGTTACATTCGGAAAGTTTCGGACCTCTTCGCATTAAAGAATCTGGGCATTATTAAAAACCTCAAAGCGGACGCGTATAGCTGGCGAACCCTATTGAACGCCTCTTAATAACGTGCTTTTCACATGATAGCATTCATGAAGATGCAGACCTTCCTGTCGTACGATTATGTTCGTCTATAAGATAACACAATTGCAAATCGAAATTCGGTGATATAAGAAAATCGTATTCTACAGCGAACAAAATCGAATAATGTTTCCTTGACTGAGTCAATTGATTCACGTCAATATCAAAACTTTCTAAAAATAGATCGGTCACTTTAGACCACCCTATGCATATATTGTCATACTTAAGTGCAGTTAAGTCATTCAGATATGTGTATTGGCTTATAATGAAAGTAAATTCGTGAATTGTATGCATTATGCATTCATTTATAAGTTATTTCCAGACATTATCCAATACCCATTAAATATTTTAATTCATATACAGTCAGCGAACTAAAATACATGTACATATAACTTAATTTATCACATGTTTTGCTGTTTATGCAGTGAAATATCGCCATGTCATAAATTAGTTTATGACATGTGACGTCATAGCGTGGAAAAGAATGATCACCTTTAAACTGAGTGTAAACATGTGATAAAAAGAATCTGAAATGAAATTTCATTTCATACGGTATTTATGGAACGAGCTGTATGTTTTATATCCCCGAGCCTTGGCGATGTTATATTATATTATATTATATGATATTATATTATATATATAACTATATATATATATAATATAATATTATATAATATAATATGATATAATATAATAATATAATATAATATAATACAATATAATGATGTTTTTGCCATAGATCGAAAACGATATCTGTACAAAAGTCAGATTTGCTTAGTAACACGGGCCTGGTTTCTCATACAGTTACTTAACTATATTACATTTTCAGTGGCGGATACAGGATTTCCGAAAAAAGGGGGGTGGGGCGCTTTTGAAAGTCAACTATTAGCAAAAATACGCAGCTCTTTTTGAGTTTTGATGATTTGAGTGTTTTTAACTTATCATCTACAGATGCCTGGTAAAATGTGGCAAAAGGAGGGGGTAGGGGATGCTGGGCCACTGCCCTCTTTTAATCTGTCATTGATTGCTGTAACCCTATTTGCTCATTTTCTGTGATTTTGATCTTTCTTTTACATGTTGTACGACATATGTTTGCTAGTACTGCAGTATAATACATGTACATTTTTATTTGACAAGGTTAAAGTTATTTTGAACTACACACCAACACACCACCCTCACACACACACACGCACACACCCTCACACCTCACACACACACGCACTGATTATAGGCAAAAACACTTTATAGCAGATATTGCAAAGAAGCATATTATGCATGCATTATTTGAGAAGACTAGAGGAAAAAACTAAAATTATTTTAAAAGACAAATAAGGACCTGACTTAGAGGATTTCGCTGAAAATCAACTGTTTTGTAGCCTATGTTTACAAAATCCAGCAGATTTTGAAGTTTTTATTCTGAGTGAAAAAAAATCATTTATAAAACGGAAGAAAATCAGTTGTGAGCGTGTAATGTTGAAGCAACATTTGGCATTATGTGCCGTCTGACCAGTCATAATTGCCATCTTGAATCTATTATGGAGGGCAATGAATAGGATACAGGTGTTGAATTCTCGTGGGATACTGACGCTTTCCTAAACGTCATGTCTTCAGACTTTAATCTGGAATGACCAGGTAGGCACAGACACCCCCTCCCCCCTCATATGTAAGCGAATGGGAAGTGGTTCCGCCTAGTTATTATTCTTAAAAACCCAACTTTAATTTTTTTGGCTGCTTGGTTTAAATTTACTGTTTTTGCCAGTCGTTTGATGAAATTCGAATCAGCCGTTTTCCATTTATGACTTCAACTGCTGAGGGATCAGTCAGACTTTATTGAATGATCTCCCTTATTCAAATAAAATAAAAGGAGTAAAATCAATGTCGGCACTTGGAAATCCATAAAGATAAAGTCTTTACTAAAGGTCGTAACAAGTTAAAAGCAAAGCCGGTTTCAGGTGCGTACACGAGATTCAGTCCTTTTGGAAAACTGGCAAAACGGAAGGGTCATGATGGTAAATTGGAGAGAGAAAAGATTTCAAAGCATACGGTATTAATGTGTAAATACTTAGACGAAGGCAATCCAAAGTGGGAGTAATAACACTCATCAAACAACGATAAAATCAAACTCCCATGGAAAGTAATATAACCGTCTCCTAATGACTTGACATGTTACACCACCATTCGGAACTACCTCGTCCTTTTCCGCTTAAACAGATACAAATGAAGGGGCGAAAAGGCGAATGGTTCAACCCCTTAGTCAAATTTAGGTACATGTATACGACACAATTACCAAACCATCCACAAGATAGAGTTATATACATGACACCAGAAGTCGAATGTTAAGGGAATAAAGAATATGAATATTAGATCTAGATCTTATTGTTTCATTATTGTTTTACGACACTCCACGATGATTTCACATACATTGTGACGGCATCTACCGATGTATAACATAAAAATTTATACTGTGCAACGGACCCACCGAAGCAGTGAGGGATCTTGCGCCAACCGAGACATGTGACCTCGGTTTTCATTGTTTTATCCGACAGATAGGACACCGGTGTGCCAACTGGGGAGTAGTCGAACCCATGGCCACTCGGTCACGAACGGACCCACGAATATTGATAAACAATAATCTAGTTCATACAATAAGTGCATATAATAAGTGTTGCAGCATTGGTTATTGAGCATGTAATTGGAGCTTCCTTTCTTCTTCCTTCAAACGTAAAAATGCATTAGCACATTTATGTTCTCCTTAGCCAAATACTATCTTATAGCTCTCCGTCCGTCGTTAGTCCCTCAGAACCATTTAGAGGGAAATTAGCAAAATATCGTTGGGAAAAGTGCAACAGATCTCCTATTGGTGTTTTTATTTTTAGCCAGAATTGTCAAGGAAGATCCAGGGTAGGGCTACATAGGGCCCAGAAGATGCCCTCTTTTGACAAACTTCTTCTTCTTCTTCTTCTTCTTCTTCTTCTTCTTCTTCTTCTTCTTCTTCTTCTTCTTCTTCCGACAGAGCATTGATCATTAAACCGCATCAGAGGGATCAAGAAGGATGTCGAAAGTAAAGAAGTGGGGTTTTTTCCATTCTGAAATCCATTTGGGGGGGAGGGGGCTGGGGGTTGTAGGAGGATTTTTTATTATTATTATTTATTTAAAAATACGATATTCTATAAGCAAGTAATTATATAATAAGTTTTGAAGGACTTCTCTTTCAGAACTAATGGAAAGAATTTGATGAAAATTAGGGAATATGTATTCTAGGTCTTCTATAAATGTTACTGTTTTCGACCAGATTCGTCACGGCGTGAATGCTCGACACGACAACATAGGCCCCAAAGAGATACTTTCCTTTGACAAATTTCTTCCGACTGACTGAGCTAGTCATCAAATTCGAATGCATCAGAGTGCGCTAGAAGGGTATCTAAATAACTGGTGTTTTGAATACACACTAAAATCTAGTTTTGACGCATTTTGGCCCCACTCCTGACTTATTTATTTCCATCATTTTGTGCCATTTTCTCGATTTATTCAATTTACACTGTATATAAACAATAGCAATACAGCTCTTATTCGCCAAATTTTATTAGAAAATATCTATTTCAAAGGTTGTTGGAAGTCTCATGTCTAAGTTTAGTTTCTGGATTTTTATTACCATTTCTCTAATTTTGATATTAGTCAGTTCTTACGTGCAGAACAATAGAGAATCAATCTCGCCGGAAGCAAATTTTGTTTATTCGTTATTCATTTTACAACAAAACAAGTCTTTTTTATTGTTTAATCTTTAATCTTTTTCACATATTTTTGTTTAATTTTCTTGATTTATTCACTGTAGAGAACCAAGTAAATAGTCACTTGTTCAGAATAAAGTGAACAAGAGAATGTATATATTTGCGAATTTTTACAAGCAGTCAGTTGTTTGTGAATGAGCAATGTGTAGTTAAGTGAGCGATATAGACCTGTTTGGGCCTCTTGTTTCTTAAAAGGCCTTTATATTCGGCTTTTACACCAATTATTGAGAATAAATCCCTGTGATCACAAAGGATGTAAATCGATTGCTATCTGAATGACAGCTGAGATTCCCATGGCGGGAAAACGTGCACCTGTCACAGTGACGCATGTACTGTCCACGCCATTAGACGCCGATCCAGAGACTTTGTTGTAGGGGAACTCCCCTATACAAAGGAGTCCGACTATGTGCCGCCCGTAGAATCTATTTTTAGCCGATCATGAACCAATATTTTATAATGTTACGAAACGAAACGGAATTCAACGTTCGGCCCCTCACGTTTGAAAAGCTTCCTACGGACCTGATGTAAGAAGTATATCTAGATATCTTACAAAACAAAAAGATTTCTTAAATGTCATTTTTGCACTATCTCTGGGAAGAGTAGTTCCATTCTAAACCTCACCCCCTGGATCCGAGTATTTTAACTATGAGTGTGAAACGTTTCTAGAGATAAAGTAATCGTCTATAAGTCTTCAGTGGGCCTGGAGATTTTACCCTGGTTATTCATAACAAATGTATCTCGTTTTCGATTGTGGTTGAAGGTATTTAAATTACGAGCATGACGGAGCGCAGGGTCAGTAATTGTGACATTGACCAGCATCAAATCACCCATATATATATATATATATATATATACATACTGATGTAAGATCTAATGGGATTTAGATTGTTGACCTTCAATATGGGTCCGCACTTAACATTGCAAAGGAATTCTTTTCGAAGAGTTAAAGACTTTCTGAATGTTATTTTGTCAGGCACCGCCTGTGCCATGAAAACAAGCTTTAAGATTACATTTAAACTTGTATCGAGAAATCCGTACATGTGTAGGCACAGTCAAACCAAAAATACATTAGATATTTAAAACACTCCAAATATGTAAAGTCGGCAATACCACATGTTGCTGTCTCCTTCGACAAAGATTTTTGAACATAAAACTGCAAAACAAACGACCACCTTTTGCTATTTGCTTCCTACGACTCAAATACATGTACCTTGAAATTATGTTGATAAGTTTTTATGATGAAGTTCTTTACATATTTCAGTCAATATATTGGATAATCTTCCTGATATTTCGTTAAAAACTCTCCTTTTTCTGAAATAAACTTTCAAAGAAACATCCCTCCCTCCCCTTTCTCAATGCTACGAACTTTCAGTTTACCATCAATATCTCGCTTACCTGTACCCGGCATGTCTGGTTTCCCCACGTCCATATTACACAAAGGAACCCATGATCACGAGACAGTTTAAATTCTCACGTCGAAAGTTTTATCTTTTGACTAGGTTTTCCCCTTTCTATATATAGCATCTACCCATGCTTGGAACTATAAGCTTTCTTAAAATAGTGATATTTGGAAAGAATAATGTTTTCCAAATTTATTATTAATTGACAAACTATAGAGAATGTGTATTATTCTAGATATTTTGGCATTCCTTTTAGTAATAAGAGGCCGACATGGGCCTATTTCGCTCAACTGTACACCTTGAGAGTGAGACAAAATTTGTTTGTTTCAAATGCGAATGAACCTTAATCAGGAATTTCGAATCAAAACAAACCAAAAACAGCATCTTGTCATTCTTATATACTGTGATTCATTTAGTTGTTCATTCGATGTAGTATATTTAGAGTTTCTCTTTGGGACAGAGGGTGTCGCCCGGGTCTTGGGTTTTCTTTACAACACTGAGGACCCACTACATGGTGAATCCAGGTGAAGAGCATAGGACCAATTACAGGGTAAATCCAGGTGAAAAGCAAACAATGCTAGTAGAGGACCTGGGTCCGGCGCCATAAACTGAGAATATACTTAAATCAAAAATTCATATTCTTCCGTTCATCAATGAATTAATAAATGGGATTTGGATTTTATTTAGTTTTATTCTACTGATAAATAGAATTAAACCATTCTGCATTAAAATTTATTTGAACCTTTGATAATGGAATGAACTAAAATGAAATTTTTTACTTAAGTATATTCTCAGTTTATAGCGCCGGACCCTAGAGTACTTTCTACGTATCAAATTTCATCGATTAGTTCAGAAGAATAAGAGTCCATCATAGTCAAATATTCAAATACATATTACGCTAACCTTCCTTGAATAAATCTTGATAACCTTCATTCATTTTTATGCCCCCGGAATCAAAGATTCAGGGACATTAGTTTTTTGCCTGTCTGTCTGTCTAAAACTTAACACTCCCCATAACATTTCAACTGTAAAAGATAGGACTTTCATATTTCACATATGTATTCCTTGTGACCAGTCCTTTCCATCGGTACCAATAATATTTTTTTATCTTGTGACCTTACCTGTAACATTTGACATATTTCAAAAGCTTCAACAATGTTTATAACTTTTCAGTCGTAAGAGATAGGGCTTTCAGATTTCACATGCAAATTTCTTGTCCCACTTGGATTCACCCGTTGACGGATTTGTCCAAAAACATCACTTGAAAATGAGCAACATAATTGCAGTAGTCCACATGAGGGGTGAGGGAGTCCAAAAACATCACTTGAAAATGAACAACATAATTGCAGTAGTCCACATGAGGGGTGGGGGACAAAATCCAAGATACTGAATCAAGTAACTCGCCAAATTTGGGAGTTTTGTTTGGAGAGGGAGATAACTCTCACAGCGGAGTACCTTCCTGGTCATCAGAATGAGGTTGCTGACTGGGAGTGTCGCCATGTAAGATTATTCTCCCTGTCATTGTCATTTTATTCCATGGACTATGAGATATGATTAACCCTTCGGTACTTCTTCGTTTTTTACTTGTAGTGGACCTTGAGAACTTCTTTCTTACTTTTCTTACTTTTTTATCACAATTCCATAATTCGTTCTTAATAAAATGCAACGTTTAAAAGTTAACAAACAAACATCCACAATACACTTGAGCCTTCAGCACATATGTGTAAAAGGTCTGTTACGAATTTCGAATTTGTCACTACTAGAAAAATTGTGTTTGAGAATGTGTAAGCTCGTGATCGAGAAGTCCCGGGTTCGACTCCCTCCTTGGCACACCGGTGTTCTGTCTTTCAGATGAGACAGTAAAAACCGAGGTCCCGTGTCACGGTAGATCCCTCGCTGTTTTAGGTGAGGCCGTTGCAATGCATCAGGCAGATGCCGTCACCATATGCGTGAAATAATCGTGAAATAGAGTGACGTAAAACAATAATCAATTTTCTTAAAATAAATGTGGAGTGACGTAAAACAATAATGAATAGGATAAGACATCTTTTTCTGTCAATTTTTTCTCGGTGATTCAAATGTTCAGTTTTGCTATTTATTCTCGTGGAAAACAGATATACATGAACAAGGTTATAAAATAATGAAATGACAAGAGGTCCTCCAAAGGGAAGTGTTGATTAAATGACAAAATTTCGGCCACTTGGACTTTTTCAAGTAGGAACCAAAAACAAAATCTGTAAGATTTTTAAAGGTTTAAAATTTCTTAAAGATTTCCACGGAGCTTGATTTAACCATCAGACAAGGGGTATAACTGGAGATTCGCTTACGTTTAGTTACCAGATGATAAAGGCTAACTGTCCGAAATTTTAAGGACTTTGATTGTCTTTTGATATTTATATAAAATGATGAACTTGTCATTGCCGGCCATTTATACAACGCGAGTCACTGGACCAAATCTTTGCAACGAGCTACATCATTTACTTAAAATTTCATGAGCCAGTGCGCTTTCATAACGAAAAGAAGTGCGCTTTAATGGGAGTATGTTAAAGGAATATGTCCTTGCTAGAGTGACGTAACTGGTATAAAATTACCTTGGAAGTTCATGGCTTGTGCAAAAATTCACTTTTTGAAGTACAACAAAACCGGGATAAATGTTACATGCTGCATTTCATATGAAAACGAGGGTACATATGAATAGTATTTTATTTACATTTGTAAGAGTTGTTTTGATTTACCTCAGTTGATAAGCCAGCAATTAGTGTGATCGCTCGTCTGACAATGGCGTAGCCAGACGACGTATATGAGCACCGTCTGAATCTGTCTGAGGGGTCCGGGGCGTCTTCCCCGGAAAATTTGTGAAATTTAGAGGGCATCAGAAGCCATTTCCTTGCTTTTAGACCCTGCAATATAGGATCAAAATGATAGGCAAAATGATGCTTTATTCTGTAGAAATATTAACATTTTGTCCTCAACCTTTTCAGTACTTATCAAGGTTGGGTGTTAATCCATTCAAGGATACTTTAATGACAAATCTCTTAAATTCGACAGTACCAAGCATTTGTCATGTATGTAAGTGGAAGTCTTTTTTACATAGCTGAATCCACAAATTCTGCGAACCTGAGTAATGAAGCAATATTATTATCATAAATTCTGTTCTATAGCGAAATCAACACTAGAGAGGATGTTAAAGTGGGATAAAGGTATAACTTAGTAGATCCTGCAGTTTTGAGAAAGGTGAGAACTGGTGCATGAATTTGAAATAATAGTGTCACTTTAACAACAAACGGCGCTCTTTGGCATTCACAAACTTATCAACGACCCGCGCAATACCCACTCCCTTGTTCATATAAATGCGCAGCATAGAAAGTGGGTATGTCACACAAAGTAATTTCTGAAAGGTCAAGGTCACTTATTAACTAGGATTTAAAATACCATGAAACACTTATATCTCCTACACCTTTCATCAGAATTTGATCGTATTTCACCAAGATGTTTTTAGATTCAGGGCTTTTGGACAAACGTCTCTCAATGTCATTTCTGAAAGGTCAAGGTCACTTACTAACTAGGACTTACCATGAAGTACTTATATCTCTTACACCTTTCATCAGAATTTGATCATACTTCACCATATGTTATACAGGTTAAGGTCTTTTGGACAAATGTCATTCAAGGTCATTTCTGAAAGGTCATGGTCACGATATAAAGTTTTATGTCATAACTAATCATGGTCAATCTTACTAATTTTAGTTTAAGATACTGTGATCACTTGTTCTACAGCTGACTCAATTGGATATCCATATGATACATTGAGATTTGAAATCGTCATTTATTAATACATCGATTTTCTATATATTGAGTCATTCATTTTCTTCATTACTGTCGTGCTTTTTGGAGAATCCATCAGTTTAACTTATTTTTTGTACATAAATTGAGTCATCAATTTCCTGCATAATAGTTATACCTGCCGTTCGGGGAGCATCCATCAGCCTTACTTTTACTCTTGTTCTTCATACGGAGGGTTATGAAATCTTTATGTGTGTATTTTGGAAACACTACTTTCTGTGAAAGTATTAAGATTTTGTCATAAGCCTGATAACCACACCACATATCTGTACATGTATATAAACTTACTGTCCCAAAGCGTCACCGATGTTGTAATATTTTGGAACATTTTCTGCTAGTGCAATATTGCGTGTTTATTCAAACAAAGTTTTGGGGTATATAGGAATCACCCTGTCTGTCTGTCCGTCTGTCCACCAACATTGTCCGGGTCATAACTTCTCACCTTGTGCACGGATATCAATGATATTTCACAGAATTGTTGCTTAGGTTCCAATGGTGTGTCATGACCTTGAACCAAGGGTCATAGTTCAAAGGTCAAGGTCATGATAGACACAATAAGTAAAACCTTGTCCGGGCCGTAACTTCTTCCCCTGTCCACGGATTTCAATAATCTTTCACAGAATTGTTGCTTATCATCCAAGGGTGTCATGACTTTTTACCAAGGTGAAAGGTCCAGGTCATAATAGACACAAAAGTAAAACCTTGTCTGGGCCATACCTTCTCATCCTGTGCAATGTTTTCAATTATATTTCACAGAATTGTTGCTTAGAATCCAGGGGTGTGTCATGACCTTGAACCAAGGTCATGGTTCAAAGGTCAAGGTCATACTAGACATAATAATTAAAACTTTGTCCGGGCAATAACTTCTTACCCTGTGCACAGATTTCAGTAACATTTCACAGAATTGTTGCTTAGGATCCAAGGGTGTGTCTTGGCCATGAACCATGGTTATAGGTCAAAGGCCAAGGTCGTAATAGACACAATAAGTAAAACTTTGTCCGGGCCATAACTTCTCACCCTGTGCACAGATTTCAATAATATTTCACAGAATTTTTGCGTAGGATCCAAGGATGTGCAGTGACCTACCGAGGTCAAGGTCAGAATAAACACAAACCAAATTGTTTTCATTCATTTTACCTCAAAATGAATAAGTGGGACATCCATTACATTTATGCCAGTGATGTATCTTGGGATAAATTATTGTATGTTTCAACTTTGTTGCCACGGGCGGTATTTGTCCCGTTAGGACAGCTCTAGTTTTTTCTTAAATCAATTCACTTACCTCCTATATGGAGAACGCGTATTTCAGGGATTCCAGTAGCAGCAATGAGACTTTTTCACAAACGCTTATATGATCCAGTTTTGTGATTTGTTATGAGTTATACCCCTCGGGGTTTATCTTCAATTTCTAAGTTAAATCTTATTTTTTTTTTATCTTTTGTTTCACCATGATTATTATCTTAAATGATAAAATAATTAAATACATATCATCTATGTGTGCTTCTTCATTAAATTCAAATGTAGATTTCAAAATATGTATCATAGTATTTGTAAAAACTGATTGAAATATTGCATTATGGTCTAGGATAAAACCAAAGTCATAACCCATCATGCAATCGGAATCTCTTGCGCCTCTACTCGTAAAAGAAAGCTGCAATGTGTAAAACACAAAACGGATACGTACATTGAAATAGTCCCATTCCTCATTAGGGAAGCAACAGAGATTGGGCATGGACTGTGGCTTAATAGGTTTTCAAAGGAATCTAGTGGCGACGAATGCTTTATTGTGAGCTGTGTCTAACAAGTTGTTTTGTTTTTCTAGGTAAGCCAGTAGCGGCGATTTGTCATGGAGCCTGGATGTTCTGTTCAGCAAAGATTTTGAAGGGAAAGAGAATCACTTGTTTTATTGCGATAAAAGACGACGTAGAGAATGCAGGGTATGTGGAATCTGTGGCATTGAATAAACACTTCATAGATATGAAATAATTTTAAGTATCGACATGGTACATCAGTGCAGTCACACTTTAATATTACATGATGTGTGGCTGTCGGTCGCTTAAAAGGCTGAAAGTGATACACTGAAAGAAAGGATGGCACAATTATTACCCATGAGCAAAGTGTCCATTGTGACCTTGCCCAGGGACGCAGGGCTGGGTTGGGGTTACTTTTTTCTGTTGGGACAGTTCTAGTTTGTTAGTTAAAGGAGTTTAAAAGATAATAATAGGCTAACAGACGCATTGTAGAAAAAATAGGAGAAGGAAACTTTGGAAGATCTAGATGTGGGATAAGGTATCACGAAGGAGTGTGTATCACTTTCCAACAATTATTGTACAAAAAGATTGTTTGATGAGAAATAGGCCGATCAGTTATGTTAAACCGGCTTAGGAACCCACCTTCCCACTCACATCAATAGCAGCATATTCAATATGATACCGTCATAGTATCGACTACGAAGACATTTCGCTATTTTGGAACTCGACGAGATAAAAGTATCGGAACTTGTATACAAGATCACCGTAGAAATTGGGGTGGGAAATTCCATTGGATACATATCGTTAAAAAGTAAAATTTCCGAATTTTGTTCTGACGTTCTGAATAAGACCTATCAAATTTTCCAAAAGTTTTTCCTAAGTTCATGGTACCTGTAACCCGGAGTTAAAAGTGCACAAGTACGTGTTGCAATGATGTAATAAAGGAGATCATTAACCTATCTGAAAAAAAACCAATACTGTGTGTCAGTAACTTTGTAAAGGTAGGTTAAAATAAGTAATTGAGACTCTTTTAGTGATAAAGTAAGTGATAAACAATTTTAATGTAAATAAGAAAGTAACTGGTGTCAAATGGCTATGGCACTAGAGACATTTAGTGATATTGCTCTGTAAAGGTGAATGTCAACATTAGCGAATGTAAGAACAATTAGAACCTGAAATTTAAATGAAAACCAATCTATTTCACAATTTTTTCGGAGACATATGTATAGAAAAAGCCATGCCAATCTACAAATTAAGGTTCCTCCGACGATCGGAAAATTGACGCATGAAGTTCTGTATCCGACGCCATAAACTGAGAAAATACCTAAGTCACTTATTCCATTTTAATTTATTCCATTGTCATATGTTCTAATTAAATGTAGTGCAGAATGGTTTAATTCTTTTAATGAATAGAATAACATTCAATAAAACCCAAATCCCATTTATCAGTTAATTGTTAAACAGAAGAATTTGAAACTATTACTTGAGCATTTTCTCAGTTTATGGCGCCGAACCTTATATTCCTTCATTTTATCACTGAGAAAAGCTACCAATATTTTTCTCAATTCTTATTCTGAAACTATAAACCGATTCTAGAAGAAGATTTTATTTTATATATCATCTTAATATTGATTGTATTATGATGCCGAATGATTCAGGTTGATTCAGTATGAATTTATAAAGTTTTAAATCTTCATCACTCACAATATTAACACAAGTACATGTAGTTATACCCAAGTTACGTCTTACCACGACCTTGTCCTCGATTACGCCCGTTGTAGGCGCATTTGAAATTAAACTCTGCCATAGACATATTTTTAACTCGACTTACTTTAGAATAACCTGTCTTTGCTAGGTTATTGACACACATTATGTAATCGTCTTTATTGTAGAGGTTAATGAAATACTTAAACAAACATGTCGTCAGTAGAATAACTTTGTCGGACACGTCAAATCGAAATTAATATTCCGGTAAGTTAGGCTAAAGATAAGGGCAGTCATATATACGATATACATGTATGTACACGATTCGTGTGTAGTACTTAACGATACAATCTTACCCATGCATGGTCAAATTACTGAGGGATTGGGGAGCCCCAACTTCCCCGCTTTCAACAAGCTTGTTGGACCTCAGTGATTGACATTAACAAAGTCTCTAGCAGGTAGGTAAAGTTATGCTGAAATGGGGGAGACTACTCATGACATTTTCTAATTATGTGATATACTACAAATACATTTAATTTTATATTGAATTGAGAAATTATATAGCGGATATGCGAGTGTATATCTTAACAATGTAAAATTGCAATTTCTATTT
This sequence comes from Pteria penguin, assembly GCA_035048485.1. Taxonomy (NCBI): domain Eukaryota; kingdom Metazoa; phylum Mollusca; class Bivalvia; order Pterioida; family Pteriidae; genus Pteria; species Pteria penguin. The sequence continues at coordinate 16,307,146 of CM068590.1, forward strand.
TACAGTGCACTCTATGAAGATTCTCCCGTTGTTGTCGATGGCAATATGATTACGTCAAGGGTTCCCCAGGACCTTCCAGATTTCTGTAAAGCCATTATAGCACAACTGAAGAAATAATAGTGACCAGTGCATTTTCTCCGAGATAAGCATTTATAGACGATACAATATGTGAACATAAGTCATGGTTATGATTTTTATGTGATTCTTTTTTAAATCGGAATTCTAGAATAAATTTTCTCTATACTTTTCACAATTTAGTTTTGAAGAGTTTTACATATAAATGCAGTATTTTAGTGGCTGTTGGTTTCAAAATTGACTGGACTGCAAAGCAAACCAGTCAATCAGTTGACAATGCCCCTTTGTCTGTTCGTCTCAAGTCAACAATTCAGTGTAATTAGTAGCTAGGTAATCAATTAATTAAAACAAATTACAAGAGAGCTAAGTAACACTCATCTTCTAGCTTTATATGCTTCAGTATAAATCCCGAAGCCTTTTTTACTTATTTGATAAAGACCAAGTGGTCGAAAATTCATAACAAAGAGCCCTTTTATCTTCACTGTAATTAATGTGTTTCCCTCTGGAAGTCTTAGAGATATTAATGTTCAAATAGATACCGTGAATCACATCCCTTTGCAATAAAAAAAATATTTTCCTGGTATGAAAATATTGTTTATTGGGTGCAGAAAAACGGTTTCTTCCTTATTATAATGAATAAAGATGTACTTTTTACATGTTGGCCGCTAGTAATAACCAATGACAGTTGTCGAACTTAAGACTAACACTGAATTGTATCATATACATCTTAAATTTCTACTTGCAAAGGAGAAACTGAAGACATCTGACAAAGCTGTATGACAAATATCACCAAGGACATGCGCACAAAACATGATAATAATAGAATATACACTGAAAAACGACATTACAAAAATATTCGATTGTGCTGCGGTTACGATACCGACTTAGGACGGTCAATTGAAGTAACAAACGTTATTCAGTTGGTATGTTTATCCGGTTTATGGGCGCCCACCTTCCCACTCACCACTCACAATCAAAGGACACACAAAATACATTTAGCATAGTTACTGATGATTTATATAGTGACATACAAAATAATACAATTCGCCACCATTATACCGCAAGGTGACACACTCTAAATGTGTTTCCTATTGATACTTTCATGATACACATGCTAAATGTGTGTATTCCTTTGATATATTCCCGACACGCACATTAATTGTGTATTTTCCCTTGATACATTCATGATACGCGCACTAAATAAGTGTTTCCTTTGATATATTCACGACACGCACACTACATGTGTATTTTCCCTTGATACATTCATAACACGCACACTAAATGTGTGTTTTTCATGGTACATTGTGGGTTTTCTTTGATACATTCATGGCACACATTAAATGTGTGCGTTTTCCTTTGATACATACATGGCACACACAAAATGTGTGGGTTTTGCATTGGTACGTTCATGATACACTCAAACCAAATATGTTTTAAAAATATATATAAAGCTCACAGAAAAATGGTCGTTGAGTTCAGTACAAATTAGGAGAAGGTACCTTTGTAAGATCTAGATATTGGATAAAGTAACACCACGGAGTACGTATCATTTTCCCCACCATTAACTTTCAAAAGGTTTATAGTGAGAAATATGAGGAGTATGTTGACTTCTAGAGAGTGGCATAAGCATGTGTTGCAATGATGTAATAAAAGAGGAAATTAACTAATAATGTGTGTCAATAACTACGTATATGTAGGTAAAAATAAATGGCATTCATTTAACCATTGCAATACTATTTTTAAATAGTTTTAAGTACGTCTGTGACTTCTACTTGCGTAATCTTTCGCCTTAAAAGTTGAATGTCAACGACAGGGAATGTAAGAATTAGAACATGAACACTGAAGGACAATCCATCTGTTTCAATTTTTTATCAGAGACGTGTATTAGTAAACCGCCGAAGGGTTAATGATATCTCAAAGTCCATGGAATAAAAGAACAATATCGTGCACAATGTCATATTCAGACAAATGCGAACCCAAAGTATATTGAGGCTAGAGGAGCTGCTCGGGGGAATAAGCATCCCCTGCTTCCATGCAACGCCTGTCACAAAAGTCCTGCAACAGCTATTCAAGTTCAGGAAGTAAATCGATGCATACAAACATGAGCATATATAAGAGAAAGGACACTATGTCAAACGATCTCATTCTCGATGTGAAATGCTGTTGAACTGAAATTCAGGTGTCGGAGATGACCATGAACAAATGTCTGTATGTATAAATTTGTCAAATCAAGTATAGTAAACAAGTTCAAGGCAGAAATTTTCAATGATCAGATTTGAAAGGGGGTCTAAAATTGCACCAGACCCTTTTATCGTCCATAGAATGTCCTCGACGACAATTTCAATCGTTACTTAATATACCCTTGTGATATTAAAATATACATGTATGCTAGATGTACAAGTTCGTCCGACGATTTGAAATTTGACACCTGAAGTTCTATGTTGCTTTGTTTTATTATTGAGAAATGTAATCGATATTTATTTCAATGTTAATTCAGAAAATGTAAACCGTTTGAAGAAGATTCAATATTCTTCAAATGATAGAATTACAATAATCAGTTGATTATTATGTAGATTATGATGACGAATCCAATCTGATGACGTTTTTAAACATTATTTACAATATTAACACGAGTACATGCAGTTATACCCAGGTTAAGTATTACCACGACCTTGTCCTCGATTACGCCCGTTGTAGGTGCATTGAAAACTAAACTATGTCATAGATATCCTTTTTAACTCGACCCATATTAGAATCACCTGTCTCTGCCAGGTCGTTGACATACTTTATATAATAACCTATATCGTAGAGTTCAATGAAATACACAAAATGTACTGAAACAAGCATGTAACCAGTAGAATAACTTTGAGGGGCCCGACGGAACGAAGTTAGCAATCAGGAAATTTGAGCTACAGATAAGGGCAGTATATACAATATATACCGACCATTAGTGTGTAATAACGATTTGATTTTAAATATACATGTTAAAATACTGAAGGAGGGGGAACCCCATCTTCCCCGCTTTCAATGAGCTCAGCAATTGACAACGACAAAAGCTCTAGCACAGTAGCGGATCCAGGATTTCCGAAAAGGAGATTGGGGGGGAGGGGGGGGGGCACATGGGAAATTCAAGTATTAGCCAAAATACTCAATCTAATTAAAATTCGATCTTTATTTTGCGACACACATTACGGGAGCAAAATACAGATCGAATTTTAATTAGATTGCCAAAATACAGTTTGAGTGCCATCTCTGAAGAGCGCCCCCTTTAAGTCCGCCACTGTAGTAGGTAAGTTAAAATTATGCTGAAGTGTAGGGGGAGGGGAAGACGACTTATGACATTGTCTAATAAATGATAAACATGTACTACATAGTACTTATAAGAAATCGTAGGGGACATGTGCATGTACATTTTACCAATGTTGAATTGCGGTTTCTATTTTACAAAGCACTCTATAAAGATTCTCCCGTTGTTGTCGATGGCAACATGGTTACATCAAGGACTCCCCAGGAGCTTCCAGACTTCTGCAAAGCCATTATAGCACAACTGAAGAAATGACCAGTCTTAATGGCCGTTTATATTCTCCGATATTAGCAGTTCTAGACGATACAAAATCATAATAAAATCATTGGTATGACTATTGTGTCATTTTTAAAAATCGGAAATCAAGAATATTTTTTTACACCTAAACATGTCACATTTCACTTCTGCGGAGCTTTACATATAAATGCATTATCTTAGTGGCTGCTAGTTTCCAAATTGGTTAGACTGCAAAGCAAACCGATCACTCAATTGACAATACCCTTCTTTCTGTTCGTCTTAGGTCAACAATTCAATTAGTTGTTAAATTAAGCTAAGGTATTGAAGAACAATCCGTTGTATTATTTTCATACATAAAATATACATAGACCCTGATGAGGGGACGACCATTTGATTTGGGGAAGGGGGGCTGGCAAATTTTGTCGAGTTGGATGATTTATTTTCAGATCTTTGAAGGATAGAATATTTATTTCCTTGATATCCTGGGACATGTTATTTATTTTCTTGACTTTTTGTCGCCAATAAATACTTGTTAGAATTGCATTGTAATATACATGTATGTCATTAACACACATCCCTTATATAATTATATTTTGTTAACAAAAACGTTCTAATATAAGGTAAATTCAACAAATAATATGCAATCACTACTTTAATTGTATAGGTCTTTATAGTACTATTGCATAGGTCTTTATATTACTAGTTTCTATAGTGAAGTGTATAGCCTCTCTCAGTCTCTGGTATTCAGGGGGGGGGGGGGGGGGGGATTTCCATTTATCACTATAAAAGAATGTGTGAGGAAGTGTTGCTGTTTTGGCTTCCGAATGATAATACTTTATTCGTTTTTGACTTACTTTTGAACTATGTTATTTTAATGCAAAAAAGCATTTCCTAAATATTTCTGATATATTTGATATATTGATTTTTCACATTTTAACTTTGTCTTCACTACTTCTAGATTAAATCTGAGAAACTTGGTAGATATTAAGCAAAGGTGTTCCTCATGTACAATTTTACATGTAAAAATTTTAAAGAAAATTAAAACTTACGGCCATCTACAATCATTGTTTAAAATCATTGTGCAATGTTTTCTATGTCTACGGTGAACAATATAGGCCCATTTGAGACTCTTTTTACTTTTGCTATCATGTATGTTAAGTGAAGATACACATTTTTGTTGGTTTTACTTTTGCTCTCATTTTAAAGTCATGTTTGTGTTTATTTTACATTTGAATGTGTTAAAATCATTTGACGAATGTCCTTTTGCACTGGTTTGAATGAAAAATAAAAGACACTGTCAACAATATGGCCACGATAAATTTTGAAATGCACATGTAATGTAAACATCATCGTTGCATATGTGCTCAGGTGAGAGATGAGACAAATTCAATTAAGACCCATTTAGGGTCACTCGTTTTAGCGTAAAAATATCGGTGTACCTAGCATATAAATGAGGGGTGGACAACACAAGGGGAAGTTGGGGAAAGGGATTGGAAACTAACGGCAAGGGGACGCGAATGACACTATTCCGAACAAGATCTTGAATAGAAAATCTCTCAGAAAGCAAATGGCAGAGCCCTTGTTCCCTGTCTGCCCCTCAAAATGGACATACAAATATATATATATATATATATATATATATATATATATATATATATATATATATATATATATATATATATATATATATATATAAAGCAACAATTGTATTAAGTTTTGTTGAACATATTGAATAGCACGATTTGTCCAGTGCAATAAATTCCGCTAAATTATGAGTTATACAGTTAAACTACTACACATTGTAGTATAAGGAAGAATCTGGCGAGCAAAGCGATCCGGAAAAATCAACATGTTTTATATGGAACATTGAGCTTTATATTTGCATGGTGTGGTATATGTACATACTAGTAGTAAGCCGGCGTGGCCTAGTGGTATCGCGTCGGACTCCTGATCGGGAGGCCGGGGTTCGAGTCCCGCTCTGGTCATGCCGGTGTCATGTCTTTCGGATGAGACAGTAAAAACCGAGGCCCCGTGTCGTGGTATGCATGGCACGTTAAAGATCCCTCACTGCTTCGGGTGGGTCCGTTGCAAAGGTCAAAATTTGTATGCCCCGCATCAGGCAGATGCCGTCACCATATACGTGAAATATTCGTGGTGTGACGTAAAACAAAAATCAATCAATCAATCAATCAATCATACTAGTAGCCAGAATATTCATTTTCATTTCAGTCAAAGCCAGATTTTTTATTTCCAGCATTTTCTGCGTCAGAATATTCATTTTCAAAAAGTGCCAGTCCCCCTTCAGAATCAAATGGTCGTCCCCTAATATCCATTGAATGTCTTCAAATTTGACCATGACACTGAAATGTCATTTTCAAACTTGATCTGAAAACATTACAGCGTAATGAGATGAATTAATTTCTATCCTCAAATAAAACTGACCCCGACATTTGTCCTTGAACTTCAGTTTAAGCTAATGCATATAGCCTCTTTCTGGAAGATCTAAACATGGTTACATGTATATAGACCATGACAATATATATCGTGTGCCAGTGGCCCACATTCATGTTATACATATACGACTATATACAATGTTAATGTTTGATCTTTTGACCTTGAATATGGAATATTTAATTCATTAGTATAAACTGAGTGTTAAATTCTGAAAAATTATGTTAAAATATAATAAAATCACTGTTACGAGTTTTTAAGGGCCTCTTGGCTTGTGTAAAGTAATCAAAATGATTTATAAAAGAGAGCTAAGTAACATCTATCTTCATCAAAATCTGCAAAGCAATTCCAGAGAAGAAGTCGAAAATGTGAAAAAGTTAACGACGGGCGGACGACGACAGACGATGGACGGCGCACTATGACTATAGCTCACTTGAGCCTTTGGCTCAGGTGAGCTAAAAACCCTTTAACTTGGGCTATAGTATTTAAACTGTTAGTGGTAGAGCTTTGATTCATCATATGTATGTTCCCATGACAAGAGCTTTGTTCCTCCTGACAAGAGCTTTCATTTGATACCATGACTTTTGACCTTGAGTCCTTTGACATATTTTTCAAAAACTTTAACCTGGACTCTATCTTTTAAGTTAATAGTGGTAAGGCATTGATACTTCACATAAAGGTCCCTCATGTCAAGAGCTTTCATTTGATATGATAACCCCTGACCTGGAAATCTGACCCATTTTCAAAAAACTTAAACCTCGGCTATATCATTTGAACCAATAGGGATAGAGCTTTGATAATTCATACATAGGTTGCTCATGTCAAGGGCTTACATTTGATACCATGACCATTGACCTTGGACTTGAAATTTGACCTACTTCTCAAAAACTATTACCTGGGCTTTTTCTTTTAAAAAATTAGAGATCAGGATTTCACATGTAGATTCATTATGACCAGAGCTTTCATCTGGTTAACTTTTGACCTTTACCTTGGACATGACCTTAAACTGAGAAAACATTGAATATACGTCTGACAATGCCCCATCAGTGAGCTATGCTGTCTCCTGACAACTCTTGTTATTATTACAGTAACCAGTGTGTTTCCCTCTGAAAGTCTTAGAGAGATTTATATTCAAATAAATAACTTGAATCACATGCCTTGGCAATGACAAAAATAATATCTTACTGGTGTAAAAATGTACTTTATTGTTCAGAAATACAATTAAAGACATAAAATAACGTGTGTCAATACAATAATCGAATCATATATTTCTGAGATTTCAAATGATCAATTTCTGAATGTCAGAAAATCCAGATATTATTTCATATGAGAGCTACAGAAAAATATATTCACGTATGAAAAATTCACTATTCAGCAAATATGAAAAGGTGAATATTTTATCAGTTTCATCAGTACATCAAGGTTTAGATATAAAGCAATTCAATGTAATATCAACAGGAAGTATAGTCCTACACTGATACGAAGTCCAAGTTCTATGACTTCTACCACATAGTTCAATCGTTTGAATAGGTGTGCTCCATTCTTAAACATTGAATCATTGATCCAGAAGGACACCCCTGCCATATTTTTATTTTGTACATTTTATTGTTGGTTGATTGGTGTTTTATGTTGCTTTCAACAATTTTTCAGTTATATCATGACATGGAAGCAGGAGGTAACCAACCTCTTAAACATAGTGGCGCAACCTGGGAATCGAACCTGGATTGTCGGCACTGCAAGCCAAGCGCTTAACCACAACACCAAGCCTGCCACCCCCTTTTTTATTTTGTACAACTGCACTGTTATGGTGTAGAGATATCTAGCATAACCTGTGAAAAAAAATGTTGATGTAAATATGATCTGCAAGTGTCTGATTCCTCTGATCTACAGGAGTCTTATGTACTGAAAGTGTCTTTCTTATGTATACAGGTTTATTACTTAACTGTTACAGGTGTCTTACATATGAATACAGGAATCTTACTTACCTGTTACAGGTGTCTTACATATGAATACAGGAATCTTACTTACCTGTTACAGGTGTCTTACATATGAATACAGGAATCTTACTTATCTGTTACAGGTGTCTTACATATGAATACAGGAATCTTACATATCTGTTACAGGTGTCTTACATATGAATACAGGAATCTTACTTATCTGTTACAGGTGTCTTACATATGAATACAGGAATCTTACTTATCTGTTACAGGTGTCTTACATATGAATACAGGAATCTTACTTATCTGTTACAGGTGTCTTACATATGAATACAGGAATCTTACTTATCTGTTACAGGTGTCTTACATATGAATACAGGAATCTTACTTATCTGTTACAGGTGTCTTACATATGAATACAGGAATCTTACTTATCTGTTATAGGTGTCTTACATATGAATACAGGAATCTTACTTATCTGTTACAGGCGTCTTACATATGAATACGGGAATCTTACTTATCTGTTACAGGTGTCTTACATATGAATACAGGAATCTTACTTATCTGTTACAGGTTTCTTACATATGAATACAGGAATCTTACTTATCTGTTACAGGTGTCTTACATATGAATGCAGGAATCTTATGTATCTGTTACAGGTGTCTTACTTAAGAAATTTTTTATGGGTTGGTCACTATTATAAGCCAATAGACCACTTGCCGATCTTGTTAATGGCTGTCTTTTTGTCAGAGCTAACACCTTTTGGCGTTGTTTTTCACAGTGACGTCATAATACGTGACATAAATTCATTGTAACGTCACAACGAAAAACAACGCCAAAAGATGTTAGATCGGACAAAAAGACTGCCATTATCAAGATCGGCAAGTGGTCTATTACAAATGCCAAACTTAAGACCTACAATGCATTGCAAATAATACATACCAGTACCGTATAATTACTCATTATTTATACAGTGGCATACAAAGAAATACTAGTCCTATCATTACATAGCAAGGTCACACACACAAAATGAGTGTTTTCCTTTGACACATTCATGAATCACACAAAGTGTGTGTTTACTTTTGACACAGTCATGACACACATACAAAATTTGTGTTTTCCTCTGGCAAATTCATGACAAACATACTAATGTTTGTTTTTCTTTGATACATTCATGACACACACACCATTTCCTTTGATAAAATTAAGATACACTCAAACTAAATCTCTGTTCTCCATTGATACAACCATGACAAACACTATGTGTTTTCCTTCGATACACTTACGACAAAACACACTAAATGCGTGTTTTCCCATATTCATGACACACACACATAATATGGGCTTTTCTTTGATACATTTATGACACACACACACTAAATGTACATTTTTCTTTAATACATTTACGATACACTCTAAATGTATGTTTCCTTTACATACATTCCTCACACACACAAACACACTACAGTTTAATGTGTGTTTTCCTTTGACACATTCATGACATCTGAACCAAATTTTAAGAACTACACAGAAATTCCAGATTTAGAACAATATTGAGTCAGTTCTGATATTATGGATCACAATTTAGTTAAGAGAGATCATATTGTCAGTCTCATTTTAAGATAGCACCACAATGCCTCTCCAGACAATGACCAGCTGCCGATCATCATGTGTTCGGTATCAGCCAGGTTTATCCTTCGTCTGAGCCTGGCTCTGTTTCTGAGACTCAGCCTCTGCGTGGAGTAACGCCATACGCTTTCTCTGGTAATGCTGCCAATGAAGCAGTTGTTGATCGTCAATGAACTTGGCACACTGCGCGTTGACCATCTCTTTACGGAAATGTTCATACTGTAGGAGTTCTAAGAAATGTAAACTCTGAGGGTACCTAAAAATAATTGCGTCGCATCTTAAATATAACCGCAGATGATTATAGAAAAAGCGTTCACAAAAACTATAATCAATCCCATATTTTCTTTATAAATAAGCCTTCAATGGTTGGTTGGTTGATTGGAGTTTTACGTCGCTTTCAACTACTTTTCAGTAATAATGCGCCATGGAAGCAGGAGGTAACCAAACTCTTAAAAATAGTGACGAAACCCGGGAATGGAACCTGGATAGTTGGTGCCGCAAGCCAAGCGCTTAACCACTACGCCAAGATATAATAATGTAATTTGAGAATCTAACAACAAGTCTTTTGTCTGTTTCTTGTTTTCAGTCAAGCCATAATTATTTAACTTTAATATGTGGTGACAGCATCTGTATGATGCATTGCAAAGAAATTTAGACCTACATGTATGTAACAGTCCCATCTGAAGCATGGAGAAATGTTTGAATACTTTTATCTGCCTCTAGGGTCTTTTTTAAATTTTCTAATCTTAAAGCAGGACAATGATGAGCAACCTACATGATTCATACCCGAGACCTCTCAGTCGCAAGCTAAGCACCTTACCAACCGGGTGACACTGGCTTTTAATAGAAAACTGAGATACCAGTACATTTTCCTAAATGGAAAATCTTCATACTTCATAGAATTAAAATGTCCTTACTTTTAAAATGTGGCTGTGAGCAAAATTTGAAGAAATTATATGTAACTTTTTTTTAAAAATTTCCTTTGAATCCAAACCTTAGATATACTGGGAATGCAAATGAAGGAAAATTAGACATGAATAACCAGTGATGCAGTTTGGAAATAGCTATGGCAGAGAGGAAGGAGAAACTTACTTGAGAAATTTAGCGTATTTCGGTTCCTTCCAATATTGTAGATACTTCAGGTAATTCACAAAGGTTTGATCTTTAAAATAACCTCTTTGTGCTAGAACTAGAAGACAGAAGACATATTATTTATTAAAGATATGCCTTTAAAAATAAACACAAATCAAAGGTAATTTAAATATTTATTTAAAATTAATATACATGTGAAATTATTTTCACATAACCGAGCACTGATAACTATAAATATAATGATAAATATCTGACAGCTAAAAAGGCAGTTTTGTGTTGGGACTCAAAAATTATTGAAATGGAAAATAAATAGGTTGGTTGGTTGATTTCAAAGAAGTCTAAGGTCACTTTTGATAATTAGTCTGACTGAAGAGAAAAGCCTGAGTATCGTATTCGAATGACAGATCAGGGCAAATTATATATCTACTGCTTGCATATTATCTGAATGTGAAAGATGTTTGCTACATCATAGTACACGATTCAATTCTGGAGACTTTATACTTTGACCATGAAATACTAAAACAAAAGTTTTTTTTTTTTTTTTTTTTTTTTTTTTTTTTTTTTTATCATTTATTTTCAATAATGCCCGTATTCACAGTTTTCGATCATTTCGGGCAAAATACACGATTCAATTCTGGAGACTTTATACTTTGACCATGAAATACTAAAACAAAAGTTTGATAACTTACAATTGAGATAATTTGGATTTGCAAGGCATTGTACAAATTCTAACTCTATCTGGAATCTCTGTCTCTGCTGTTCCTCTGTCTCTAAATGATAAAAAATGGATAAAAATATAATCATGAACTACTAAACATTGCTCTACCATTTCCATTCTCTTGTTCACTGTGATTGTTAGGACATCATAAACCTTTATGTTGTCCACATCAAGGATAACTAAAATTGATACCAGTTAGTGACTCTGGACAAATCAACGGTGGCCGTGCCTGCAATATTGTGTGTTGCAAGAGTTAAATGTTATTAGATTTGAAATTAGAATGTCCTAATCTATAGTTTAATTATTTCACCTATACTTCGTTCATGGACATATACATGTTCAAGATGGTGATTCACCTGCCCTTGATTAAAACTCACTCTATGAATTTCTACATACATACATGTGTATATCAATGTAAGGTCACAGAAGTGTACATGTATACAGATGACTGTTCCTTCACTGACTTCATGTATATCTAAGTTCCATGGTCAACTGACTAAACAAAATGCTCTGATTCATAAAATATTATTGTCAAATTGTCTAAGATTTTACCATTCATCGTTTATAGGGTATACAAGTAAGTATATATTACCACACTACAGTAGGGTCTGGGACGTTCCGCCCCGAAAGACCTTTCGACCCAAGACCTTTCGTCCCAAGACCTTTCGCCCCATTTTTTCAATTTAATGAATACCAAATAAATATAGATACATGATTTATTCAACTAATTCAACAAATTCATTTAAAAATACATGCCTTTTCTACATTAAAAAAAAGTTTCAACAACTTAAGTAAGTTAAATCTAAGTGAGCCCTAGATATAATGCTATAAAAACATGATTTATTAGTTAAAACAACAGTAAACAGGCGTATTAAAATGTTTGTTACTGTAATAAATAAAAGTGTTTGGAAATCTATTCACAGGACATTTAATCAAACAAAATTATGAATAGAAGGGATAGTAGCTGACATTTCTAAATAACACAATTTGAAAGTAATTATTGATAGTTAGTTATCGATATATGCATTAAATATACTCATTTTAAGCTTGATGAAATACTGAAAAATGGGGAAAAATTCTGATAAGATATACTTTGTATGATTAAATAAAAGATAATTAGTTTCAAATCAACATTTTTACTTTGGACATTATAATAATATTACATTTAAAGTAAATTCGGAGCGAAACGTCTCGGAACGTATGGTCTTTCAGAGCGAAACGTCCCAGGACGAAACATGCTTTCGGGGCAAAACGTCCCGTTATCCTACAGTACATATCCCGATCCAATATCACGGCGCTCGGTAGTTGGAATTTACCGGGGAAACTTTGTGAGCCTATAAAATCAAAACTACTCAATATATTTGGATGAAACATGGATATGTATTAGATATTATCCTAATCTATCTCCGGGTGCCCTTTCCATCCCCTCACCCCCTGTACTTTTCTTCCGGACTTCATTTAGTTGCGCCGACCAGAACGTGAACCCTTACAGGGTTTCACCAGATCTTGATATGCAATGGAACAATTAGAGAAGCGGAATAAAGATATGATTTTAATCAGATTGTTCAAAATTTTTGTACATTTTTAAATTAATGGAAGAAGAAGAAAACTTGAAACAGTGAGAAAAATCAAAAAGAGACAAATGTTACCTTGGGGCCCAGGAACAGAGTTTTGTCGAAGCCCTGACATCGCCATTTCGATTTTGTTACTCTTTAAAGATATATAGATACATTAAATTAAATACGCAAAAAAGTAATGATCAACGCTGGACAATAACTTTGCAGCAAATGAACTGGCCGTCCGATCCAACTGTTAAAGTTATATCGTCATAAATGTAGTTCGTTCCAAATTATCATGAAACTTCTCTACTTGATTTAGTTTTTTTTATGTTAAAAGTTTCCAAATACTAATTATTAAATTGTTTTGATTTATGCAAATGAAATTTTATTCATATCCTTTTATTCTGTGATGATAATAATAATAAAATATAATACATTTAACACGGAATTATTTTCTCCGTTTTAGATTTCGGTTTTATAATTTCACACAGCTTACAATGAGGTATTATAGTAGTGCACTGCTACATCTTAGCACCAGCCTAAGCGAGGTATTATAGTAGTGCACTGCTACATCTTAGCACCAGCCTAAGCACCATGAAGAGCGCATGCGCGTAGCTTACTTTCGAATTTGAATAATAATATAAACAACACGTTCTCAGGATTCAGTTGGTAAAATGTTTTATTATTTCTTATAAATTCCTTTGACGAATCACAGCTTATTTCCCTATGGCCAACTATTTAAGGTATCAGTAATATTTGTCCCCAAGACAACTCGTCACAAGATAACTTGTACAGTGCAGTACTGTACTGTCAAACACCAGTGGCGGATCCATGATTTCCGAAAGCTTGGACCGCGTGTGAAAGTCAAGAATTACCCATAACACTCGGCCATTTTGGGTGTCAAATCTGGAGTTTTATTCATTGTTTGAGTGTTTCAACCTTATTATCAACCTGCCTTGTACATTTGTGGCTAAAAAGGGAGAGGGGGCAGGCCACATGGATCCGCCACCAAGTACCCTACTTATATCTGGTGGACACTACTAGAACTAGCAACATAAATATATCTGTACTATGTGACTACAAAATACATACAGTACTGTGGCAGATCCAGGATTTTTTGAAAATGGGGGCACATTTGTATTATCCAACCTACTCCCCCCCCCCCCCCCCTCTAAATCTTAACAGTCAGAACAGACCTTCCCATCATGTCCAGTGCACATTGCAACTACATTTGCAAATCATCCAAACATAACATGACTGTTGCAGTTGCCATACAGTGTTACTGGCGCCATGCATATACATGTATCTGTACTATATGGCTAGCAAAATACAAATATCTGTATTACATCACTAGTACCATCCATACGGGTATATCTGTATACTACATGACTAGCACCATACAATATATGTCCTATACATGTGACAAGCAACATACATATATCTGTACTACAGGACTATATAGCAACATACATATATCTGTACTACATGACATTAGAACCATACATTTATCTCTACTTAAGTACTACATGCCTAGCACCATACATATGTCTGTACTACATGACTATCACCATACAATATATGTCCTATGTGACTAGCACCATACATATATCAGCACTATACATTAATCTGTACTTCGGGACTAGTGCAATACATTATATCTGTCTAAAGAACTAGCACCTTACCTATTTTATGTACTACATGACTAGCACCATACATACCCACGGTATATATACAGGACTAGCACCATACACATATCTACTACACAGCAAGCAGACTGGGATGATGCCACAATTATGTGGTCTTTCACTTTAATGGAAGAAAAAGAAGCACCATACATATACATGTAATAAATAACTAGCACCATACATATATCAGTACTACATGACTAGCACCATACATATAGCTGTACTACAGGACTAGAACCATACATATATATGCACTACATGACTAGAACCATACATATATCTGTACTACATGACTAGACCCATACATATATGTGTGCTACAGGACAAGCACCATGCACATACATATTCTAAATGAGTAGCACCATGCATATAGATGTGTTGCTTGACTAGTACCATACATATATATGTACTACATGACTAGCTCCATACATTTATCTGTACTACAGCACGAGCACTTGCATCATACATATACATGTTCTACATGACTAGCGCCATACATATACATGTGTTGCATGACTAGCACCATACATATATCTGTGCTACATGACTAACACCATACACATACATTCACTGCATAACTAGCACCATACATATAAATGTCCTACATGACTACTAGCATGTATATATCTGTCCTGCAGGACTAGTACATGTGACATGCTTATACATCTTCTACAGGACTAGTGCCATACAATATATGTACTACATGACTAGCGTCATGACTAACACCACATTTTTTTATACTTAAGGACAAGTGCAATACAGATATCTGTGCTAAAGGATAAGCATTATACATATAACTTTCCTACACGGCTAGAACCATACATATATCTATACTACAGGACTAGCACCATACATATATCTGTACTACATGACAAACACCATACATATATTTGCACTACATGCCTAGCATCATTCATATATCTCTACTACATGAGTAATGCCCTACGTATGCATGCACTACATAACCAGTGCAATACATATATATGTTTACATGACTATAGTGCCATACATATATAGCTGTACTACAAGACCAGAACCATACATATATCTGTAATACAGGACTAGCATCATACATATGCATGTACTACATAGCTACACCATACATATATCTGTACTAGTACTACAGGACTAGCACCATACATATAGCTGTGCTACATGACTAGCACCAAACACATACATTCACTGCATAACTAGCACTATACATATAAATGTCCTATATGACTATTAGCATACTAGTACATATATCTGTCCTGTAGGACCAGTACATGTTACATACTTATACATCTCATACAGGACTAGTGCCATACAATACATGTATATGTACTACATGACTAGCGTCATGACTAGCACGACATTTTTTTACACTTAAGGACAAGTGCAATACAGATATCTGTGCTAAAGGACTAGCACCATACATATATCTATCCTACAGGGCTGGAACCATACATATATCTGTACTACAGGACTAGAACCATATATAAATATATATCTGTTCTACATGACAAACACCATACATATATCTGCACTACATGCCTAGCATCATACATATATCTGTACTACATGAGTAATGCACTACATATGGATGCACTACATAACCAGTGCCATTCATATAAATCTAATGTTCTACATGACTAGCATCATACATATAGCTGTACTACAGGACTAGCACCATATATATGCATGTTTTACAGGACTAGCACCATAGATATACATGTTCTACAAGAATATATATCTATATACTATATTACATACAGACTATACGACTAGTGCAATATACATGTCTGTGCTAAAGGACTAGCACCATACATATATTTGTCCTACAGGACTAGAGCCATACATAAATCTGTAATACAGGACTAGCACCATACGTGTTCTACAGGACTAGCACCATACATATACATGTTCTACAAGAATATATATCTATATACTACATTACATACAGACTATAGGACTAGTGCACTACACATGTCTGTGTTAAAGGACTAGTACCATACATATATCTGTAATACAGGACTAGCACCATACATAACTACACCATGCATATATCTGTACTACATGACAAATACCATACATATATCTGTACTACATGAGTAATGCCATACCTATACATGCCCTACATAAACAGGGCCATACATATATATGTTCTACATGATTAGCACCATACATATATCTGTACTACAGGACTAGCACCATACATATACCTGATCTACAGGACTAGCACCATACATATACATATTGTACAGGAATATGTATCTATATACATGGACTACATTACATGCAGACTACAAACTATCATTATAGATATAAATTAACTTCATTGCTAACACATCATTTTTGTACATATATCATTATTATCATTTTCATGAATTATACCTGTCTTCTCTACAATTTAATGATTTGTTTGCAGAAAATAGTGAGGGACAATTTTTCTAAATCTGAGAGTCCATTTTCCTAAAATTCAAGATTTCTGTATACAATAGAACTGGAGAATACTGGTGATGGTATAAATCCAGTATTATTTAGGATACTGGCACAACTAGTATCCATGCCGGCAACCACAATTTATGTTTTCATCTTTCTTGACATAACTAATAGAGATACAAAGTGAAATATTAAATTTTATAAGTAATTTCTTTTGTGTAATTGAAGCATTATGTTATAAAATTAAATAACAAATGTTGTATTTTCAGATCATAAAACATAATCGAACAAGTATGGCCTATGCAAGTAAGTATTGAATGTAAATTCATTAAAGATAAAATCTGTAAATAAACATGTTTCTTATTTTGTTAACAGTGCAAAGAAAGAAGATGGGAATTACACGTATAATATACAACATATAACAGTGGGTGCTATTTTCTCATATCTGTACTAAAGTTCATCACTTGAATTTCCAATTTCCAGTCTAATTCTATTCCACAAATTTATCAATATATTAATTTATTTGGTGTAACTTTTATACCTTTCAGGTTTTACAAAAAAGAAGAACTGGAATAAGATTCAGTTCAACAGTATACACACAAGTGCAATACAAATATCTGTACTACATTACTAGAACCATACATATATCTGTACTACAGGACTAGCACCATACATATATCTGTACTACAGCACTAGCACCATACATATAAATGTACATGACTAGCTCCATACATTTATCTGTACTACAGCACTTTCATTATACATATACATGTGTTGCATAACTAGAACCATGTACATACATGTTCTAAATGACTAGCATCATACATATATCTGTACTGTAATACTAGAACCATAAATCTGTCTTTACTACAGGATTAGTAACACACAGGACATACATATATCTGTACTACAGGACTAGAACCATACAGATATCTGTACTATAGGACTAGCACTATACATATATCTGTACTATAGAACTAGCACCATACATAAATCTGTACTACAGGACTGGAACCATACATATATCTGTACTATAAGACTAGCACCATAAATATATCTGTACTACATGTATAAGACTAGCACCATACATATATCTGTACTATAGGACTAGCACCATACATATATCTGTACTATAGGACTAGCACCATACATATATCTGTACTATAGAACTAGCACAATACATACATCTGTACTATAGAACTAGCACCATACATACATCTGTACTATAGAACTAGCACCATACATACATCTGTACTACAGGACTGGAACCATACATAAATCTGTACTATAGGACTGGAACCATACATATATCTGTACTATAGGACTAGCACCATATATATATCTGTACTATAGGACTAGCTCTATGCAGCATTGACTTTATGTACTAGAACTGTAATAAACAACCAGGGTAGGTGAAAATATACTTCAACATTTGTATTTAGCGTTTTCATGTGTGTTTTAAGATTGATATGATAGTATAGGTAATGTTTTATAATTACATTCAGCAGTCATGATTGATGGATCAGGTCTCAGCATCAGGAAACAATTTATCATTAAGTCAAAAGTTCTTGGACTTTAACTTTAAGTGTGAAGTACTAGGATATTCTCATTTGCATTGTACAACAGTATCGGGTATTACATATTACAAATGTTAAATTTCAAGGTTAACTCTAAAGTTTAGAAAGAAGTTTACAATTGTTTCCCGATACTTGGACTAGATCTCTTCATCTACATGTTATGTACAGCTTGTTTCTTGAGTAAATTGTCAGTCAGGATTTCCTAGTGTATTAAGTGTCAATACATACACACATACACACACAAACACACACACACATTTTAGATCAGTGACTTGCATAATATACACTGTAAATAACAATAATACCATTAGTTTTGCTATTTACTTAGCACAAGAAAAGAAATGTAAGCTAATTAAAAATCAGCTACATGCATTATATATTTATATACCAGTTTATACATACACATACATATAATCTCAAATACTTCACTTAATGTGCTAGCTGTTTAAATGCATTTTCAAACTTCCGTAATTTTCCTTGAAGATGAAAATAACAACTGTTGTCTTTTATCTTTTCAGATCGGATTGGATGTTACAGTTTTTAATATTTTTGTATTCACTAAAAGGACTTTCCAGGCAAAATTTCTATAAGATCTCTGTTTCTGCAATTTTTCAAAAACTTTCCTATTGGATTTGTTGGTGTTGTGTACAGCTACTAAACTTGCCTCATTCTTTTTGTACGGCCACATAAAATGTTGGCTTATGCTATACCACTGTTGTCTGTCTGTCCCACCTATCTTGTCTTTGCAACTCTTCCTAAACCTGTGGGGGATTTAGATGAGACTTTGTACAATAAAAGAACACCATATAAAGATGTGCATATTGGAAGGGGAATGCTGTACCAATAAATTACAGGATTTATGGCCCTTGGACTAAGATTTTCTTAAGATACCTTGTCTTCACAACTCAACCTCTAAAAGCTTTTGGGGGATATTGATGAAACTAGGTACAAAGAAAGAACACCCTATTAAAATGTGCATATTGGAAAGAGAATGCTGTCCAAAACATTACATATGACTCTTCGACTTAAAGTTATTCAGATCTGGTCTTCATAACTCCTCTTCAACCCTTTAGATGAAACATGGTATAAAGAAAAAATAATATATGAAGATGTGCATATTAGAAGAGGAATGCAGTTCAAAACATTTTACAGTAGTTATGACTTTTGGACTTGAATTTTTCTATGCAAGATAACTTGTCTTTGCAAGTCCTCCTAAATCCTTTAGAGGGTGTTGATGAAACATGATACAAAGAAAGAACACCATATGAAGACTTGCATACTGGAAGGGGAATACTTTCCAAAACAATTTACAGAGTTATGAGATTTGGACTAAAATTTTTCTGTGCAAAATATTATGCCTTCACAACTCCCCCTAAACCCTTTTTATTTGTTGAGATCCAATATTTGTTCTTTTTGTGGTCGTCATGAGTTTCTGGTAGTTCCAAACTACATAATAGCATTGTCATACACTTCTGATGGCCTTTCATGTATTCTTTCATTTTGAATCATCGAAAAGCATTGTTTTCAGCTACAAATTATTTAATTATTTAGATGAATCTTGTAAAGACTTTTGTCTTGTTGCCATTAAACCATGTTAATTTGTTATGGAATGTTATTTCTTCATACAATGAATTTGAATGCATATATCATAATCTGTCAGATATCCGGAAGTTTAATTAAAACAGATCAATAAAAAAATCTCGCACACACAAAGGTGTTATTTTAATGAAATATAAGGCTATGAAAGAGAAGAAAGATGACATCTGACACAATTAAATAAGTTGCTACTGACATGGAAATAATAAAAGAATGAGCATACAAAAAGACATTACAGAAACATTCGTTTATATTGCAGTTGTGGTACCATTTTGGGACACTCAATTGATGTTACAGGTGTCGCTTAATTGGTGTGGTTAACCAGTTTACGAGTTCACCCTCCCACTATCCATAAAAGCAGTACTATCAAAGAGCAAACATTTAAACATTTATAAATATTCCTCCATATAGAGAACAAGGATCAATTGGCTGTTCAAGTTGAGAGGTCATAAAAATAGGACCTAAATATCATTATGAAATAAAGGTATAAAAATATTTCGTGACATCAACTTGAAGAAACCATGCTTTGCCTATTTGAAAGCTGTCTCTGCTCTGTTGGAGTCCTGACTAACAGGCAGAGAGGACGAGGATCAGGACTTTATCCCCTCTGAAATATTCTAGATAAAGGCTGTCATAGCGTCCCTTCGCCCCATTAATATATATATATATATATATATATATATATATATATATATATTTATATACCATTGATCTCAAGCACCAGCCAGATGAAAGGAGAATAATTGAAGCATTGGGGAAAATAAAATGCACCTATACTTCAAACATTGGATAGGTAAAGCATTTCTATTTCAAACACCGAGCATATACCTGAAATATACATCGAACATCGGGCTAAAATCACCTTTGCTTCAAACAACTGGCATGAATCGGCTTTATTTCAAACAAGTAAGGTAATTGGTTCGGGCATCTTTGCCGTTAATATATCAATACCGGACTGGTAAATGGCAAACCTTGGACAAGTTAAACAAGTATAAAAGAACCAGCAGGCAAATGAATGAAGTATATCTGAAGTTTGCATGCATTCATTCCTAACCCCCACCCCTTTAAGAGTGTTGGAGTATCAAGAAGAACTTGCGATTATGACGCATTTTGAGCTTAGATGACAATGTGAAGACTGGAATATTCGTGGAGTAGAAAAATCAGGAGAAGTCGAGTTAATTATCAGGTTATAAGTCTGTCATATTTCTCTCTCTCTCTCTCTCTCTCTCTCTCTCTCTCTCTCTCTCTTGTTTATGCACTGCATTATAAGTCGTGCGCACCAGCCAGTTTTTATGTCTTGCGAACGATATAATTATCCCGTGCGCACGACTTCTTGTGTCGTGCGAACGACATAACTATCTCGTGTTCAATACTTAGTAGGTCGTGCGCACGACTTAGTAAGTCGTACGTACGCGGTAATTATTTTTCCACATGTCCCTTCCATACTTCCGTAGAAATGTATGTTTCTATAGGGCTTACGTGACCGAATGGTAAACAGCATCGCGCTTAAACGCATTTAGTCTCTCACCTCTAGACGGTACAGGTTCGAGTCTCGCTGGGTTGATAATGTGTATTTATACATAAATCAAAACTGTAATTGAAATTCTCCTCCATCTGAAGCACCCGGAAGATGAATGAACTATACCTACAGCTACACCTACAGATAACCTCTTGCAACTCCTGTGTTTACGAGTTCTAAAAATGTTTTAATGGCCCAACCCCACCACACAAGTCAAGTTCTTTTCTATGGAATTTAGCCCAAATAGTCATATCCTCTTCAATAATAAGTCTACCCATGTGTGGACCTAATCGTGTAGCGCAGATATAAGTAAAGTTCTGCTTCTATAGTATAAATATATGTATGATGCTACTCATGTAGCAAAGCCAGTGTGGTCTAGTGGATGAGGTGCTCATATTGAGACCGAAAGTTCCGGGGTTCGATTCCCGCCTTGGGCACATCTGTGTTTTGTCGTTCGGATGAGACAATTAAAACCGAGGTCCAGTGTCACGGTAGGCGTGGCACGTAAAAGATCCCTCCCTGCTTCGTGTAGGTCCGTTGTATAGGCAGAAATTTCGATGCAATGTATCAGGCAGGTGCCATCACCATATATGTGAAATAATGGTGGCGTGACGTTAAACAATAATGAATCAATCAATAATCAACCACTTATAGCAAAGATGTATGTAAGGTACTAGTCTTATGGACAAACGTATGTATGGTACGAGTCTAATAGTACAAATATATGTATGGTGCTACTCTTATAGAAGAAATGTACATCTATGTATGATGCTGGTTCGATAGTACAAAAATGTATGTTGACAGTCCCATGGAACAATGTGCATGGTGCTAGTCCTATAAAAGTGATATATGTATGGTGCTAGTCTTATGGTATGGGAATTTGTATGGCGTTAGTCACGAAGTGCACATGTATGTATATCGCTAGTCCAATAGTGCAGGTATGGGTATGCCATTAGTCCTATAGATCTAGTATATATACATGTATGGTGCTAGTCCTGAAAACGAGAACAAGAGATTCGCCTGTTCGATGTCGAAAACTTCGTGTAGTCATTAATAAAGCTATTCTCGCCTCCTTGTCGTCCTTCATGTCAGTCCCGTAGTACAGATACTTGTATGGTGTTAGTCCTGTAGTACATATATAGGCATGGTGCTAGTCCTGTAGTAAAGATATATGTATGGTGCTAGTCTTATAGTACAGATATATGTATGGTGCTAGTCTTATAGTACAGATATATGTATGGTGCTAGTCTTATAGTACAGATATATGTATGGTGCTAGTCCTGTAGTACAGATATAGGCATGGTGCCAGTCCCGTAGTACAGATATTTGTATGGTGCTAGTCTTATAGTACAGATATATGTATGGTGCTAGTCCTATACTACAGATATATGTATGGTGTCAGTCCCGTAGTACAGATATTTGTATGGTGCTAGTCCTGTAGTTCAGATATATGTATGGTGCCAGTCCCGTAATATAGATAATTGTATGGTGCTAGTCCTGTAGTACAGACATAGGCATGGTGCTAGTCCTGTAGTAAAGATTTTTGTATGGTGCTAGTCCTGTAGTACAGATGTAGGTATGGTGCTAGTCCTGTAGTACATATATATGTATGGTGCTAGTCCTATAAAAGTAATCCATGAATGGTATTAGTTCTGTAGGAAATATTTATGTATGTTGACAGTTCTGTAGTACATATATATGTATGGTGCTAGTCTTATAGTACAGATATATGTATAGTGCTAGTCCCGTAGTACAGATATAGGCATAGTGCCAGTCCCGTAGTACAGCTATTTGTATGGTGCTAGTCTTATAGTACAGATATATGTATGGTGCTAGTCCTTTAGTTCAGATATATGTATGGTGCTGGTCCTGTATTACAAATATATGTATGGTGCTAGTCCTGTATTAGAGATATATGTATGGTGCCAGTCCCGTAGTACAAATATTTGTATGGTGCTAGTTATGTAGTACAGATAAAGGCAAGGTGCTAGTCCAGTAGTACATATATATGTATGGTGCTAGTCCTATAGTATAGATACATATATGGTGCCAGTCCTGTATAACAGATATAGCTATGGTGCTTGTCCTGTATTACAGATATATGTATGGTGCCAGTCCCATAGTACAGATATTTGTATGGTGCTAGTCCTGTAGTATACATATAGGCATGGTGCTAGTCCTTTAGTAAAGATATAGGTATGGTGCTAGTCCTGTAGTAAAGATATATATATGATGCTAGTCCTGTAGTACAGATAGGCATAGTGCTAGTCCTATAGTACATATATATGTATGGTGCTAGTCCTATAAGAGTAATCTATGAGTGGCATTAGTCCTGTATGACATATTTATGTATGGTGCCAGTCCTGTAGTACATATATATGTATGGTGCTAGTTATGTAGTATAGATATATGTATGGTGACACTCCCATAGTACAGAAATATGTAAGCCGGCGTGGCCTAGTGGTATCGCGTCGGACTCTTGATCGGAAGGCCGGGGTTCGATTCCCGCTCTGGTCATGCCGGTGTGATGTCTTTCGGATGAGACAGTAAAAACCGTGCCCCGTGTCGTGGTATACATGGCACGTTAAAGATCCCTCACTGCTTCGGGTGGGTCCGTTGCAAAGGTCAAAATTCGTATGCCCCGCATCAGGCAGATGCCGTCACCAAATACGTGAAATATTCGTGGTGTGACGTAAAACAACAATCAATCAATCAATCAGAAATATGTACGGTGCTGGTCTTGTGATACAGATATATGCATGGTGCCAGTCTTATAGTACAGATATATCCTTTAGTTCATAAATATGTATGGTGCTAGTCTTATAGTACAGATATATGTATGGTGCTAGTCCTTTAGTTCAGATATATGTATGGTGCTGGTCCTGTATTACAAATATATGTATGGTGCTAGTCCTATATTAGAGATATATGTATGGTGCCAGTCCCGTAGTACAGATATTTGTATGGTGCTAGTCCTGTAGTACAGATAAAAGCAAGGTGCTAGTCCAGTAGTACATATATATGTATGGTGCTAGTCCTATAGTACAGATACATGTATTGTGCCAGTCCTGTATAACAGATATAGCTATGGTGCTAGTCCTGTATTACAGATATATGTATGGTGCTAGTCCTGTAGTATAGATATAGGCATGGTGCTAGTCCTTTAGTAAAGCTATATGTATGGTGTAGTCCTGTAGTACAGATAAAGGCATGGTGCTAGTCCTATAAAAGTAGTCTATGAATGGTATTAGTTCTGTAGGGCATATTTATGTATGATGCCAGTCCCGTAGTAAATATATATGTATGGTGCTAGCCTTATAGTACAGATACATATATGGTGCCAGTCCTGTATAACAGATATATGTATGGTGCTTGTCATGTATTACAGATATATGTATGGTGCTATAGTCCTGTTATACAGATATTTGTATGGTGCTAGTCCTGTAGTACAGATATAGGCATAGTGCTAGTCCTATAAATGTAAGTTTTGAATGGTATTAGTCCTGTAGGACATATTTATGTATGGTGCTAGTCCTGTAGGACATATTTATGTATGGTGATAGTCCTGTAGGACATATTTATGTATGGTGCTAGTCCTGTAGGACATATTTATGTATGGTGCTAGTCCTGTAGTACAGAAAGGCATGGAGCCAGTTCTGTAGTACATATATATGTATGGTGACAGTCCCATAGTACAGATATATGTACGGTGCTAGTCCTGTGATACAGATATATGCATGGTGCTAATTCCGTAGTACAGATATTTGTATGGTGCTAGTCTTATAGTACAGATATATGCATGGTGCTAGTCCTGTTATACAAATATATGTATGGTGCCAGTCCCGTAGTACAGATAGATGTATGGTGCTAGTCCTGTAGTACAGATAGATGTATATGGTGCTGGTTCCGTAGTACAGATAAATGTATGGTGCTAGTCTTGTAGTACAGATATATGTATGGTGCCAGTCCAGTAGTACTACAGATATATGTACAGTGCTAGTTCTGTTGTGCCAAATTGGGCATGGGGCTAGTCCTGTAGTACGGATATATGTATGGTGCTAATCCTGCAGTACAGATATATGTATGATGGTCGCAGTTCGGGGGTTCGAGGATATATGTATGGTGCTAGTTATGTAGTATAGATATATGGATGGTGATCACAGTACCGTAGTACGGATATATGGAAGGTGCTAGTCTTGTAGTAAAGATATAGGCATGGTGTTAGTCTTGTAGTAAAGATATATGCATGGTGCTAACCCTGTGGTACAGATATATGTATGATTGTAGTCCCGTAGTACAGATAATTGTATAGTGCTAGTCCAATAAAAGCGATCTATGAATGGCATTAGTAGCACATATAAATGCATGGTGCTAATCCTGTAGCAGAGATATATGTATGGTGCCAGTCCCATAGTACAGATATATGTACGGTGCTAATTCTGTAGTACAGATATAGGCAGAATGCTTAAGTCATGTAGCACATATACATGTATGGTGCTAGACCTGTAGGACAAATGGCTCTAATCCTGTAGCACAGATATATGTATGTGCTAGTTCTATATTATAAATGTATGGATGAGATAGGGTTAGCTTCTACCTTAGTTTAATAATTTTTTAACCCAAACATATGGAAGCTCTGTCCGTCAAGTCTTAATTTAATGATTCCACTGAAGCTGATAGAATATAACAAAGACCATCATCAGACCTGGTCACACGGACAAAATATTTATCAATGCCTCTACCAGAAGGCAAATTGTAACGTAAAATGACATGCAGTTCTTGATACGTGGGTCTGAAGCCAATTTAAGTACACTAGACCATTTTCCAAGGAAGCTAACCAAGGAGGCAATTCAAATGGCTTACAAACATACATATGGTGCTAGTCCTACACTTCCCTTGCAGACATATGTTCCAGTGCTAATCGGACTGTAGTACTGATATTTATATGGAAGACATATCCTGTAGCAGATACAAGTAGGCTCATCCTACCTAAATTGAACTTTGAATTTGTCAGAACCCTGACAAACTGCATCAAGGATGACTTTTAATCAATCTAAATGTTAAAGATAATTAAACCATGCACTCTCTCTTGAATTGAAAACCTTGTATATGAAATGAAAATTCAAGGAAGATAATATTGCAAGATAATCTAATTTCTGTGGTGGCGCTGAACCCAGATCCACTCGACATCAAGATATTAAGCACTTTGCTGATAACCACAAATATTGGATCCCAACAAACAAAAAGGGTTTAGAAGGAGTTGTGAAAGCATAGTATTTTGCATCATAAAATCTTAAAGCCAAAAGGTCAAAACTCTGTAAATTGTATTGGAAAGCATTTCCCTTCCATTATGCATTAGTCTTCATTTAAAGAGTGTTCTTTCTCTGTCCCACGTTTCATCAAAATCCCCCAGAGGGTTAAAGGAGGACTTGCATAGACAAGCTTGAGATATCTTTCAAAGAAAAGGTTGATTCCAAAGGTCATGACTTCTGTAAATTGTTATTGGACAGTGAGCATTCCCCTTCTAATATGCACATCTTCATATGGTATGTGTTCTTTAATTCTTTATTCAAAGTTTCATCAAAGTCATATCTAAAGGGTTAAGAGGAGTTATGAAGCCGAGATATTTTGCATAGAAAAATCTAAGAAACTTAAAGTCGAAAAGCCAAAACTCTTGTAATGTTTTTTCGACAGCATTCTCCTTTCAATATACACATTTAACAGGGTGTAGCGTTCTTTCTTAATTGTACACAGAATCCCCCAAAAAGCTTTAGGAGGATGAGTTGTGAAGACAAGGTATCTTAAAAAAAATCTAAGTCCAATGGCCATATGCATGACTCTTGTAATTTATTGGTACAGCATTGCCCTTCCAATGTGCACATCTTTATATGGTGTTCTTTCATAATATGCCAAGTCTCATCTCACAGGTTTAGGAGGAGTTGCAAAGACAAGATAGGTGAGAGTCAGACAGACAATCGTGGTATAGCATGAGCTCACATTTTATGTGGCCATCCAGAAAGAATGAGGCAAGTTTAGTAACTGTACACAACACAAACAAATCCAATAGGAAAGTTTTTATTTTAAATTTACAGAAATTTATTTCACATAGGAACAGAGATCTTTTAGAAATTCTGCCTGGAAAGCACTTTATGTAAATCCAAAAATATTCACAACTGTCACATACGATCCAACCTGAAAAGATAAAAGACAACAGTTAATTATTACTTTCATCTTCAAGGAAACTTACAGAAAAATGCATTTTTAAAAACAGCTAGCACTTTAAGTGAAGTATTTGAGATTACCAAATGTAACTGTCCTGTCCCTTTGGTTTGCTTAATATATGCATGGTGATAGCCCTGTAGGACAGAAAATTTGTAAAGTGCTGGTCCTGTAGGACAGATATATATGTATGGTGCTAGTACTGTAGGACAGATATATGTATGGTGCCAGTCCTATAGTACAAATATATGTATGGTGCTAGTCATATAGCACAGATATATGTATGGTTCTAGTCCTGTAATACAGATTTATGTATGGTTCTAGTCCTGTAGTACAGATATATGTATGGTGCTAGTCATGTAAAACATATATATGTATGGTGCTAGTCAAGCAACACATGTATATGCTTGGTGCTAGCCATTTAAAACATGTATGTGCATGGTGTTAGTCCTGTATTACATATATATGTATGGTTCTAGTCATGTTGTACATATATATGCATAGATCTAGTCCTGCAGTACAGCTATATGTATGGTGCTAGTCATGTAGAACATATGTATGTATGGTGCTAGTCATGTAGTGCATGCATATGTATGGCATTACTGATGTAGTACAGATATATGTATGGTGTTTGTCTTGTAGTACAGATATATGTATGGTGTTTGTCATGTAGTACAGATATATGTATGGTGTTTGTCATGTAGTACAGATATATGTATGGTGTTTGTCATGTAGTACAGATATATGCATGGTGTGGTTATGTAGTACATTTGTGTGTACATGAATATGTATGGTGCTAGTCCTGTATTAAAGATATATGTATGGCTCTAGTCTTGTAGGACAGATATATGAATGGTGCTAGTGTATTGCACTAGTCCTGTAGTCTGTCTGTTATGTAGTATATAGATATATATTCTTGTAGAACATGTATATGTATGGTGCTAGTCCTGTAAAACATGTATATGTATGGTGCTAGTCATCTAGTACAGATACATGTTGTATATGTATGGTGCTAGTCCTGTAAAACATGTATATGCATGGTGCTAGCCATTTAGAACATGTATGGGCATGATGCTAGTTCTGTAGTACAGATATATGTATAGTTCTAGTCATGTAGTACAGATATATGTATGGTTCTAGTCCTGTAGTACTACATGTAGTACAGATATATGTATGGTGTAGCTATGTAGTACTTGGATATGTATGGTGCTAATCCTGTAGTACAGATATACCGGTATGTATGGTTCTGGTCTTGTAGTACAGATATATGTATGGTTCTGGTCTTGTAGTACAGCTATATGTATGGCACTATAGTCATGTAAACGTAAACATATATATGTATGGCGCTGGTTATGTAGTGCATGCATACGTAGGGCATTACTCATGTAGTACAGATATATGAATGATTGTAGGCATATAGTGCAAATATATGTATGGTGTTTGTCGTGAAGTACAGATATATGTATGCATGGTGCTAGTCCTGTAGTACAGATATATTTATGGTTAAAGCCGTGTGGGAAAGTTATATGTATAATGCTTATCCTTTAGCACACATATCTGTATTGCACTTGTCCTTAAGTGTAAAAAAATGTGGTGTTAGTCATGACGCTAGTCATGTAGTACATATATTGTATGGCACTAGTCCTGTAGGAGATGTATAAGCATGTCACATGTACTAGTCCTGCAGGACAGATATATGCATGCTAGTAGTCATGTTGGACATTTATATGTATGGTGCTAGTTATGCAGTGAATGTAGGTGTATGGTGTTAGTCATGTAGCACAGATGTATGTATGGTGCTAGTCATGCAACACATGTATATGTATGGCACTAGTCATGTAGAACATGTATATGTATGATGCAAGTGCTCGTGCTGTAGTACAGATAAATGTATGGAGCTAGTCATGTAGTACATATATATGTATGGTGCTAGTCAAGCAACACATCTATATGCATGGTGCTACTCGATCATTTAGAATATGTATGTGCATGGTGCTTGTCCTGTAGCACACATATATGTATGGGTCTATACTTGTCATGTAGTACAGATATATGTATGGTACTAGTCATGTAGTGCATATATATGTATGGTTCTAGTCCTGTAGTACAGCTATATGTATGGTGCTAGTCATGTAGTACTGATATATGTATGGTGCTAGTTATTTATTACATGTATATGTATGGTGCTTCTTTTTCTTCCATTAAAGTGAAACACCCCATAATTGTGGCATCATCCCAGTCTGCTTGCTGTGTAGTAGATATGTGTATGGTGCTAGTCCTGTATATATACCGTGGGTATGTATGGTGCTAGTCATGTAGTACATAAAATAGGTAAGGTGCTAGTTCTTTAGACAGATATAATGTATTGCACTAGTCCTGAAGTACAGATTAATGTATAGTGCTGATATATGTATGGTGCTAGTCCCATAGGACATATATTGTATGGTGATAGTCATGTAGTACAGATATATGTATGGTGCTAGGCATGTAGTACTTAAGTAGAGATAAATGTATGGTTCTAATGTCATGTAGTACAGATATATGTATGTTGCTATATAGTCCTGTAGTACAGATATATGTATGTTGCTTGTCACATGTATAGGACATATATTGTATGGTGCTAGTCATGTAGTATACAGATATACCGGTATGGATGGTACTAGTGATGTAATACAGATATTTGTATTTTGCTAGCCATATAGTACAGATACATGTATATGCATGGCGCCAGTAACACTGTATGGCAACTGCAACAGTCATGTTATGTTTGGATGATTTGCAAATGTAGTTGCAATGTGCACTGGACATGATGGGAAGGTCTGTTCTGACTGTTAAGATTTAGAGGGGGGGGGAGTAGGTTGGATAATACAAATGTGCCCCCATTTTCAAAAAATCCTGGATCTGCCACAGTACTGTATGTATTTTGTAGTCACATAGTACAGATATATGCATGTTGCTAGTTCTAGTAGTGTCCACCAGATATAAGTAGGGTACTTGGTGGCGGATCCATGTGGCCTGCCCCCTCTCCCTTTTTAGCCACAAATGTACAAGGCAGGTTGATAATAAGGTTGAAACACTCAAACAATGAATAAAACTCCAGATTTGGCACCCAAAATGGCCGAGTGTTATGGGTAATTCTTGACTTTCACACGCGGTCCAAGCTTTCGGAAATCATGGATCCGCCACTGGTGTTTGACAGTACAGTACTGCACTGTACAAGTTATCTTGTGACGAGTTGTCTTGGGGACAAATATTACTGATACCTTAAATAGTTGGCCATAGGGAAATAAGCTGTGATTCGTCAAAGGAATTTATAAGAAATAATAAAACATTTTACCAACTGAATCCTGAGAACGTGTTGTTTATATTATTATTCAAATTCGAAAGTAAGCTATGCGCATGCGCTCTTCATGGTGCTTAGGCTGGTGCTAAGATGTAGCAGTACACTACTATAATACCTCCTTACAATGGCAGCTTCCACAGAAGTGATAATTAATTTATGTTAACGATGAAAAGCATTGTGCAACCTTCTGTATTCAAATCTTTACAAGATGTCGATGTTAGAGGTCTTGGTAAAATACGAGAAAAAGATCTTCGTCCGGTTTTGCCATGTTTAGTGCGAATGGCACTCTGCAAACCATTAGATGAAAGTGAAGAATGGAATAAAGCAAAGAAAGAGGTGTTGAGAATTCTATCTGGTATAGAGGTGGTCAACAGTATCGTAGCTCTTCTCTCTATTGATTTTCATGCTTTAGAACAGGATGTGAACAAAGAACAACAGCTGAGGTGATTAACGTAAAAGTAGATAATGCATTAAATGTGGTTCACCATCATTTGCTGGAGACCTATTCTAAAAGCAGGAAATAAACTTTTTCCCACAAAAAATGACATCAAGGGCAATCCAATGTTACTATGATGTTGTAAACGATCACGCTAATAATCCTTAAATTCCTCATAATAAAGCCTGATTTATATGGAGTAATCTACATGTAGTTCATTGTCACTCCTATTAATATGTTGTACAGTACAGTCGGCCTGGAATTAGGAAAATCCACAAGCGCCCACGCAATGCCACCGACGAGCAGTCCGTCAGCGGCAGTATAAATTGTCCACTCGACCCTATTACATGCCCACGATGCCGCCAGCGGACAGTTGAACGTACTAATAGTGCATCGGTTTGGCGTTAAATACTACTTGTAGAACTAACAGTGAATAGGGATGAATTAAAGACTTCATTATACATGTATAGGCGGGAATTTCAGAAATATATCCTGATTTAATACCAAACCAAATGTATAAAACAGCACGTTGATTCAAACACCACTTCATTGCATATTTTAAAAAAGATTTATGGGTCTTTGTTTTCATAGTTGGAAAAATTGCACAAAACGCAATGAGAAAAACACCCCAAAACACAGTTGGAGTCCAGATGGAAATTTACTGTGCTTCGTAAAATATACAGTGCATTGTGTAACTCTTTAATTTATTCTTGGATGTGGATTCACACTCAGCCTGTGTCATTTCTTGCTACATGTATGATTTAGAATTGAAGTCCTCCCACAACGTTGGTGCATGTAACTGATTAAAATAAGGCATTGAGAGGAGGGGTTTGAAGTTTGAAACTCTACAACTGTCGGGAATAGGTACATGTAGGTGACGAAAAAGCATGTACATGTACTGTAGATATGAAACTACATTTTCGGATATTTGTGGAAACAGAATAAATTTAGAGAACATTCATGAATGTATACTGTCCTATGTAAAAGGAACTATGATATCCAATGTCTGTTAACTTTTCAAGTGAGGAGATCTACATGTAATTTTGTGGGATTATTGAGATTTTTATTTGGAATTTGACATTTCCTTGGAACAGATCTACTAATATTGTTGAAAAATATTTATTATTTTATGACATGTCATTTATCTAAGAAATTGTATCTCTACATGATTTGTGTTTTTTTTACAGGACAAAGTTGGGCAGTAATCAGTCAGAGAGTGTTCTGATCTCTCAGTTACAGAGTGGCTTGGCCTTGGAATTTGAGAGGAGTGACCCTGCTAGACGCATTAGACTTCTACTCAGTGAACTTCTCTTTGTCTCATCACAGGTATTATATCCATACTTGGTTTCAAAGTGAGGATAGATTGATCAAAATAGGGTCAAACCAGTTTTATGTGACTTTGCAAAAGGATGAAAGAAAAAAGGTCACATAAGACAGGTAGTCTCTGAATACAGGTTCAGGTTTGATAAGACCTCACCAGGATTCTTCTTTGATGAATTCTGCATCATTTTCTGATTCTGTTACATTGTGTACCTGTATTAAAAGCTGTTGAAGGTATTATTTAGAAGATAAAAGTTGTCATTTATATAAATTTATTTGATACATGTTTATGTTTATTTATAGATCTATCCTTACTTTACATTGAAATTTACAAGTTTTAGAAGAACAATGTGATATGGTCTGTCACATTGTTTTCATTACTGTACATCTATTATTTAAAATGTGGCACAGGAACTTAATGTTCCTGATCTCATTTGTCGGTACTTGGCTTGAATCCAAATGAGGGTAAGTAGGAAGGTCTGAAATTTGTACATAAGCCGGTGTGGCCTAGTGGATAAGGTGTCCGGCTCGTGATTAAGAGGTCACGCGTTTGACTTCTCCCTGGGTACAACAGTGTTCTGTCTTTCGGAGGAGACAGTAAAAACAGAGGTCCCATATTACGGTATTGTATGTGTGCAATAGCTGCACCTATATCGGAGAAATGATCCTAGTGCCCTGTCAGTAAAAGTATACTGTTGCTAAATTTGTAAAAGTGGAAAGACACATCTTGGAAATCTCACCTGAGTAACAAAAGAAACCTTTCTTAAGGTCCATGTTTAAAGATTTGAAAGAATAAGATTTAATTTGCAAAACTTATTGCTATAGATATATTACTACTTTTTTATGTATGATATACATTTTTTCTTTACAACAGAAGGATACATAAATCCTTTTTTACCCTATTCAAAAAGTAGGGAAGGGGATATGTCCCTGCTGCCTCTTTATCTTGTGCCCACTCTGCATCTCCTATCATCAATATGTTTTACCTTTATTTGCCAGATGCGGGAAAGTAAAAGTGAGTTTTACATGAAGCAGTCCGAGTTACTCGAGAGTGAGGTATACCTGGATGAAGTATCTGATGTATTGTGCATAGCTCAGGCAGAGTTACCTGCCCTTCTTCCTATCACAGAGGTTGCTGAGACGTTATTACATGTGCCAAATGGTGGCAGACTACTTTGTCGACTGGTGGCCAATTCTCCTGACTGCTTCAGAGAAGGTAGACATATAATAACGATGAATATTTGATATTGTGATTTCCTTAACTCTGATATTTCTATGACATGTCATTCAAAGAAAAGCTCTGTAGAGCCTAGAGGATATTTCGGACAACACTGAATCAGATTAGACTATCAAGATTCTACGATTGTGTGGGAAGATAAAGAAATAAGTCCTTTTATCAGATGTAATTCTTCAGAGTTTATTCCAGAGAAGAACTTTATTGCAAATGTGAAGAAGGTGTGGATTAGTTTTAGATATTGAATTTACAAGATTTTGTCATAATTAAGTAAATACCAGCTTACATTATTTTGTCTTTCAGATATGCATGTGTATGTTTTCAAACGATTATAACTAGCTTGTGAATATTGTTTTATCCCAGTTTCAAATCAGTTCAAATCAGGTCCATTACAAGGACCCTTCCCAATGGAAATTTCATTGATTTTTCCCAAAGTTTGTTTATTTCCCAAACATTGATCTTTTAGTATTATGCATATGGGATGAAAACTCTCAAATGCAAGGTGCAGGTACCTTTGAAAAAAATTTTAAAAAAGAACACTGGTGACACCCAAACAAAAAAGCAATGAATGAATTTTATGCATTTAACTTTTTTTCTAGTATGCAGTAGCTTAGTTAGTAAAGGTTCCAGCCAGGAAGAGGATTCTGTAGGAGGTCGAAAGAGGATGGAGGTCCTCCTTAATCTGTGCGATATGAATCCAGGGGATATGTTTAATATTAGAGCTATCTGTGTAAGTCTCAGTTTTTTTATGCCCCCGGATTGATAGATGAAGCCCTTTCAAATGACATCAAGGTTGATGACCTTTTGACCTTGATAGTGACCTTAATGCTAAAAATAACTTTTTGGTGTCGGGATGGCAAGGGGGGTGTTTTCAGAAACACAGCTTGTTTTTTGGGGTTTTTTTAGAACTTCAAATCAGGTTTGTTATTAGGACTGCAGAGAGTATGGTAATGATGTAAAACACCATGTATTGGGGAATTTTAGAATTATATTTTGGAATGATGGTTCAAATGACAGTAAATAATTGGTTGCTTGTTTAATTTTTGAATTTGTTTTGTAAATACAATAGAACTATTTGAAAGCTGGGGTATGTATATAGGGATTTACGGAAATCCAACCACATGTATGCTGAACTTAGTTAGCTTATACTTGTATTTCTGTAAACAATGCAATTCATGAATTGTTATAGAAACTTGACCATTAAAAGAATTTAATAAATCATTAATTCACAACTTACTCATTTTTTATCTTTTGATATGGCATTCTCAACACACCTAAATCTTTCCTTGACTTTTGTCATTGTAAATGCATAAAATGCTGAGTCATTTGGAACACAGTTTGCATTTAGTCACTTACCATATCCATTGTTCTGAAGGTGGGCACTTTTATGTGGGCATCTTACATCATAATTATAATATGAGGTCATAACAATCACAGAGTGTGTGTGTATGTTGACGTTATTGTAGTTGCGATACTCCGTATTTTATATAGAAAATAAACTTTTTGGTATTCTCTGCATATCTGAATATAAGTATGTAACAGCAATTATGTGTATAGAGTTTGCCCATGTGATGTCGCACTACTAGCATAAGTGGTCATGTTGGAGTACAGCTCTCGGATTTTTTTCATCACTACCATGTAAACTTCATTAAATTTCTGAGAAATTAACTATTTATCTGGGTAGATTTCGTGACTTCAGTCTTAATTAGTCAATAAATATAATCAGTAGAAAATTTCCATAAAACATTTAGATATACAATGTGATTATTTTATAAAATTAAGTTAAATTCAACTAGTTTTATATGAGCAGTGATGGATAAAGCCCGAGAGTTGTACTCCAATGAGAGAGGTAACTCTAGCTAATCTGAGGAAAACAGGGTTGTATGGAAACGGTCTTTTACAAAAAAAAAACCAAAACAAAAAAAACAAAAAAAAACCTAGTCCATGCTTTGAACTTTTGTATGTAAAATAATTCAGAAGTTACTTAAAAAAACAAATGTTGTAAGAAATCTTATATAAACTGAATTCATGTATCTACATGTGTACATGTGTGATGATGAAAAATTATTATTTTAAGTTGTAATTTTGGTATTGCTTTATTTAGATCGAGAGATGTATGATGCCAGGTTTGGCTGTGTCCTTGACCCTCAAGATGATTGAACAGAATGAAGACAATGCCATGGAGATTGGAGAACAGTCTAATGATCTAACAGCCTTTATCAGTGGCTTGTTGCTAGGCAACAATGCTGCAGTATCAGAATGGTTCTCACAATATATAAAGACTGGACAAAAGGTTAGTTTTTTATAAATTGTCGGTTTGTGAGAAGTGTTTTTGTTTTGGACTTATATGTACAAATATAGTGAAGTGGACTAAAACCTTTCGTATGCCACAGACTTTTGGCAGACAAATTAACTGTTCCACTTTTTCAAACAGGAATGAATACCAGACTTCTAATCTGGACAATAAGAAGGTGTAGGTGTTATGGAGAAAATACTTTAAAAAAAAATCAACAGTGGGAATATCTCGTAAATCAGAGTGAGAATTGAGGATTGAATTTACCTGTACGCATTCATGCTGTTGTGTAAATACATAAAAGTCAGTGTTTTGTGTTAATTCTAAATCTTCATCTGAGTTATGACCACTATGTTTTGTGTAAAAATTACCAAACACTTGGAGAGTACTGTTCATAGAAGATGGATCATTATTTTTGTCATGTTTTTTGGGTTTTTTTTTTTAAGGTTTTTCTGATTTTTAACTTGCCTGTAGAGTAGGGATTTTGTTGATTCTAGAGATATACATTAGCATATAGAATGTTTAACAAATAAATATTTTCCTTGTTTATTTCAACTGAATTTTTTAAATCTCCCTTGTAGGGTTTTTCTGAGGTATATGCATGTTTAGGTTTCTTTAACTTTTAAATTCTCAACTTTGTGAAAATGTTTTAATTTGTTTGGATGCATTTTATTTCAATAGTTTAGCTTTTGGTCTTTGCTATAGTTTTTAGCTCACCTGAGCCAAAGGCTCAAGTGAGCTGTAGTCATAGTGTGGCGTCTGTCGTCGTCCGTTGTCGTCCGATGTACTCAAGGTCCCCTACTAAAATTGTGTTCGGGATCCAGATTCCCTCAGGAATGGATCCAGGGCATGGTCAAAAGTGCCCAAAACGGTACCCCTCTTCAAACATCTTCTATTTCAGAACCAGCGTATAAATGTGGAAACTAATTGCATTTCAACAATCTATAAAGATGGGTTATCAAAAATTGTGTTTAGGGTTAAGATCCGTCAAATAGAAATTTACGCTTTTTTTGACATGTTTTTGGACTTAGTAATTTCAATGCAGAAAAGTGTCATGTTTTTCAGTTAATTGATATTGATGATTTTTTAATTACTTTTTTGATCATAATTATGGTAAGAAATATTATTGTGAAAGAATTTTGTCAATATCTCAATTCTTGGATTTTTTCATTTAGGTACTCAGGTGAGCGATATAGGCCCACTTGGGCCTCTTGTTGTTATATCTTTTTATTTGAGGACTTTTGCATGAATGAATTATTGTCTTGGTGTTTTTTAACATTACTTTACGCTTCTCTAGATTTTTTTGTTCAAGGTTCATTCCTGCTTGTAATGTTTTACATTTACAAGAAAATTTGTCATATGAAGAATAGAGAAAAAGTAAAGATACCTGTTAACATATACAATAATATATGCTCAAAACTATCATTCATGAGAAAAAGTAAAACTGGTACATGATCTGTCTTAAAGATTTTATGAAAATGATGCATATAATTATATGTCTTTTATCAAACAAATGCCTTAGAAATAAATCAGATGCATAATTTTCGCTCAGTGAAAAAACTGCTATAAAAG
The DNA here is from genome assembly GCA_035048485.1 of Pteria penguin. NCBI lineage: Eukaryota > Metazoa > Mollusca > Bivalvia > Pterioida > Pteriidae > Pteria > Pteria penguin. Next base: position 16,345,363 of record CM068590.1, read on the forward strand.
ATCTAAAAAAGGATAAGTTTTAATATAGTAGACTGTAAAGTTTATCTTGATTGGTTTAAAGCATGGATGTAGCATATAAAAATCTATTTTACATAAAATACAGGTACATATGAGCCCGTGTAACTTAGTATGTTAGGTAAAACTATCTTATATAAAATACAGGTACATATGAGCCCATGTAACTTAGTCTGTTAGGTAAATCTATCTTATATAAAATACAGGTACATATGAGCCTGTGTAACTTAGTCTGTTAGGTAAAAATACAGGTACACATGAGCCCATGTAACTTAGTCTGTTAGGTAAATCTGTCTTGTATAAAATACAGGTACATATGAGCCTGTGTAACTTAGTCTGTTAGGTTTATCTGTCTTATATAAAATACAGGTACATATGAGCCTGTGTAACTTAGTCTGTTAGGTTTATCTGTCTTGTATAAAATACAGGTACATATGAGCCTGTGTAACTTAGTCTGTAAGGTAAATCTGTCTTATATAAAATACAAGTACATATGAGCCCATGTAACTTAGTCTGTTAGGTAAATCTGTCTTATATAAAATACAGGGACATATGAGCCTGTGTAACTTAGTCTGTTAGGTAAATCTGTCTTATATAAAATACAGGTACATAAGAGCCCATGTAACTTAGTCTGTTAGGTAAATCTGTCTTATATAAAATACAGGTACATATGAGCCAGTGTAACTTAATCTGTTAGGTAAATCTGTCTTATATAAAATACAGGTACATATGAGCCTGTGTAACTTAGTCTGTTAGGTAAATCTGTCTTATATAAAATACAGGGACATATGAGCCTGTGTAACTTAGTCTGTTAGGTAAATCTGTCTTATATAAAATACAGGTACATATGAGCCCGTGTAACTTAGTCTGTTCGGTAAATCTGTCTTATATAAAATACAGGGACATATGAGCCCGTGTAACTTAGTCTGTAAGGTAAATCTGTCTTATATAAAATACAGGTACATAAGAGCCCATGTAACTTAGTCTGTTAGGTAAATCTTTCTTATATAAAATACAGGTACATATGAGCCCGTGTAACTTAGTCTGTTAGGTAAATCTGTCTTATATAAAATACAGGGGCATATGAGCCCGTGTAACTTAGTCTGTTAGGTAAATCTGTCTTATATAAAATACAGGGACATATGAGCCTGTGTAACTTAGTCTGTTAGGTAAATCAGTCTTATATAAAATACAGGTACATAAGAGCCCATGTAACTTAGTCTGTTAGGTAAATCTGTCTTATATAAAATACAGGTACATATGAGCCAGTGTAACTTAATCTGTTAGGTAAATCTGTCTTATATAAAATACAGGGACATATGAGCCCATGTAACTTAGTCTGTTAGGTAAATCTGTCTTATATAAAATACAGGGACATTTGAGCCCGTGTAACTTAGTCTGTTAGGTAAATCTGTCTTATATAAAATACAGGTACATATGAGCCCGTGTAACTTAGTCTGTTAGGTAAATCTGTCTTATATAAAATACAGGGACATTTGAGCCCGTGTAACTTAGTCTGTAAGGTAAATCTGTCCTATATAAAATACAGGTACATAAGAGCCCATGTAACTTAGTCTGTTAGGTAAATCTTTCTTGTATAAAATACAGGTACATATGAGCCCGTGTAACTTAGTCTGTTAGGTAAATCTGTCTTATATAAATTACAGGGGCATATGAGCCCGTGTAACTTAGTCTGTTAGGTAAATCTGTCTTATATAAAATACAGGGACATATGAGCCTGTGTAACTTAGTCTGTTAGGTAAATCTGTCTTATATAAAATACAGGTACATAAGAGCCCATGTAACTTAGTCTGTTAGGTAAATCTGTCTTATATAAAATACAGGTACATATGAGCCAGTGTAACTTAATCTGTTAGGTAAATCTGTCTTATATAAAATACAGGGACATATGAGCCCGTGTAACTTAGTCTGTTAGGTAAATCTGTCTTATATAAAATACAGGTACATATGAGCCCGTGTAACTTAGTCTGTAAGGGAAATCTGTCCTATATAAAATACAGGTACATAAGAGCCCATGTAGCTTAGTCTGTTAGGTAAATCTTTCTTATGTAAAATACAGGTACATATGAGCCTGTGTAACTTAGTCTGTTAGGTAAATCTGTCTTATATAAAATACAGGGACATATGAGCCCGTGTAACTTAGTCTGTTAGGTAAATCTGTCCTATATAAAATACAGGTACATAAGAGCCCATGTAACTTAGTCTGTTAGGTAAATCTGTCTTATATAAAATACAGGTACATATGAGCCAGTGTAACTTAATCTGTTAGGTAAATCTGTCTTATATAAAATACAGGGACATATGAGCCCGTGTAACTTAGTATGTTAGGTAAATCTGTCTTATATAAAATACAGGGACATATGAGCCCGTGTAACTTAGTCTGTTAGGTAAATCTGTCTTATATAAAATACAGGTACATATGAGCCCGTGTAACTTAGTCTGTTAGGTAAATCTGTCTTATATAAAATACAGGGACATATGAGCCCGTGTAACTTAGTCTGTAAGGTAAATCTGTCCTATATAAAATACAGGTACATATGAGCCCGTGTAACTTAGTCTGTTAGGTAAATCTGTCTTATATAAAATACAGGGGCATATGAGCCCGTGTAACTTAGTCTGTTAGGTAAATCTGTCTTATATAAAATACAGGGACATATGAGCCCATGTAACTTAGTCTGTTAGGTAAATCTTTCTTATATAAAATACAGGTACATATGAGCCCGTGTAACTTAGTATGTTAGGTAAAACTATCTTATATAAAATACAGGGGCATATGAGCCCATGTAACTTAGTCTGTTAGGTAAATCTATCTTATATAAAATACAGGTACATATGAGCCTGTGTAACTTGGTCTGTTAGGTAAAAATACAGGTACACATGAGCCCATGTAACTTAGTCTGTTAGGTAAATCTGTCTTGTATAAAATACAGGTACATATGAGCCTGTGTAACTTAGTCTGTTAGGTTTATCTGTCTTATATAAAATACAGGTACATATAAGCCTGTGTAACTTAGTCTGTTAGGTTTATCTGTCTTGTATAAAATACAGGTACATATGAGCCTGTGTAACTTAGTCTGTAAGGTAAATCTGTCTTATATAAAATACAAGTACATAAGAGCCCATGTAACTTAGTCTGTTAGGTAAATCTGTCTTATATAAAATACAGGGACATATGAGCCTGTGTAACTTAGTCTGTTAGGTAAATCTGTCTTATATAAAATACAGGTACATAAGAGCCCATGTAACTTAGTCTGTTAGGTAAATCTGTCTTATATAAAATACAGGTACATATGAGCCAGTGCAACTTAATCTGTTAGGTAAATCTGTGTTATATAAAATACAGGTACATATGAGCCTGTGTAACTTAGTCTGTTAGGTAAATCTGTCTTATATAAAATACAGGGACATATGAGCCTGTGTAACTTAGTCTGTTAGGTAAATCTGTCTGATATAAAATACAGGTACATATGAGCCCGTGTAACTTAGTCTGTTAGGTAAATCTGTCTTATATAAAATACAGGGACATATGAGCCCGTGTAACTTAGTCTGTAAGGTAAATCTGTCCTATATAAAATACAGGTACATAAGAGCCCATGTAACTTAGTCTGTTAGGTAAATCTTTCTTATATAAAATACAGGTACATATGAGCCCGTGTAACTTAGTCTGTTAGGTAAATCTGTCTTATATAAAATACAGGGGCATATGAGCCCATGTAACTTAGTCTGTTAGGTAAATCTGTCTTATATAAAATACAGGGACATATGAGCCTGTGTAACTTAGTCTGTTAGGTAAATCTGTCTTATATAAAATACAGGTACATAAGAGCCCATGTAACTTAGTCTGTTAGGTAAATCTCTCTTATATAAAATACAGGTACATATGACCCTGTGTAACTTAATCTGTTAGGTAAATCTGTCTTATATAAAATACAGGGACATATGAGCCCGTGTAACTTAGTCTGTTAGGTAAATCTGTCTTATATAAAATACAGGGACATATGAGCCCGTGTAACTTAGTCTGTTAGGTAAATCTGTCTTATATAAAATACAGGTACATATGAGCCCGTGTAACTTAGTCTGTTAGGTAAATCTGTCTTATATAAAATACAGGTACATATGAGCCCGTGTAACTTAGTCTGTAAGGTAAATCTGTCCTATATAAAATACAGGTACATAAGAGCCCATGTAACTTAGTCTGTTAGGTAAATCTTTCTTGTATAAAATACAGGTCCATATGAGCCCGTGTAACTTAATCTGTTAGGTAAATCTGTCTTATATAAAATACAGGGGCATATGAGCCCGTGTAACTTAGTCTGTTAGGTAAATCTGTCTTATATAAAATACAGGGACATATGAGCCTGTGTAACTTAGTCTGTTAGGTAAATCTGTCTTATATAAAACACAGGCACATAAGAGCCCATGTAACTTAGTCTGTTAGGTAAATCTTTGTTATATAAAATACAGGTACATATGAGCCCGTGTAACTTAGTCTGTTAGGTAAATCTGTCTTATATAAAATACAGGGGCATATGAGCCCGTGTAACTTAGTCTGTTAGGTAAATCTGTCTTATATAAAATACAGGGACATATGAGCCTGTGTAACTTAGTCTGTTAGGTAAATCTGTCTTATATAAAATACAGGTACATAAGAGCCCATGTAACTTAGTCTGTTAGGTAAATCTGTCTTATATATAATACAGGTACATATGAGCCAGTGTAACTTAATCTGTTAGGTAAATCTGTCTTATATAAAATACAGGGACATATGAGCCCGTGTAACTTAGTCTGTTAGGTAAATCTGTCTTATATAAAATACAGGGACATATGAGCCCGTGTAACTTAGTCTGTTAGGTAAATCTGTCTTATATAAAATACAGGTACATATGAGCCCGTGTAACTTAGTCTGTTAGGTAAATCTGTCTTATATAAAATACAGGGGCATATGAGCCCATGTAACTTAGTGTGTTAGGTAAATCTGTCTTATATAAAATACAGGGACATATGAGCCTGTGTCACTTAGTCTGTTAGGTAAATCTGTCTTATATAAAATACAGGTACATAAGAGCCCATGTAACTTAGTCTGTTAGGTAAATCTGTCTTATATAAAATACAGGTACATATGACCCTGTGTAACTTAATCTGTTAGGTAAATCTGTCTTATATAAAATACAGGGACATATGAGCCCGTGTAACTTAGTCTGTTAGGTAAATCTGTCTTATATAAAATACAGGGACATATGAGCCCGTGTAACTTAGTCTGTTAGGTAAATCTGTCTTATATAAAATACAGGTACATATGAGCCCGTGTAACTTAGTCTGTTAGGTAAATCTGTCTTATATAAAATACAGGTACATATGAGCCCGTGTAACTTAGTCTGTAAGGTAAATCTGTCCTATATAAAATACAGGTACATAAGAGCCCATGTAACTTAGTCTGTTAGGTAAATCTTTCTTGTATAAAATACAGGTACATATGAGCCCGTGTAACTTAGTCTGTTAGGTAAATCTGTCTTATATAAAATACAGGGGCATATGAGCCCGTGTAACTTAGTCTGTTAGGTAAATCTGTCTTATATAAAATACAGGGACATATGAGCCTGTGTAACTTAGTCTGTTAGGTAAATCTGTCTTATATAAAATACAGGCACATAAGAGCCCATGTAACTTAGTCTGTTAGGTAAATCTTTGTTATATAAAATACAGGTACATATGAGCCCGTGTAACTTAGTCTGTTAGGTAAATCTGTCTTATATAAAATACAGGGGCATATGAGCCCGTGTAACTTAGTCTGTTAGGTAAATCTGTCTTATATAAAATACAGGGACATATGAGCCTGTGTAACTTAGTCTGTTAGGTAAATCTGTCTTATATAAAATACAGGTACATAAGAGCCCATGTAACTTAGTCTGTTAGGTAAATCTGTCTTATATAAAATACAGGTACATATGAGCCAGTGTAACTTAATCTGTTAGGTAAATCTGTCTTATATAAAATACAGGTACATATGAGCCCGTGTAACTTAGTCTGTTAGGTAAATCTGTCTTATATAAAATACAGGGACATATGAGCCCGTGTAACTTAGTCTGTTAGGTAAATCTGTCCTATATAAAATACAGGTACATAAGAGCCCATGTAACTTAGTCTGTTAGGTAAATCTTTCTTGTATAAAATACAGGTACATATGAGCCCGTGTAACTTAGTCTGTTAGGTAAATCTGTCTTATATAAAATACAGGGGCATATGAGCCCATGTAACTTAGTCTGTTAGGTAAATCTGTCTTATATAAAATACAGGGACATATGAGCCTGTGTAACTTAGTCTGTTAGGTAAATCTGTCTTATATAAAATACAGGTACATAAGAGCCCATGTAACTTAGTCTGTTAGGTAAATCTGTCTTATATAAAATACAGGTACATATGACCCTGTGTAACTTAATCTGTTAGGTAAATCTGTCTTATATAAAATACAGGGACATATGAGCCCGTGTAACTTAGTCTGTTAGGTAAATCTGTCTTATATAAAATACAGGGACATATGAGCCCGTGTAACTTAGTCTGTTAGGTAAATCTGTCTTATATAAAATACAGGTACATATGAGCCCGTGTAACTTAGTCTGTTAGGTAAATCTGTCTTATATAAAATACAGGTACATATGAGCCCGTGTAACTTAGTCTGTAAGGTAAATCTGTCCTATATAAAATACAGGTACATAAGAGCCCATGTAACTTAGTCTGTTAGGTAAATCTTTCTTGTATAAAATACAGGTACATATGAGCCCGTGTAACTTAGTCTGTTAGGTAAATCTGTCTTATATAAAATACAGGGGCATATGAGCCCGTGTAACTTAGTCTGTTAGGTAAATCTGTCTTATATAAAATACAGGGACATATGAGCCTGTGTAACTTAGTCTGTTAGGTAAATCTGTCTTATATAAAATACAGGCACATAAGAGACCATGTAACTTAGTCTGTTAGGTAAATCTTTGTTATATAAAATACAGGTACATATGAGCCCGTGTAACTTAGTCTGTTAGGTAAATCTGTCTTATATAAAATACAGGGGCATATGAGCCCGTGTAACTTAGTCTGTTAGGTAAATGTGTCTTATATAAAATACAGGGACATATGAGCCTGTGTAACTTAGTCTGTTAGGTAAATCTGTCTTATATAAAATACAGGTACATAAGAGCCCATGTAACTTAGTCTGTTAGGTAAATCTGTCTTATATAAAATACAGGTACATATGAGCCAGTGTAACTTAATCTGTTAGGTAAATCTGTCTTATATAAAATACAGGGACATATGAGCCCGTGTAACTTAGTCTGTTAGGTAAATCTGTCTTATATAAAATACAGGGACATATCAGCCCGTGTAACTTAGTCTGTTAGGTAAATCTGTCTCATATAAAATACAGGGACATATGAGCCCGTGTAACTTAGTCTGTTAGGTAAATCTGTCTTATATAAAATACAGGGACATATGAGCCCGTGTAACTTAGTCTGTTAGGTAAATCTGTCCTATATAAAATACAGGTACATAAGAGCCCATGTAACTTAGTCTGTTAGGTAAATCTTTCTTGTATAAAATACAGGTACATATGAGCCCGTGTAACTTAGTCTGTTAGGTAAATCTGTCTTATATAAAATACAGGGGCATATGAGCCCGTGTCACTTAGTCTGTTAGGTAAATCTGTCTTATATAAAATACAGGGACATATGAGCCTGTGTAACTTAGTCTGTTAGGTAAATCTGTCTTATATAAAATACAGGTACATAAGAGCCCATGTAACTGAGTCTGTTAGGTAAATCTGTCTTATATAAAATACAGGTACATATGAGCCAGTGTAACTTAATCTGTTAGGTAAATCTGTCTTATATAAAATACAGGGACATATGAGCCCGTGTAACTTAGTCTGTTAGGTAAATCTGTCTTATATAAAATACAGGGACATATGAGCCCGTGTAACTTAGTCTGTTAGGTAAATCTGTCTTATATAAAATACAGGTACATATGAGTCCGTGTAACTTAGTCTGTTAGGTAAATCTGTCTTATATAAAATACAGGGACATTTGAGCCCGTGTAACTTAGTCTGTAAGGTAAATCTGTCCTATATAAAATACAGGTACATAAGAGCCCTTGTAACTTAGTCTGTTAGGTAAATCTTTCTTATGTAAAATACAGGTACATATGAGCCTGTGTAACTTAGTCTGTTAGGTAAATCTGTCTTATATAAAATACAGGGACATATGAGCCCGTGTAACTTAGTCTGTGAGGTAAATCTGTCTTATATAAAATACAAGGACATATGAGCCAGTGTAACTTAGTCTGTTAGGTAAATCTGTCTTATATAAAATACAGGTACATATGAGCCCGTGTAACTTAGTCTGTTAGGTAAATCTGTCTTATATAAAATACAGGGACATATGAGCCCGTGTAACTTAGTCTGTAAGGTAAATCTGTCCTATATAAAATACAGGTACATAAAAGCCCATGTAACTTAGTCTGTTAGGTAAATCTTTCTTATATAAAATACAGGTACATATGAGCCTGTGTAACTTAGTCTGTTAGGTAAATCTGTCTTATATAAAATACAGGGGCATATGAGCCTGTGTAACTTAGTCTGTTAGGTAAATCTGTCTTATATAAAATACAGGTACATAAGAGCCCATGTAACTTAGTCTGTTAGGTGAATCTGTCTTATATAAAATACAGGTACATATGAGCCAGTGTAACTTAATCTGTTAGGTAAATCTGTCTTATATAAAATACAGGGACACATGAGCCCGTGTAACTTAGTCTGTTAGGTAAATCTGTCTTATATAAAATACAGGGACATATGAGCCCGTGTAACTTAGTCTGTTAGGTAAATCTTTCTTATATAAAATACAGGGACATATGAGCCCGTGTAACTTAGTCTGTTAGGTAAATCTGTCCTATATAAAATACAGGGACATATGAGCCCGTGTAACTTAGTCTGTAAGGGAAATCTGTCCTATATAAAATACAGGTACATAAGAGCCCATGTAACTTAGTCTGTTAGGTAAATCTTTCTTATGTAAAATACAGGTACATATGAGCCTGTGTAACTTAGTCTGTTAGGTAAATCTGTCTTATATAAAATACAGGGACATATGAGCCTGTGTAACTTAGTCTGTTAGGTAAATCTGTCTTATATAAAATACAGGTACATATGAGCCCGTGTAACTTAGTCTGTTAGGTAAATCTGTCTTATATAAAATACAGGGACACATGAGCCCGTGTAACTTAGTCTGTTAGGTAAATCTGTCTTATATAAAATACAGGGACATATGAGCCCGTGTAACTTAGTCTGTAAGGTAAATCTGTCCTATATAAAATACAGGTACATAAGAGCCCATGTAACTTAGTCTGTTAGGTAAATCTTTCTTATATAAAATACAGGTACATAAGAGCCCGTGTAACTTAGTCTGTTAGTTAAATCTGTCTTATATAAAATACAGGTACATATGAGCCAGTGTAACTTAATCTGTTAGGTAAATCTGTCTTATATAAAATACAGGGACATATGAGCCCGTGTAACTTAGTCTGTTAGGTAAATCTGTCTTATATAAAATACAGGGAGATATGAGCCCGTGTAACTTAGTCTGTTAGGTAAATCTGTCTTATATAAAATACAGGTACATATGAGCCCGTGTAACTTAGTCTGTTAGGAAAATCTGTCTTATATAAAATACAGGGACATATGTGCCCGTGTAACTTAGTCTGTAAGGTAAATCTGTCCTATATAAAATACAGGTACATAAGAGCCCATGTAACTTAGTCTGTTAGGTAAATCTTTTTTATGTAAAATACAGGTACATATGAGCCTATTTAACTTAGTCTGTTAGGTAAATCTGTCTTATATAAAATACAGGGACATATGAGCCCGTGTAACTTAGTCTGTTAGGTAAATCTGTCTTATATAAAATACAGGGACATATGAGCCTGTGTAACTTAGTCTGTTAGGTAAATCTGTCTTATATAAAATACAGGGACATATGAGCCCGTGTAACTTAGTCTGTAAGGTAAATCTGTCCTATATAAAATACAGGTACATAAGAGCCCATGTAACTTAGTCTGTTAGGTAAATGTTTCTTATATAAAATACAGGTACATATGAGCCTGTGTAACTTAGTCTGTTAGGTAAATCTGTCTTATATAAAATACAGGGGCATATGAGCCTGTGTAACTTAGTCTGTTAGGTAAATCTGTCTTATATAAAATACAGGGACATATGAGCCTTTGTAACTTAGTCTGTTAGGTAAATCTGTCTTATATAAAATACAGGTACATAAGAGCCCATGTAACTTAGTCTGTTAGGTAAATCTGTCTTATATAAAATACAGGTACATATGAGCCAGTGTAACTTAATCTGTTAGGTAAATCTGTCTTATATAAAATACAGGGACACATGAGCCCGTGTAACTTAGTCTGTTAGGTAAATCTGTCTTATATAAAATACAGGGACATATGAGCCCGTGTAACTTAGTCTGTTAGGTAAATCTTTCTTATATAAAATACAGGTACATATGAGCCCGTGTAACTTAGTCTGTTAGGTAAATCTGTCTTATATAAAATACAGGGACATATGAGCCCGTGTAACTTAGTCTGTAAGGTAAATCTGTCCTATATAAAATACAGGTACATAAGAGCCCATGTAACTTAGTCTGTTAGGTAAATCTTTCTTATGTAAAATACAGGTACATATGAGCCTGTGTAACTTAGTCATTTAGGTAAATCTGTCTTATATAAAATACAGGGACATATGAGCCCGTGTAACTTAGTCTGTTAGGTAAATCTGTCTTATATAAAATACAGGGACATATGAGCCCGTGTAACTTAGTCTGTTAGGTAAATCTGTCCTATATAAAATACAGGGACATATGAGCCCGTGTAACTTAGTCTGTTAGGTAAATCTGTCTTATATAAAATACAGGGACATATGAGCCCGTGTAACTTAGTCATTTGGGTAAATCTGTCCTATATAAAATACAGGGACATATGAGCCCGTGTAACTTAGTCTGTTAGGTAAATCTGTCTTATATAAAATACAGGGACATATGAGCCCGTGTAACTTAGTCTGTTAGGTAAATCTGTCTTATATAAAATACAGGTACATATGAGTCCATGTAAAGTAGTCCATTAGATGTTTGGCTTGTGACCAAGAGGTCTTGAGATCGAATTCCTTCAGTGCCACATCGATGTCCTGTATTTTTGATGAGACAGTAAAAACCAAGGTTTCGTGTCAAGGTAGACAGAGTAATAGACCATATTCTGGTTTTGATAAATGACGACTTTTTGTCTGAGCTAAAACCTTTTGGCGTTGTTTTTCATAGCACTTGACGTTACAATGAATCTATGTCATGCGTTATGATGTCACTATGAAAAACAACGCCAAAATGTATTAGCTCGGACAGAAAGACAGCAATTATCAAAACCGGAATATGGTCTATTAAAAAGCCTTTTGCTGCTTTAGGTGGGTCCATTACACAGGTCTAATTTTCTATGCACTCTGTCTGACAGATGCGTCCCTATATGAGTGCAAGAATTTTGGGACTGCAAGAATTTCGTTGTGAAGTAAAACAAGGATCAAACAATTTTATAAAGCAAACACATGTACTTGTGTATGTGTGGGCCCAATCACACTGTTCATTTTATCGGACAGTTTTTTTTTTTGCAGCCATTGTGTTTTGCTCTGGAGTGAATCGCAACAGTTTCTTTATGAATCAATTAAAGAAATTATATTTTTACATGAAAGTTCTTTTCTTCCTTTTTGAAAATAAATGTATATATGTTGTAGGTATTTATTGAAAGCATTTTGTAATTGTAAATTGAGCATTAATGACTTGTTACCTTAAATGACTTTCCTTTTTCAGTATGAAGTAAGATTTTCTACTTTTGATCATTATAATTATGATGTTTACATATGCAAGACTCTTTTCTCTTGTATTAAAATATCCAAATATATCTCAATTTGAAACATATTGTTTGAATTCATTTACATATTTTTTAAACTTTGAACCTGTTTTACAGCGACGCAGAGATGGATGTCTGTCATCCCTCCAGGCCATGAGGCTCTGTCTATTGGAACAGATGATTGCCCTCCTTCCCTCTGACTCGGGCGTTATATCAGAGGCCAAAGTCATCCAGGCCAGTGCCTTTATAAGACTTTACTGTGCTTTGAAGAATTTGGCAGCATTCAAGTAAGTGCCATTCAATGCACTAATGGATCAGTACAATATATTGATATATGTAAACTGCATTTACAATATAATTCATTTGAAAATGTTAGTTGAGAAATTGAGGCATATCATTTTATATTGGACTTATGATCACAGAAAATTTTAACCTTTAAATCTCTTAGAAACTCATCATTTAAAGCAGTATTGCTGGGTGCTTAACGCTGTGTAAAATATATACATGTAGAGCTGTAGGTAAATAGGCATACAATTTAATTGGACTTTGATACTGATGATTTATGGATGTTGTTTTCATTGAAAAACTTTTCATATACATGTATATAAAAGTGTCTTTTTTGCAGTGGATCTGCTTATTTCATGGGAGCCTCTATGTGTTGCATAGAAATTTTTACCTTTGCAACGGACCCACCCAATGCAATGAAATATCTTTTATGTGTCACATCTACAGTACCCACATTTTTACTGTCTCATCAGAAAGACAGAACATTGGTGTGCCGACAGCGGAAGCAGAATCTGGAAACTTTCGGCCGCAAGCCGAACATTTCCTCCTCTGAGCCACTTCATTTTCATAGGAAAAGAATTTTGTTCTGAAAAATATTGAAACTGGCTTTGTATGTGTTCATCTCTGTCAAATCTGGAATGGAGTTGCCATATGATAGCTCATTTGGTAATCTGGCCCTTTTGCCAAACGGTCCTGGGCTCGAGTCCTGATGGTAGCTTATCGGTGTCCTGTCTTTCCAGGTGAAACAGTGAAAATCAAGGTCCCATGTCATGGTAGACATTGCGCATAATAGATCTCACTGCTTCAAGTAGGTCTGTTGAATAGGTGTAAGTTTCTATGCAGTGTATCAGGCAGATATCCTCACTACACTACAGAGGTTGCAGATTGTCCAATTTGCGGTTGACTATTTTGACACTGACAATCGTGTTCACATCACCATTTCACCACCGCAATGGTCAATCGCAGTGATTCATTGCAACATTGCAGTTGATTGCGGCTATTCATTGTATAACTTTTCAGGGTACATTTAAGCATCTTAAAATTTTATCTAAATATTCAGGTGTAACATGAGCGGTTTTGCTTGAGGGCTATTTGTTTCGCACCATTTCTTTTAAATTAAATGCATTATTAATGATCTAAATATTTGTGAGAGTCATACTTAATTCTTTATGAAAGATATATTAGATATGAGAAATTCCACGTTAACGATAGGTCAGTTAAAGAGCAAAGACCGTTGTCGTTGGTAGGTAAAACTAAAAAACATCGCAGTTATGATATGATAACTGAACAATAGCCGTCCTCTGTAGTGTATATTAGTGAAATAAGTTTTGGGTGCCTTGAAGTGGTATCAGGCAAAAAAAAAGTCTTAGCTTCCTAAATTCCTAGTTTAAATCCTACTTTGGCCCATTGTATTCAGAGATTTTCCACCAAATATTTTCTAATACCACATACTAAATGAAATGATACAGTCTTTGTATGGTGTTTAGAAAACCAACAAATTCATTTTGTTGATGAATTTTCCATTATTCAGCTTTATTAATGTTACAGATTTACTGATGAAGAGACGAAGCTCTTGCTGCGGCTGGTGACCTCCAAACCTCCACTATGTAAAGCTGGGTCAAGATTTATCTCCCTTGGACTCGCAATGTTAATTGATAGTCCAGTGCTACTTGGGTAAGCGCAAAGTCTATTGAAAATTTAATATCAACTTAATAAGGATATTTTTTGTGATATTACCAATATACAATGCTAATTATAACTCAGTGGCTACAGGTTGCTGACTTTTGTGAGTCATTTTAGTGAGATATCTATATCTCAGTCAACATAAAGCAACATTCATATCAAAGGCTGGATTGGTATTTTTTAGATAAATTGAACAGAGCTGCCAATAAAGCATATTATTTACAGTGTAATTAAAACGTACTGGAATGAAGAATGAAATTGGTAAATAACATACAGCAGATTCTGAAGTTTGTGTTCAGAGATGCAAACATAAAATGAGTATCATTTGGTACACATGTGCTGTTTCATTAGTTGATGTATTACATGGCTTTTTATGCTCCTTGTATCAAAGATTTGAGGGAATGTAGTGTTTTGTCTGTTTTTTTGCCTGTGGCAAAAAAATGTTAACATTTGTTATAATTGTGAGAGGAAGGGTTTCATATTTCACATGCGTATTCTTTGTGAAATGACCTTTCTGTCGCTACAGTAATTTTTTACCTCATAACATTGACCATGACCTTTGACCTACCTTTCAAAATCTTTAACATTTGGACTTTGTTGCCGCCCGGCAAATTCATATTTCACAAATACATTGTGTTACAATATTTCAGTTGTAATGCAGCATAGAAGCGTAACAAATTATTTGAAAAAAAAAATCGATGAGATCAAATTTATAAGGATAAAATTAAATAAAAATGAAATAAAAAAATGTCACAGAGTTTTTAGCTCACCTGAGCGTAGCTCAAGTGAGCTGTTGTCATAGTGCAGCGTCCGTTGTCCGTCCGTCGTTAACTTTTCTACATTTTTGACTTCTTCTCCAGAACCGCTGCACAGAATTTCACCAAACTCCATAGGAAGTAAGTACTCTAGGTCCTCTACCAAGTTTGTGTTTTTTATGCCGATTCATGATCCAAGATGGCCACCATTGGCTCTGATTGGTTGACACATTTTCGACTTCTCCTCCAGAACTGCAGCACAGAATTTCACTAAACTTTATAGGAAGTAAGTACTCAAGGTCCTCTACCAAGTCTGTGTTTTTTTTGCCGATCCGTAATTCAAGATGGCCGCCATTGGCTCTGATTGGTTGACACATTTTCGACTTCTTCTCCAGAACTGCTGCACAGAATTTCACCAAACTTCATAGGAAGTAAGTACTCAAAGTCCTCTACCAAGTCTGTGTTTTTTATGCCAATCCATGATCCAAGATGGCTGCCATTGGCTCTGATTGGTTGACACATTTTCGACTTCTTCTCCAGAAAAGCTGCACAGAATTTCACCAAACTTCATAGGAAGTAAGTACTCAAAGTCCTCTACCAAGTTTGTGTTTTTTATGCCAGTCCGTGATCCAAGATGGCCACCATTGGCTCTGATTGGTTGAAACATTTTCAACTTCTTCTCCAGATCAGCTGCACAGAATTTCATCAAACCTCATGGGAAGTAAGTACTCAAGGTCCTCTACCAAGTTTGTGTTTTTTATGCCGATCCGTGATCCAAGATAACCGCCATTGACTCTGATTGGTTGACACATTTTCGACTTCTTCTCCAGAACAGCTGCATAGAATTTCACCAAACTTCATGGAAAGTAAGTACTCAACATCCTCTACCAAGTTTGTGTTTTTTATGCCGATCCATGATCCAAGATGGCCGCCATTGACTCTGATTGGTTGACACATTTTCGACTTCTTCTCCAGAACCACTGCACAGAAATTCATCAAACTGCATAGAAAGTAAGTACTCAAGGTCCTCAACCAAGTTTGGTGTTTTTTATGCCGATCCGTGATCCAAGATGGCCACCATTGACTCTGATTGGTTGACACATTTTCAACTTCTTCTCCAGAACCACTGCACAAAATTTCACCAAACTGCATAGAAAGTAAGTACTCAAGGTCCTCTACCAAGTATAGGTTTTTCATGCCGATCCGTAATCCAAGATGGCCACCATTGGCTCTGTTTGATTGACACATTTTCATCTTCCTCTCCAGAACCCCTGCACAGAATTTCTTGCTTGCTTGTAAATATGCACTTTGTGCTCAGGTGAGCGATATAGGCCCACTTGGGCCTCTTGTTTTGTTAGAGGTGTGGGTGACCCTTAATCAACTTTCTTCAACTATACCCCTGGCTTTACATTGCAGGGACCTACTGGTACCACTACTGGGTTCAAAAACCCCTGAGAATCCCGTTTTTCACTGCAAAACTCTGCAACACCCTGAAAAACTCTGAAAAACACTGAAGTCTGCCTGAAAAACACTGAAAAACTCTGACAGCCCTGATAAACACTGAAAAACTCTGAAGTCTACCCTGAAAAACTCTGAAAAACACTGACGACCCTGAAAAACTCTGCAAAACTCTGAAAAACTCTGACGCCACTGAAAAACTCTGCAAAACTCTGAAAAACTCTGAAAAACACTGACACCTGCTGCGATGCCCTCCGGCCGTGCGATCGCGGCCTCGCGTACTTCTATACGGTCCCTTCTATAAGCCCTATTAGCATTAATGTATATAAAATGTTATGCGTTGTGAATTAGAAAAAAAAGGAAGAGAAAATAAATAAAACATATCTCGCATTTTTGTACGGTGTTTTGAAGTGAAATTATTTTAACGAATCTCTAAATTTAATTTTACTGATGCATTATTCAAAACCAAACAAACCCAGCAGAGGCGTATTACAATACAAAGGCTTTTCTTATCGAGATTTATATATACATTTGTATTTCCAAATGAAAATGTATGTACATATATTCCTAGTAAATATCACTGTTTCATAGTGAAGAAAAAATAAAAAAAATATATATAAAAAAGAAGCTCCAGAACTATAAATTAGTGAATAAATAATAAATTATTGAATAATAAATCAAAAAGTGAATAAATAAATGAATAAATGAATAAATAAATAAATATATAAATAAATAAATAAATAAATAAATAAATAAATAAATAAATAAATAAATAAATAAATAAATAATATTTGAATGTGACCAGTACCTATAAATTTTATACGAAAAGCGAATTTCATACACCAGTACTGACAGCAAATCGACCACAAAGAAAATCGCTTGTTATTCATTTTAAATAACACAATGCATTCTATTCCAATTCTGTTGCAACATTTATAGAGCCTATACCCATATATTTTCATGTGACGACCTTTAGGTTTAAACACCCCTCCACCCCTTCTCACACACACACACGCGCAATACTTTTTTCTCTATCAATACTTTTCACACAAAATTAAGACACACAAATTTAACCTTTTTTCTTATTATAACAGCGTAATATAACAAAGTTCAGAGCACAATAACTTTCTTTAACTGAAAATTTTACGTGTCTACGTGTTGCTCTTTCATTCGAATGACATACCTAAATTTTGTCCTATAAAATATTTCAGT
Source organism: Pteria penguin (assembly GCA_035048485.1). Lineage (NCBI taxonomy): Eukaryota > Metazoa > Mollusca > Bivalvia > Pterioida > Pteriidae > Pteria > Pteria penguin. Next base: position 16,362,726 of record CM068590.1, read on the forward strand.
GATTAAATATTTTCTCGGTATTCAATAATGTTGCTTGAAATAGCATCAAATAAGTTTCAATATATCAGTGTAACAACGTATCTGCCGTTTGTTATATCACTACCTACTTAATCTACATCATGTAACTCTATATAATAAAATGATTTTATCTAACAGCACCCCCCGCCCTTTTCAATGGGAGACTGTGCCCCCCCCCCCTTTTCTTTCAAAAATTTCTAGATCCGCCCGCCTATGACGTATTGTAACAATGTATCCAGTAAGGGTCATGTATAGCAATGGCGAATACAAGGGCGCTCGCCTAACAGCAACCCCCCCCCCTTTTCAATGGGAGACTGTGCCCTCCCCCTCCCCTTTTTTCTTTCAAAAATTTCTAGATCCGCCTATGAACAGTATCTCCCTAATTTCGTATTGTAACAATGTATCCAAATACAAGGGCGCTCGCCCTGTTGACTGGGACATAGAAGTTTTACATAAAAATACCCTGTCCTGTCAAAACTAGCAAAGTATTTGACCTTTATTTTCAAAATGACATATAAATTCAAGTAAACGGTGTCATATTTAGAGCAGATACCTCGATCTGCCTCAACCTATGGATCCAAATCGTATGTTTAAATCATATAGTATATTTAAATTGAGACCACACATCCCCCCCCCCCCCCCACACACACACACACACACACACACACGCCCCTTCTCTCCCTTATACATGTATATATATATATATACATGACCCTTACTGGATATATATAATACTAGAATATCTTCATTAGAAAGTAACGGCACACGCATGGAATCTGAAATTGCTTTATTTTAATCCGACATGTCCATGTCTTTGTTTTTTTTACCTTTATTCTACATGTCATCAGTACTCTATTACGTAATAAACATCCGGTTGTTTAACCCGGTAAATATCGGTCGTAATCTCATATAGTTTGTTACCTATCATGCTGTAAATTGGGACTCGTAATTAACAGTACCTTGGTGTGTATGAGGGGACAAAACATATTTAGTAACAGGTTGAAACATATCCAGTTGATACATTTCAATGTTAATTTTGTGTTATTGGCAAAATTAAAGTGTCATTTTAACAGCGACTTATAAAGTTTAGGACAAAAACTGATTTTCAATCTTCAGAAGTGAAATAATTTGTTTTACACACGATCATTTATTTATTTTTATGTTATAAACTAAACTACATCAATTATTTAAGTTCAATTTCTTCCGCATTTCCTCTGATAATAGCAATATTATAGAATACATGCCAAATGTGAGATTTGTAAAGCTGTGATATAAAGTGCTATTCTGTTCCATTAATTTACATACGGATTAAATAAGTAGCTGCGTTACGGCCTGTAGCGAGAAGGAAATACGCATACCCAAAGCCATGATCGTTCACTCAAGTTGGACACTGTTTAAAAAAAAGGGGGGGGGGGGTGGTGGTAGAATTAAATTAACGCAACTTCACAGCGTTTTATCGGTGAATGGCCGCTAATTTATGAAGAATGCAATATTGATTTATCAATATAATTCATGAATGCCTTTAAACTCGAAAGAGAGTGGGGAGCGGCCTTAAGGTCGTAACATAACGATATTTGGGTGGATTCTTTACACAGATTGGAAAAGATGTAAAAATAAACATCAATCATTATGTGTTATTAAAATGATTGATAAGGATATATAGAATTAATTATTTCTTTTTTTCTGTATTTATTTATCTATTTACAATTAAAACTATGCGTTTTCTGTAAACTTCGTCTGTCGATTTTTAAAAATCTTATTATTTTTATTAAATTTATTTTGATGTATTTTTTTCGTACGGAAAAGTTTAATGTTCTTATTATAAATAAATAGATGAATTAATAATTAAATAAATAGATAAATAATAAATAAATATGAAAATAAATAAATAAATAAATAAATGAAGTCCGCCTAGGAAGGCCGCTGGCCGAAATGTTACAGTACGGAAAAATAGTGCTTTTATTATAAATAAATAAATAAATAAATAAATAAATAAATAAATAAATAAATAAATAAATAAATTTTAAAATGTCTTGTTCTATATTTTGTACTTATTTCCCATTCCCTTAATGCACCTCTATGAAACAACGATGTTAAGTAACATGCTACTGCTGTAGTTACACTATTTGTTCGTTCGTTTGTTTGTTTGTTTCATTCTTCTTTCTTTCTTTAAGTCGATCAATAAAACAAGTGACATCGCGCTGGAAAGTCCTGTGTACAAACGTAAGTCAGAATAGCAACAATATCTTAGTAATTTTATCTATAAAAAACGTTAAAGTAAGTCCTTGACAAATGGTAAAAAGATGCGGTTTTTTTTTTCTTATTCCCCGCTTATAAATGCATCACATTTAATACTTATTAAAGGTCATATATAGATAACAGCGAACCATTTCAAGGGCTTATATTATAAAAGGGACCGTATAGAAGTACGCGAGGCCGCGATCGCACGGCCGGAGGGCATCGCAGCGGGTGTCAGTGTTTTTCAGGGTTTTTCAGAGTTTTGCAGAGTTTTTCAGTGGCGTCAGAGTTTTTCAGAGTTTTGCAGAGTTTTTCAGGGTCGTCAGTGTTTTTCAGAGTTTTTCAGGGTAGACTTCAGAGTTTTTCAGTGTTTCTCAGGGCTGTCAGAGTTTTTCAGTGTTTTTCAGGCAGACTTCAGTGTTTTTCAGAGTTTTTCAGGGTGTTGCAGAGTTTTGCAGTGAAAAACGGGATTCTCAGGGGTTTTTGGACCCAGTAGTGTACACAGCTTTCTATCTTTGAAGATTTTAATATTACGATAGTCCTTAATCTGCACACATTGTATAGCTTTTACATCCACAAGACATGTACACATTGTCACATACAGTATTTACAATTTAGTTTTTGGTATAGTATAATTATGCCATTGCTATTTCATTTTCAGGAATATAGAACAAGAAAAGCAGGCAATTGAGTGGATTAAGTGGTCCATGAGAATGGAAAGTGAATTCAAAACGTAAATATTCAAATAAGTTACATATTTAATTATATACTTTGAATAAAATGTCAGATAATAAATGAATACATATATGTGTGTGTGTATATATATATCTATATATATATATATATATATATATATATATATAGATATATATAGATATATATATATATCCTTATTTATTCATAGAATTTATGTTTTCAAAAGGTTTTTTGTTTAAGCATATTAGGATTCTACTGTGTGCTAGAAGTTACATTTTATTCATCAATAGAATGTCTCCATCTTTTGAATAAGACCGTAAAAACAAAGGCCTCATCTTTTGGTACATATTGCATGTAAAAGACCCTTTGCTGCTTTTGGTTGGTTTGCTACATGTCTTAGTTTCTGGGTATCAGGTATATGTCTTCACCATACAAGTGAAATATTCATGGTGTTATATAAAACAAAAACCAAACCAAATAAAACCCCCAAAAGCTCCATAATGGTTTTGTAGGTGAGGATACCATCCTAAAACTCATTTTCGATAATCATCCTTATAAAATCAGGATTAATTCTCGATCAGGGTAAGTGACAAAGTATGCCAGTGTATCTACCATACATTAATGATTTGCTGCACATTACCCAACTTATCTGCCAGACTAATGCATGCTACTTTACCTATGAAAGAGCAGTTTTTTTTTATCAGAGTGACTATCCTCTTTTCCGCCACCAAAAATTTTGATCAATTTCTCCATATGATTGAGGTAGCTGCGACATGGCATAATATTTCTAGGAGTTTTTTGGTTCTAGATTTTGCCTTTTCATTCTCTTTGTTTTGCACAGTTTTAGTAGAACAAGAATCTCTAATACTGGCACATTCACATATTATTGATATTGTCAACATTTGCAGGACCCTTTCTGGTGACTGTTCTTTTGGAGAAATGTTATTCCTCATAGCAATTCATTTCCATAGCAACAGCATGTCAGCAATTTCAGATTTGGTGTCATCGACACTCGGAATGAAGGTCAGAAACCTCCATCAGTTAATATCCTATACAACGCTATTTATATTAATAAAACATCAGAATTTATGTACACACTGCATTTGTAGATAGTTGGCCTCAAGTTCTTTGATTATGCATTAATCCCTCACATAATGTAATGTTTAAATCTCTTAAACTCATTTAAAGGTGCTTTCAAGCTTCTTTTAAAGAACCAATTACTGACAAAATAGCGATTTTTAAGTTGAACGAGGCAAACAAATTGAAAAAGTTATTGCGTCATCATCATCGTTGTCATTTTGATTGAATAGATTGCTCATTTAAAGTTCTTCATAGCAGTCCAAAAATTATTCCTTTATCAAATATAGTAATTTTTCAAACATAGGAAATCTATGTTATTATCACGATTCTTATCCCCTAACTTGCATAACAATGAACCTCAAAATCATGACAAACATAAACAACATTCAAATTTTAAGTGAAATAATTCCATGTGTTGCACAAAGCACCTTTTACATATTTCAGCCATTCTCACAATAGAAATGACGAATTATGTTATAAGATTCTGGTTGATCTAACCAGTTTTTTTCAATATTTTCAATTTTCTGATATCATGTAGAAGCATAAAAAAATACACAAGTCACTTATTTTGAGACCAAAGAGAAGTGCAGCACTTAAATGAAGAATTCTTTGACAGCTAACTTATTCCTCTCAGAGGTGAAATATTAAATGTATTGACAAACAACAAATCACTAAAATGTATTTTTTATCATATATTTTCAGAGTGGAATAAAAGCCAATGCTTTGGCCAGGTTAAGATCCATATTTACCCAGGAAATCTTCACGGAGCAGGTACCACTACTCCAATTAATTACCTTCTCCATAATGACATCCTGTGACATACTTGTCAAACTTATTTATAATATCTTGCATGCTTTTGCATTGAAAATATTATTTTAGAGGCATCATAAAGCTTCTTTCTTGAAACGACTGCAGTGTCATGTACATCATAATGGGGTAAACAATGATATGTTAATGAAAGAAAAGAATTGCAAAGGACATTTAACATAAACAGGCTGCAAAAATTATTAAGTCAGTTTTTTCAGATGTATCATTTGTTATGCCCAACATTTGAAATACCAGAACATTCATTGATAAGTTATTAACCACTACCATTTATTGATTAGTCCCATGTTTCGTAAGTGCCATGTTTTACTACATTTCAAAGATTCTGAGAGGCATTATCATTTAGAATCATACACAGATATGCCCTGATGAGGGCATTATGTAAGTACTGGTGTCTTGTGACTTTTAGCTTCTGATGAGTCACTTATGTTTATTTTCATTCTTTTTTCTAAATTTAAGAGATTAAGTTGGTTCACAATGTTACAAGCATTACAAAATGATTCAATCATATCAAACATGAAATTTTGTTTATAAGAACATTTAGCCAACATGAAGCTCATGTCAGGTCTTTTATTTTGATTTGAAATTGATTTTTATTTTGTCAAATTGATTGATTGATTATTGTTTTACCGGTACATCACTCCACGATCATTTCACATATCTGGTGACGGCATCTGCCTGATGCATGGCATAGAAATTTAGACCTTTGCAACTGAGGGGAGGTGAGGGATCTTTTACGTACCACGCCTACCATGACACGAGACTTCGGTTTTTATTGTCTCATCTAAAAGACTGAACACCAGTGTAGTGTGCCCATGGTGGGAGTCAAACCCAGGACCTCTCGTTCATCAGCCAAGCACTTCATTCACTAAGCCACACCAGCTTTCTTTTGATAAATATTCAGTGGGTTTTTTATCTTCAAATCATATTCCCAAAATTTCTCTAAATTTCCCCAAAGATTGATTTTTTTTAGCATTATGCAAATGAGACAAAAAAATTCCCAAATGAAAAGGTACAGGTACTTTTAAAAAAAAAAACAAAAAAACAACAACTCTGATACTACTTACTCACTTTCCTTAGGTGATAACGACACATGCAGTGAAAGTTCCTGTAACAGAAAATCTGAATGCCAGCATGACAGGCTACCTGCCTATCAACAGTATTTATCAACTATTGAAGAGCAGGTCTTTTTCCAAACATAAAGTCCCAATAAAGGTAGGTCAGCACACACATACTAATATGTCTGGTATTAGATAAGAGATAAGCCAGGCACAGCTATGTAACAAGTGAAGTAGGCCAGTCATCAAAAGGCCACAGGATGCAAGGTTAAGTCTGTATGATTTTTGGCAAGTGTATTTGGAAACCGGCCAGGATTTGCTGTGCCAGAATAGCGGCAGGATGTGGCACTATTTTCAGATTATGCCGAAGGTGAATGGGGCCACTACTCACAATGTATTTCTATTTTCAGTTTTGGCGAGGATCCTATGACTCCTCTCAAAATGCAATAACAAACATGTAGATGATTGGGGCTACATATAAAAAACTGGAAAATTTGGACTAAGCTGTAGAAAAACTGGAAAATTTGGTCCAAGTTTTGAAAAAACTGGAAAAGGTCCAAGCTATAAATAAATTTGTATACTACTTTCTAATGACAGATCATAGAAATTTTGTTATGGTTAGCTGGACAATAAACATGACTGTGTTAAATTTAATTTGTATCATGGTAATAGATTAGGACACTGAACATTACATGCGGGGTAAATTGTTCGGGTCATTTTAGCCGTAGTAAAACTAAGAGTATTCTTGTTTATAATACACATGCAAGTCATGATTACTGTAATAGGCTTATATCTCGCAGGAGTTTATTTTCATGATATTCATGAGACATAGCTGTCAGGAGAAAAGTATGTGTAATATTTAGATACAGAGAAGACTTAGTATTGTGGGAAATCAATAGGTCAACAGATGCAAAAATAATGTTTTTCAAGGAAGCAATGTGATTAACAATATCTGAATAATTTTACTTCAGGACTGGATCTACAACCAGATACAGTGCTGTTCCTGCCCTCTCCATCCTTTGGTTCCTTCCTTGATCGAAGTCTATGTCAACTCTGTTGTACTCAAAAGTACAAAAACTGATCATCTCAATGAACCAATGACAGATGAGGAAATACTCCATATCTATGAAGAGTCTATTTTTCATTGGTCGAAAGAAGAGGGTAAAGGTCAGAGGGTAAAAGTCAGTAAAAATAAGAAGGGGAATCATGCCCCTCAGCTGGTCATGCTGTATTACTTGATGCTGTATGAGGACACAGTGCTTAACAATATGAAAGTTATAGGTGAGTTATCATAAATACATTTTGAAATAAAGGACATGATTGGTTAGTTTTCATCAACAAATTATGAAAGACAGCAGATGATTGGTCTGTTTTCATTATGCCACTATAAGAGACAGCTTATTATTGGTAGTAAACAGACATTATACGATTTATTGCTACATGTATTTTATCAATGTATTGTGTTTTTTATAGAATTCTGACTTTTTATTGTGATCTTTTGATCTATATATATCTATTTTCTCTTTCCCTGAGATTGTTATGTCTGAATAATGGAGATTATATATTAATAGCCATGTATTCTTATACCCAGTGTTGGTCTCTTAGAAAACTGTAGAAAAAATAATCCTCTGAGGATATAACTCTATAACTAGCCTAGCATTGAATATTCCAGTGCTGAACGAATTCAACTGAACTTTATTGAATTATAACATGTACTGTGAATTTGCCTGTTAGCATAAAAGGGAAATATCTCTTGTATAGTTTTCAATAAACCAGAATCCGTTCGAGTTACCTCCCATTGTTGGCCATATTGTGTGTCAAACCATAGTTTTTTCTTTATATTTGTACCATTTTCGAACAGGCATTTGTAATTTCACATTTAAGATACTGTTTTAGTATTTTCAAATAAATGATGTGGACAAATTTGAAAGAAATAAACAAGTTTACTTTTTGAAACTGTCTTGAAAAATCATCAAGTTTGGTTGAATTATGCATGAAAATACAGATTGACCCACAAGATGGCCACCATCGGGAGGTAACTGCCATCAATGCTGGCCTATTGCAAACTATCTATAGTTGTTTATCTTTGTGTTTTTGACAGTTTCATCAAACAGAAAGATGAAGTCCTACCCAGACACCCTCCTGTCTCAGATCCCTATCAATTATCTCTTAAAGAAGGCTCAAGAAGATCAGCTATCCTATGCTGGTCTCTTTTCACCTTTACTCAGGTTTGTTCTTTACATACATGTACATGTATTATTTATATTATCATCTTTTACCTTCTCTCCGTTCTTCGGACGAGACTGAAGAAACAGAGGTCCCATTTTATCATATTTGTTGGCACATAGAAAATCCCACACTGCTTTGGATATGCCTGAAGCATGATAAATCTATGTTTCTGTTCAAAACAGGGCAGATGTCCTCACGATATAGGTGAAATTATCTACACATTAGGGAATACAATAAACAAATAAAACACAATGAATCCCTTAGTTTTTTATTCAGCTTACCACATTCAAATTCATAGTAAAGAGTCATTTAATGTCAACTTTCTTTATTTTAAATCTGTTTGCTGTGTATGTGTTGGTAAGTCATTTATCAGAGTTTGATTTGTAACTTTGTGTCACTTAAATCCAAGGTGCATCAACAAATTTGATTTTGTAGCGATTGTGTATTCCAAATAATACTTTAGAATATTGATTCGGATATGATATGGAATGCCGTTTCAGGCTACTGGTCACTCACTACCCACATCTGTGTTCTGTAGAGGATTGGTTGGAGGAAAGCTTTGTCGCACAGTCCAGTCTCGGTGATAAAACCAATCAGGACATTCTCTGTACAAACGACACCTTTAATGAAGGTAATTACAGAGTATTTTTAAATGTAAGACATCTATTCAATCAATCCATTCATTATTTTAAGGGGCAGGTTTGGTGTAGTGGTTAAGCACCTGGCTTGTGGTGCCGACGATCCGGGTTCGATTCCCGGGTTGCACCACTATATTTAAGAGGTTGGTAACCTCCTGCTTCCATGTCGCGATATAACTGAAAATTTTTGAAAGTGACGTAAAACACGATTTTAACCAACCAACCATTATTAAAAAAATTTTTTTTTTCCTATTATCGTTAAAATAAGATTTCTATCGCAAATCATTTGTTTCCTTCAAGAGAATAAAAGCTTGGAAAGCATAGTGATTCGTATTCAGAAAAGAGATTTTGTTTCTGATGTATACAAAAATCTCTTAGCCTATTGAATTTCCTGTTTTGTGTAGAACTTTAATAATTTATTGATCATCACTACATGTCTCATTTACAAACCATTTCTCTATAAAGCTTTGCAGCAGATTACGTCATGTCCATCCAAAATGCTGACCCTGCAACAGCAGATGTTAATCCTACCAGTACAGGAGTTACTTCCCTTGTCAGATTCCATTGTGAAAGCTTTACCAGCCATGCTGGAGGATGCAGTACCTCGCAGAGTCATGGATCTCATGAAAAGAATCTGGTTCCGCCTCCATGGTGTATCACCCAGAAGGTAAACTACGTCATTCAAAAGGCTTAGCCAATGGAAGTTTAATTGCTTTTTCCCAAACTTTGTCTCAGTTATTCCCAAACATTGATCTTTTACATTTTAGCATTATACAAATGGGACAACAAATTCCCAAATGAAAAGTTACCGGCACCTTTGAAAACATAAAAACCCAATGAATTGTGAGGGACCGTCAGAGACACTTCAAGTTTTGGTAGTTTCAAATTTTTGAAGTTTCCTTCTTGTTAAAGGGGCAGGCGTGGTGTAGTGGTTAAGCGCTTGGCTTGCGGCGCCGACGATCCGGGTTCGATTTCCGGGTTGCGCCACTGTTTAAGAGGTTGGTAACCTCCTGCTTCCATGTCGTGATATAACTGAAATATTGTTGAAAGCGACATAAAACACCAATCAACCAACCAACCTTCTTGTTAATAAAATGAGTGAAATGGTTATTGGAATAATTTTCTCTGTAAGTTCAAGTTTTCAATGTTTGAGTTATCGAAATTAAACCCTACTTATGGTTAACCTTGGCTATGAAGGTTGTTTGTTTACATGTATGCCTCATTAGTCACACATCAGCATGTTGTATTTCAAAAGTAGTAATACAGATTTAGGTGCCTGTTTGGAATCGATTTCTGTCATGTAAAATGAAGTAGGAATGAAAATACTTAAATATTATTCTTTGTTTAATTTGTTTTTTGATTATTTTAAATATTGCCTTACACAGCATACGTCTGAGTACAGCAAATGCTTTGAGAGTTAAGGGCACATTACAGATGGCGCTGTACACAGAGAATGATATCACAGTGGATCCCTTAGTCATCTTACGATGTGATGACAGAGTGTTCAGGTGAGATCCAATCCATAAAACATCAAAAGATATTATTCTAAATGATCAGTTTTCAATTTGTTGAAGCTGGCGTGGCCTGGTGGTATTGCGCTGGACTCCTGATCGGGAGGCAGGGGTTCGATTCACGCTCTGGTCATGCCGGTGTCCTGTCTTTCGGATAAGACAGTAAAAACCAAGGCCCTGTGTGGTGGTATGCATGGCACGTTAAAATCCCTCACTGCTTCTGGTGGGTACGTTGCAAAGGTCAAAATTTGTATGCTCTGCATCAGGCAGGTGCCTTCACCATATAGGTGAAATATTCGTGGTGCGACGTTAAACAAAAATCAATCAATCAATTTGCTGATATCTGTAGACTTCATTATTTGATAATACAAAAAATATCATAATAGCTGTCCATTTAGATTGTTCATTTATGATCATTGTTAAATAATATACATGTAGACACTTAGGAATACTATCAAAACTTCAAAAATTTCTTTTTGTGTTGCCTGGAAAGCAGTAACAATTTTTGAGCCCCACTTTTTACCCATTGTCTGGCTGTCAATTCATATGTTACACTTCACAGGTGACATAGATTTTCCAGAGGATACCACATTCTATTAATTCAAATTAACTCGTCTGAGAGAAGGAAATCTACATTGTATGGCTTTAAAGATAAAATATTTCATTTCTATCTGAAGGAAAGGAAAAAAAAGCCATGTTTAATATTGGTAATTGAACAATGCTATGCATATTCCCCAACTTAAAATATACGTGAATTCAAAATTCCAGTAGTATAAAATATTTTCCATACATATCTCATCTTTTCATTTTCAGCAACGAAATAATTCTGAGTATTAAGTCAGAAACACTGTAAGCTCCCTATCTTGAGTGAGAGAAAGCAAGAAGTTACCTGACCTTGTTTTTTTTTGTCCTTTTTCTCTTTTTAGTATTATATACTGTATGTGTACATATAGTAGTCCACACATATTTTATCATAAAATAATCCAAAAAGGGGTTGGTGAATTATTACGGCAATAGTGATAGCACATTTTTGCAATTCTTAAGGTTCTGGTGCGCTGTATTCAAGTTAATGTATATGATATTAGCATAGTCATGAAGCGGCGAATTTGGAGCATCACTAATAGTAATACTACTAAAATATGAGCCCTGCTAAAATGAGTACACTTACAGGACATAAATACTAGTATAAGATGTATTTCTCTCGCTGTAATTTAGCTTTACGCTGCCTTCATTAGTTTTTTTCGTTAAGCAGAATTACTTCCCATTGGGAAGGTTTCTGATGTAAAACACTTATGACATCATCAAATTCTGTGGAAACCAATCTAACTCTCGGGGAAATGATACATGTAATCCACAAACGGCATTTTCATAGGGAATTGATGACGTCATAATGCTTTTACCACTGATACTGTCCCAAATGGGAAATAACTCTGTATAATGAAAAGACTCAATATGGTCACACATGGTAATAAATCCTACAAGGCTATAAAAGCTTGGGGTTTTTTTTCTCAGGTGCCCACCTATATTAGAGATTCAATTACATGTGCTGTCTGCCTACATCCAAGCATGTAAGGTCTATCTGCAGAACCACATGCAGGCCAACCCTGTCATGGACCAAAGTCAAGCAGAGCAGGATCGAAGAGACCTGAAGAATGCACTGATAGCCACGCAGGAAAGTGCCATTATACAGATCCTTCTAGAATGCTGCCTTCCGAGGGATCAAGAAAAGGTATGTTTTACCATTTTAGACAGATATGCTCCTAGCAATGGACAGTTTAAAAAAAGTCAGTTCATTTAGGTTTCTTTTTCCAGTCAGTGCTAAAATAGCTAATTCTCAATTTTCATTTTAATAGACTTTTAAAAAATATATTTACTTAGGTTTCTTTTCCAATCAATATTAAAATAGCAGATTCTAAGGAATCATTACCTTCTTGCCAATTTTCAGTTATCATAGTAATGGGCTTTTAAAAAATAAGAAATGATAAAAAGGTCTCAGAAGGGAAGTATGTTTACCTGGTTTGATTTCTTTCTGCAATCAATACTTAAAAGACAGAATTTAAGGAATCATTACCTTATTGCTTATTATTAATTTACATTATGAATTTGATGGATAGTTGAAAATAGATTTACTTCAGTTAGATTTCTTGTTACGTTCATTACTAAAAGTGGAAGATTCTAAGGAAACATTACCACTTAGCTCCTTCTCAGTCTTCATTTTCTTCAGCTTCTCTTCTTATTATTGTATTTGATATATTTGTATATTATCAGATGTAGAATATGATTTCCAAATTCTTATATCCTGTCCTCACTTCCCCCTTCATAGCTTCATTGTTCATGTGATACCACAGTACTGCGTAATTTAATTCCCCTTCCTGGATATATTCCGTCAAAACAAGTATTTGACGGTTTAATTTCATTTTTTTCTAGGAGAATGAGAGTTTACTCAGCAGTCGGAGAGAAGTCCAGGGTATCATCTGCACATTCATTCACCAAATGTTCATCTCAGACCCCAATCTGGCTAAACTTGTTCATTTCCAAGTAAGTACATGTATCGTCTATTGATGATGTGGTATTGTTCAAAATATCCTGCATGATCAAATTAATTTGATAAATAAATCAATAAATCAATAAATTACAGAAAGTCTGAAGTTTATTCTAAATGCTTTATATATTATACTTGTAACTTTGTTTGTATAGGGTTACCCAGAGGAGTTACTTCCCATTACTACAGCAGGAATCCCATCTATCCATATTTGCCTAGATTTCATTCCAGAGATCATCAGTCAACCGCATGTAGATAAACAGGTAGAAATAATTTACCCCTCATACTATAGAAATATAATAATTTTTTTTTCTGTAAGTTCATGTGTTGATCTCCATTTGCAATGTTTCCTCAGCATGACCACAATGGCAGAGTAGGTAATACATGTAATGCTAAACTTGTATTCATTGTGGCATCAAATCCCTGTCTAATCAAAGTTTGTTCCATGGTCGAAAGGAATACGAAGGTGACAGATCTATCTGCTAAAGCCACTTTTCTTAGGAACTCTTATTTTTGATTAAACATATGTGAAGGGATTTATTAGACAGTATTATTTCGATATTTTACCATAGGTTCTATAGAAAGTGTCCAGGATTTTACTGAGCTAAAAATACATGTGCTGTAAAAGCCCAGATACTACTTCTATATTTTTTCATGTCTTAACATTCAACTGGTAAATAAACTTGGTGGCCAGGAAAACAAATTTGTCTGCTACAAATTAAATTCAGTGCAAAAAATGATAAAATATGCATTTAAAAATTTATTGAAAAGCAGATAGATATCAATATGAAAAAAGTGTAATAAACAGCTTGGTTATGTTTTTTTGCAAAGACCTTAGGCAGACAAATTTCCCAACACTCAGTAACGTACAGATATTTATGATATTGCATGAAGAAGTAACAATATTCTGAGGTAATATAGTTTTTTATTAAGCTTTATCAATATTGTCTTTTTCATGTAGCATCTTTTAAAAAGCACTGCAATTTTTTCCAGATCTTTGCTGTGAAGATGATGTCATACTTATGCTGTCAGTTTGCATTACCCAAATCTCTGAGCATAGCAAAGCTTACTATCAATGTGATGTTCACAATGCTCGGGGGTATGTACAAAAACTTGTTACATAGGATAAAATCATATTTAGGCATATTTATGTGAAGACTTTCATATCCTAGTATACTCTGTTTTTGATATGATTGATGCAGTAGGTATCATAAAGCTATTTTTGTACACAATAACCCAGTTTTCCATCAATTGATTGATTTTTGTTTGACATCACACCATAAATATTTAACGTATATGGTGACAACATCTGCCAGATGTGGGGCATACAGATTTTGGCCTTTGCAACGGACCCACCTGAAGCAGTTTTCCATCAAGAAGGCAATATTAAAAGAACTCACAATTGGTATGAGAGTGGCATCATATAAATCAAATGTCATACTTCTCTGACGTAAAATAATTTCGTAACAATCAAATTTATAACTTTAGCACTCATCCTTACACAAATATGGATTACTGGTTGGTCAGTATGGTTTAAAGTTTCATTAAGATCACCATACTACATCTTGATTCATATATGTAAAATAGCAAGATTAGTGCCCTTTCATACAACTACTCGTCAAATTAATGTAAAAGCGTTATCCATTCACCTATTTGTTTACATGTTCCTGCATCCATCCCATTTACCATGTAAAACTCTATTTGTATTTAAGCTTTTTGTAATTTTTAAGTTAATGCAATTTCCTTGTGATAATGTTCATTTTCAAAGGATATTTCCAGCTAGGTGTTTAGAGAAGGAATGATTTATAGCAAGAGTTATCCTTCTTGTGAAAGGGTTACACTAAATTTACAGTGCCTTCACTATTACATATTTCCATTGCTGCATTTGCATACATATACATGTATTTACAACCAGTATTTATAATGATATACCTCATGCAGAAGCCCCATATTATTAAATCAAAGTTTCAGTCGAAAAAAAATTATTTTATGAATATTTTTAAAGCATCTCCACCATTAAAATATTTTTTAATTAAAAAAAAAAGGATTTTAGTACATGTATGCTATGGTTTTTGGCCATATGGTCAAGCAGTTGACTCATACTGAAAATTTGAAAAATATACTTAATCCTTAATTTTCTTCATATTTCAGTGCTTGATAAACCAGAACGATTGAGATTTTTCAAGGAGACTATTCCATTTCTCAGCAGGGTGTGCCAGGCTTTTCCACCCCTTTGTGAGGATGTTACATCCCTTCTTCACCAAGTGGGTCGAGTCTGTATGTCTCACATCACAGCCACTACAAACTTTCTTCAATATGACATCACACCATCTAATGTTCTGGTGTCGCCCAGTGAACCGTTGAAAAAAAGACCACGCATTTGTGCAAACAACTCAGAACTGTCAACTAAGTATAGACAATTATATTGTACCGTCCAACAAACATTCTCTGAAGTGGTGCAAAAAACACTGGTTACCAAAAATATTTATTTATAGCAGTGCTCAATAAAACTGCATTAACAAATCTCTGCGTCTATCTTGACAACTTTCCTGTAAATGACCACCAGATGATATATGTACTGGCTAGAATCATGAGGCGATGCAAGTTCAAACTTATTTTTAGCCTGTTTCTTAATTTACCTCATAACAAGATTATTTCACTTATGTTCTAAATTCGTTTCACTCAAACGAACATAAATCATTTAAAAGATAAAACAACACATGTTTTGAAATAGATGGTGAAGCGCTCAGATTTATTTTACAATATTTACAGAAAACCAATCTCCGCGTGACATCATGCACCATGCACCTTCATCATTTTTATGAATATCATTGACAAACTATAAAAAAATAAAGAAAAATGAAACAAATCATTAGCAAATATATAAAATCAAGCAAAACGATCCAATTCGATATTATCGATATTATACAATTAGATCATCGATAATGAAAATTAATTCAACAGTCTATCCCATCAAATTTTGAAATCAAAACACAATTAAATGGATAATGTTTCCAACTTCAAATCTTCATGTAACATATACCATATACTCTGCATTACGTTCATTATTTCATGAATAAAAACCATGAAATTATTATGACAATTAAAGCGTGCGCCTGTATTGAAATCTGAGCCTTCGAATAATATATACAATACTTTACTTTACCTTATCGACTACTGTTTATCATGCTTCATATCATAAACCAATCAAAATAGTCATTACATTGTAGCATTATTCACCCATAACAAATCGAACTCTTAACATGTTCAATAACTCTATTAAATACATTTATGTTCTAAATTCGTTTCGCTCAAACGAACATAAATCATTTAAAAGATAAAAAAACACATGTTTTGAAATAGAAGGCGAAGCGCTCAGATTTCGAAATTATTATGACAATTAAAGCGTGCGCCTGTATTGAAATCTGAGCCTTCGAATAACATATACAATACTTTACTTTACCTTATCGACTACTGTTTATCATGTTTCATATCATAAACCAATCAAAATAGTCATTACATTGTAGCATTATTCACCCATAACAAATCGAACTCTTAACATGTTAGATAACTCTATTAAATACAGTTACATGCAATGAAGACGGCATCTGTCTGATTCATTGCACAGCAATTTAGACCTTTGCAATGGACCCATCTGAAGCTCTGAGGGATCTCTTACTTAATGACATCTATCATAAAATGGGACTTCTGTTTTTAATGTCTTATCCTTTGGTTTGGGCAAGGTACCTTATGACTGAGCTACCCTAGTTAAATGCATGCTCTATTTTTGTTTTGTTTGTTTGATTTTACATCACACCAAGGTTAGTGTATTTGTATGGTGACAGCATCATTCTGATGCTTTGTCCAGAAATCAATACCTATGAAATGGCCCCACCCAAAGCAGTGGAGGATCTTATAAGTGCCTTCTCTAACACGCACAGGACCTCAGGTTTTACCCGAAAGATAGCATACTGTCAAGCCACCAGCGGACTCAAACACTTGACCTCTCGAGCATGACTCAAGTACCCAACCGATCGTGCTACATTGAGTTTACAGTTAGTGTCAGAGAATGAATGTTTCAATACTAAGAATGATTACATAAGTGTATGTAAGATACTCGTACAAGACACTAGTATGAACATCTTTGCACAAAGGTCAGCATAGTCTTTGCACGGTATACTGAAGCCGATAAAGACCAGTGGATAATGTGTTCGGTTTGTGACAGTAAGGCCAGAGTTCAACCCCTGCCATGGGTACACCGGTGTCTTGTCGTTGAAACGAAACAGTAAAACCGAGATCCCGTGTCGCGGTAGGCGTGGCACATAAAGATTCCTCACTATTCACGCAGGGGTCCGTTGCAAAGGTATAAATCTCTATGCGGTGCATCAGGCAGATGCCGTCACCATATACGTGAAATAATCGTGGAATGGCGTAAAATAATAATCAATTGCACGGTATACTGATTTGTTTTACATGGATATAATCACGTTTGGGGCAGGAACATGTATAACTAAGCACGATACATGTTTGTTACACTAATTCTATGAGTTGCAGACAATTTATGTCTCCTTTTAGTTTTACAAACATGACGTAACTTTGAACAATAGGTGCATTGTTTGTTAAGTAAAGAGAAATTTGAGCTCTTCACATTATATTATACATGTATATTTTTCTCAAGCCGTAAAAAAATAAAATGAGTTACATAGTTATCATATGGTTAAAATACAATCAGAAATACTTGTAGTTGAATGACTAAAATCAAAAAGGTGCATTACTAAATACTAGACATATCAATGCTTACCGTCTCACGAGGTGTTGACATATCCAATAAACGATCATTTTAGCCTATGCCTATAGGAAGATTTGAACCATGAACCTCAGTGTTACCAGGCTCGGATCCAGACATTTTGTTGAAAAGAAAAGGGGGGGGGGGGGGTTACACACCAAATGAATTTTCCGGGAGGGAGTCCTTCCATGTTTTGGTGTGTAAAATTATTTATTTTACAAAGAAATACATGAAAATAATTTTCGCCGAATTCAGGGTGGGTCCAGACCCCCGGTCCACCCCTCTGCATCCGCGCATGATTACTACTACATGTTATTACTTACGAGCTAATGACTTTGACAACCACCATATTGTTTTGTATATGACATCGATGGACTATTCACTAAATTTTCAGCCGTGACTTGCAATCGGCTTATTTGATCTGAAGGTCGCGAGTTCGATTCCTCTCTCTCACTGATACGTAGACGGCGTCTGTCCTATGCGTTGCACAGAATTTCTACCTATGCAATGGATACACCCAAAGCTGTGAGGGATATTCTACGAGCCATGTCTACCGTGACAAGGGACCTGGGGTTGACTGTCCCATCCGAAAGACACCCAACCTAAGCATTTGTCGGAGGTCGAACCCGTATCCTTTTGGCCCAGAGCCAAGCATGCTACCGACTGGCTACGGCTGTTCCCATTGTAAGGTTGGACACACCCTGTCATTTTGGGGATGATCTCTGAAATTCGAGGCGATCTCTGTTTTTTTTTTTTTTTTTTTTTTTTTTTTGTTTTTGTTTGTTTTGTTTTGTTTTGTTTTGTTTTTTTTTTTTTTTTGGGGGGGGGGGGTGTTCCAAGGTTATAAGTACTGACAAATCGAAGTTAAGATTTTTTTCTGAAACTCCGATGGGCACATCTTTATGAAATACTGAATGTCTCGCATTTCCGAGACTATTGACTATTCAGAGAGAGAGAGAGAGAGCCCACCATTATTTTTACGAAATCCAAATCGCGAAGCTATTGCAAGATAACCGCCAAAATGTTGAAATAGTGTCTCATAATAAATATTTGATCGTGAAATGACCCCTGGTCAGTTTGGTACAAGTGATGAAAATACATAGACTAGGCGTTAGTCTCCCTGATTCCCACCTACACAATCATTGACCACAACTATCTCCTAAACATGTCATTGTGGACATAACAGAGACGCTTCTGGTCGTAAACACATTTACAGCGTACTGCACTCTATCGGTGATTTTAAGAGCGACGACTTACACGAAGCATGTTTTGTAGTTTTTACGTCACGTAAGAGTTGTCTACGTTGACAAGGCGATGTTTTAAAAAGACCTTAACACTCGGTCCCATCGCTAAGAATTGTTAATACAAAGTTTAATGCATAATGATTCTTTCTCCGGAATTGTTGTGTGGTGTATAATGTGGAATAGATCGAGGCGAGAAGAATAGATGAATGTTACTAAGAAACATGCACTTTAATTAATATGCAAACGAATATGAAAATATAAGTAGATAAAACTGTATATAATTTTAGATTTGGAGAGAATAGAAAAACATCAGTGGCGGGTCCAGCGCTCCTTTGCTGGGGTCGAGGGGTGGATTTCGCCGATTTTGACAAAAAATTGGTCAAAGTACAATTTTCAGTAAAATTCTGGGTCACTGCCGGGGAGACGGACGCCCCATCGACACCCCCTCTAAATGCACTACTGAAAGTGTATCGCTTAGGAACATGCATTTTAATTTTAGATAATGCAAACGCATATGAAAATGTAAGTCGATATATACTTGTATTAAACTTTGATGATAAGAATGGTCATATAACAAGGTGATTGATTTACAGATGTGCATTTCTACCAAATCTAAAATTTTCATATCACATTTAAACTGTTGGAAGCAGCCATGTAACACTCTCGCCACATCTCGTCTAGACAGACGTGATTTGCCGTTCGCTTTTTTGTAGTGAATGAACGCCAAGTTAAAGCAAGCAAAAAGTTTTCTCTGTAAAGTGGTTCATAAATATAGACATTAGACACGCAGGGATAAATCAAACAATTTATGAAACGCGGTTCACCCATTTTGTGCTAAAATTTTGCCAAAGAAATTATTTCACAGGTGCAAAACTGAATATGAACTTAATGTCAGGTCAGTGTCAAAGAAGGGATTCGGGTTGGCAAGCAAGGCAGTATATAAAACGCTTACAATTTTTCTATGAATTTAAATCCAGCGACTTTAACATTTCTGAACTTGTGAAATGCAAGTTTTAATCATACACAAATACGAACATATGTTACTTTTTCTAAATGATTGATTGATACAGATTTGCAGGATCTGCCAGTGGTTCCAAACGTTCAACTTCCGCTCAGTTTTGCTTAGGTTTCGGAGACCCATCTGATTTTCTTATTGATCACCTGACTGCGATGTGTTTACTGGCGGATCTACAATGTATGATTGCACTTTATTCTATTTTTTTATCAAGAAAATGCAAAACCTAAAACAAAGAAAAGTTTTCTGAATCGCATTGTCGCGAAATTCAACGACCCATTTTACGTTGGGGAAAAAAACCACGTGTATTTCCATAAACTAAGAGTGAAAAATTTTTACCAGTAAATATGTGGCCAAAGGGGGACCCGCCTCCTCTAAATCCGCCACTGCCCTGTATTCACAGACGTCATTGCGTACCATATCGCCATTCCATTCCGGTCATACCCTTCCTACTAACTTGGATCCGCTCACGGCGTTTATTGTTCACGACATGTACGTTTTGTCATTTTGACATCACTCGCACGTACGATATAGAAATACCATCTCTCATATATATGCATGTACTACAAAACACCTCGATAGCGATATCGTACTTGCATAGAATCGACAAATCAAGCTCGAGCTTACGGTTGGTTAGTGAAATTCATAAAATACAAACCATTGGAGCGTTTCACACCCACTGTATTTGATATTTGACATTCTATATTGATGACTGTTAATTTCACGTACTTCAAGGAAGTATTTACCTGAATATTCAAGGTGATTACCACATGCTAGCCGCTGCTCTTTTGTTCTACAACATCGCAAATTGGCGAGTGTGAATTTTTTAATTTCACTCCAGGCAAAGTGTCTCGAGAAACCATTCATCATCGAGATATTACATAATGCTCTAACACCTGGGAAGATGTTTTGCTGATATATTCAGTTAATAGTTAAAACTTTTCGGAATTAATTACGACAGAATGGGAAAAGGGCAGTCAAAATCCTACAATATTTGTAAGTACATTACATTGTCCGTTCGTAACATGTACGAATATAAACGTATGAATGTCTGTTCGTTTGTAGACCGTATGATAAATTGTCATATTGACTACCAGTAATTGTTGGTGGGTATATACTAAAACAATCATATGGTTTATGCATAGATGTTTGTTTCTTTTAATCGACATATTTTATATAAATGTTTTGTATACCTGACGTTTTGTTTTGTTGAGCGCATCACACGATTTCCATTCATTGTGAAACACGATGTGAACGTTCTAAATTATTACTTTTGCAGTAGTTTGACATCTACCCCAGGTAGCAAGTTACCTTTATTTTGTCTATTCTTATCTTTACACAGTGAGTGTTGCTTTTGCGTCCGAGTGATGGGTCACTTAGAATTAACTTACACCTCTGTAGTGTGCAACAAGGTAAACCACAGATAAAGATCTTGGTCGCAAATACATGTAATCATTTCGCATATCGAATGAACAAAAAAAACCCATAGTAAACCAACTATAGCTCAACAATCACGTTTGTGTGAACGAGCTTTACAGTGTTTGTATGTTATGATTATTTCTTCCGTTTTGTCCTTTCGTCCTTCCGTCGATTCATTCCTGTGACAAAAATGGTTGCGTTTATAAGAAATCAAATGAATAGAGAACAATCTGAAGGATTCAGTTTCTTGTTAAATTCACTTTCTCAGAAGATTTCATACAGACTAAAGGTGTTGCTCTTTCGACAGCCAAAATGATGAAGAAATAAAACAAACGCAAAAAAAAAACCGTTTTGCTAAATGTCATCTAAAAGCTCCTGTGTGGCGCTATCAGACTATTTGTTTCTTAAACACGACTAGATATGTCACGGTGACGATGTTAACCAAATGTAAATAACAAAGGTAACGGGCGCTATTGCATGCATAACCTCCAGGATTGTCTCCTGTTTGGCTAGCCACAATCGTCATGGATGTCAAAAACGTACAAATGATAGGAAAATTAACACTACGTTTAAAATGAAAAGTGAACAACATTATTTTACCCCCTTTTTAAAGTTTAGATAAATGAGCGTTCATGATCCCGGATTATTTTTTTCACCCAAAATTTGAGCCAGACTTCTTTTTTGCAAAGTCTTCCTGCCCCCCCCCCCCTTCCCCTAAAATCAAATGGTTGCTCCCTTACGGAAACCAGAACCATTTCCGAGTTTTACAAGCATGTAATATCTAGTGTGATGTCATCAAATAAGCAAACATTTCCAAAACAGTGTTGATGGTACGTACTGTCCAAGCAACCGTTGCAAAATAAAAACGGGAGAGTGGTTAAGCAGTTTGTTTGCTTGAGGTCTTGGTGATCTAGTTCCGAATTCGGGTTGTGCCATAGTGTTCCCTCGGCTTCCATGTAATGATATGACCAGAAATATGTTGAAAACAAAGTGAAACTGCAGTAAATTTTGGGGTTTTTTTTCTAACTTTAAATTTTTGTGATTTAAAGTGAGAACAGTCATGTGCTCCCTTTTGTGATGGATTTCGGTATCGGCCCGGATAGCTCAATGGCGAGAGCATCCGGAAGCGGAAGATTCTTGGTTCGATTCCCGGATCTCAAATTTTCACCTTGCCTGTTACACTAATTAAATCACAAAAATTTAAAGTTAGAAAAGACAAACCCATAAATGGTACATGTTTAACGCATAGCGACAAAATGCATACTTCGGAAATTTCAGAAGAAAAACATTGATTATTGATACCGTATTGAGTATGGACAATTAACAGTGATTCGTCCTTCCATTTATATCGTCACTTTGATATACATGTCTAAAAATTTTTCAAAAACTTCATTTGTACATAAGTATCTGCATATAAATTATTTGGTCTCCGATGGTACTGTTAACAGACATTGTATTTCAACATTGACGACCTTGTACATATGGAAATGAAGTTCTACATGTAGGGAAATAAACCTAACATTGACGACCTTGTACACAATGACATGAAGTTCTACATGTAGGGAAATAAAACGAACAATTCAACTCTGACATTTACCGATACAGTCATGATGTATGACCTCTTAACAACCGAGTTATGACCATGATATTTAGCCCAGATAGAAAAGAGGCATCTCTGCGACCGAGTAAGTTAAATAAAACCGAGTGAGTTGAACCATTGCACCTTAATACACGAATAATGTAGCATCTTACGTCACACGAACCTTGACTCACCTCGGCGGTTGAGTGGTAAGCGAGTTCTTTTCCTATTGAACTCGTAGGCTGCGAGTTTGAAAATCGTCAGACTGTTTAGTCATGATATTGAGGACACCGATAGCTTGGAGATAAATCAGCAAGTCAGTCTGTGTTCAGTTACAAGGTCTTATTCGAAAGTAGGCCTTTTAGTAAATAGGTAGAAAATAAACACTACATCCATATGCTACACGATACTTCCTAAAACATATTAGTATATGAAACGAGCACGCAAGAGTGAAAAGGTGGCATAAAGGGAGGTGGAGAGACATTACGAACAGGGTCAGGCTTGGTGTAGTGGTTAAGTGTTTGGCTTGCCGCACCGACTATCCAAGTTCGAATCCCGGATTGCGCCACTATGTTTACGAGTTTGGTTACCTCCTGCTTCCATAACGCGATATAACTGAAAAATTGCTGAAATTGACGTAAAACACCAATCAACCAGCCAACCATTAGGAACAAATGCAGGGGAGGCAGAGCCGTAACCCCTGTCCATCCCTCGCCAAAAATTAAATAAAATGTTTCTCTACCAAACCGATGTGAGTAAACAAAATTCCTTAAAAAGAAACAGAAATAACGTATTTGACCTCTTAATCCCCATTATTATAGACACCGGATCCCAGTGGGCAGCGTGCATGCTGAGCTGTAAGACTACGTATAATTACGGTCCATCCATTTTCCAGTCCCGCAAAATTTGACAAGAAATCTTAATTAGGTGTTTTTGAAAGCATCTCACGAATTCATAATCATTAGATTTATGTCCCCTAAGTGCTTTATTAGGAGGAAGCTTTCTTCATAAACCCCATTCTTCATTATTTCGATCCCTGCATCGCAATATAGATAGGCCTACGTATTACCTGTGGTACATGTGGTACGGTGTACTGCATAATTAAGGGTGTTGTACCGGAGAATTCACCTAGTAGTGACATTAAAGTTCTTCGAATATAAAATGTAAAGTGAGTGCGTACAAAGTGCAATATTTAGTAGGCTACTTGTAAGTTTCTGTTCACCATATGGATCAAGCATGATACATCCATAGTTATGATTTCTTTAGGTCACCGATGAAAAAAAAAACAAGAAAAAAAACCCCAAGATTTTTTTTTCGGATTTGAATCTTTAATTTTACTATGCCCGCATAAAATTTGGGCGTATTATATTATACTGCTGTCGTTCGTCTGTCCAACCTGTCTTGTCTTCGCAACTCCTCCCTAAACCCTCAGGGGATTTTGTTGAAACTTGGTACAATGAAAGACCATCATATGACGATATACATACTGGAAGGGGAATGCTGTCCAAAAGATAAAATTACAGCAGTAATGGCCATTGGACTTAGATAGCAACTCCTCCTTAACCCTTTGGGGAATCTTGACGAAACATGGTACAAAGAGAGAACAACATATGAAAATGTGCATATTGGAAGGGGAATGTTATCCAAAAAGTTTACAGGAGTTATTACTCTTGGACTCAGATTTTTCTATGAAAAATACTTTGTCTGCGCAGCTACACCAATTTTTTTTTGGGGGGGGGGGGGGAGTTTTGATGAAATATGGTACAAAGAAAGGACTCCATATGAAGATTTGCATATTTGAAGGGGAATGATGTCCAAAAATTACAAGCTTGGCAATAAGAAAATTGAATAGCCTTAAAAGAGGTACCGGATCCCCAAAATCTACAAAATGTTGTATCATATCCGAAAGCGATATTTCTGCAGTAGGTTTTCTGTAAGGAACAAAATTGTAGTAAGGTCATAAGTAAAAAATGTTGGTATGCCGTTTTCTAACTTGATTAAAATGATAGCAACTAGAATCTTTTTCAGTACGATTTTCTGAAGTATTTTTGTTTAATAATGATATCACCATTATTTTCTACCTTTATTTTATTTTTTTTTTTGGGGGGGGGGGGGTTGTTATTGACAAAAAGATTTTTGAGTGGTATCTTTATCAATGAAATCAAAACACATGCGTAGATGTGGATCTTAACAACAAGAACAATACTAGCAGTAACAACTTCTATAAATAGTAATGAAATAAAAATAAAGAAAGAAAATCCTGCCTACATACGTATCTGCAGAAAGTAGGATCTGGAAAATGCAAACCAATATTTTTTAAAGAATGGCCTGACAGACGGACTTATTATAAATTGTCGATGTTGTTTGTTACTATCGTCTTTTAATTTAACACAGAAGCGTTCCTTTCACAACAACAACAAAAAAAAATCAGGAAGTTGTCTTCTGAATGGACCTATACTTCACAAAATAATACGTTCTCACCTTATATATATTTCTTATGGGAAGGAAATGTCTGTACACATCTGCATGTATTTATAGCTTATCTTAACACCTTACCGCAGTATATCCATATGCATAGTTACGTTATGAACATAATGGCCTTGTAATCATATACAAGAAAATTCAATTTTCTGTAGTTTTCTTCCTGCTCAGTCAATAGGAAGGCAGACAAATAAATGCAACTTCGTGTAACATGCCCCTTAATATTGCATAAGAAGGTTTTTGAGTATGGCAAAACATGAAAATTGAGAAGAGATAAAAGCAATGCATCGTTACCTATTTGTTACATAATTTGATTTTTAAAAAAAAAACGAATGACGATGAACAGAAATAGATTTCTGGCCAATTTATTCCTCAAGGCCATCCATATATCCTGATTTGCAAAATAATAATGAATAGCATCCGTTAGCTATGGAGCATCCATGGAACATAGTCATGGTGACGGCATCTGTCTGATGCAGTGCACGGAGATTCAGACCTTTGCACTAGAACCACCAGAAGCAGTGAGGGATCTTTGATAAAACATGATTTGAGACACATTAGGCGCGGATCCAGAATTTTTGTCGAGAAAAAAGGGGGTGTGTGTCCATCCCTATTGAATTTTCCGAGAGGGGATCTGCCCCCATTGAATTTTCCATGAAGGGTACATCCATGTTTTTTGTGTAAAATTTCTTATTTTACATCAAAAAATAACAAGAAAAGTAATTTTCGCCAAAGTGGGTCCTGACTCTCAGTCACCCTCCCTGGATCCGTGCATGCATATGGATTTTGCTGTTCCTTTAGAAAGACAGGACTTGAACCGTGCAAACGTGTACATACTTTATGCTTTGTCCGCCCTTTCGTCACACAGTTGGTTTCCGGATGATAACAAATCAAGCTAAAGTTTCTCGCATCCAATCCTGATCAAATTCGGATATACAGATATTAATACAAAGGGGAAGATCCCTGTATATTTTGGGGTCAATAACTCTGAGGTCAAGGTTAATACTGGTAAAATAGATTGAAATTATTGCTTTCCGGATAACTCAAAATACCTCCATCGTAACCACGCAGAATATGGATATGTGAATACTTATCAAAGAGAAAATGCCTTTTGATTTTGGACAATAAACATAATGTGAAGGTCACAACTGGTACAGTTATTAATTGCAATCATTGGTTTCCAGATGATAAATCAAATTCCCCAAAGCAAGTTTGTATACTTATCAAAAGAGTAAGATGCCTATCATTTTGGGGTCAACAGGTCAAACATCGAATTCGCGACAGGCAAAAGTGGACTGAAATTATTGGCTTTTAGATGATAAATCAAGTACAATGTATCATATTCAAACCACATTTGGATGTTTTAAATCTTCTGAAAACGATAGGATGTTTATTGATTTGAGGGTCAAAGGTCAAGGTCACTACTTGTAATATTTAATTGCAGTTATGCCCCATGAAACGTCTAATTAAAATGTTATCTAGAAAAGCTTTGTTTCTGTTATGAAACCGATCCACAGCGGAGGCATATGCTTTACAAATTAAGTACGTTTTTGTTTGTCAAGAGACACAGGCCACGACAATCCAAACGGAAACAATGAACACCATTAAAAACTCTTAAATGTGAGTCGACCAGATAAATTTAATTGCTTTAAAGTGCTTCTAACCCCTAACAGTTAGAACACCCCCCCCCTCTTTTTTTTGAAATGTTCTTGTGTCGGGATGTGACCCCGTGATATAATCGGATGTTTCCCCATGAATGCCAGCATACTGTATCTGAATCCTTACGAATGAATAGTTTTACCTACTAAATTTTGAAAACGGAAAAAAGAGGGCATTGAGTATTTGTGTATGAAAATAGGAGGGGGTGATTCTATTCCTGGGGAAACCCCTACTTTACAACTAGCTGTACGAGAAAATTCCCAAGAAAAGTAACCATAGAGTAGATCTTTCCCTGCATAGAATTTATTCAAGAGTAAATTTCCACTTTGGATATATATCTGCTAGTTGGCTTTCCGGCTTTACTTTAAAATTCAGACATCGGCGTCAAGGAAGGAAGGGGGGGGGGGGGTGGGTGGGTTATATACTAGGATTCTAAGTAATAAATAATGAAATTTGGGTGGATTCTCCAAACACACCATAAAATCAAAACTTCATTCGATCCACACCAGTTATTCCTCCCTCGTATTTATTCCTGCAAACAGTACTATCTCGGTTTTATAGTTTACAGTTAGATACGGTCTTTTACTGCTGTTCATATAACATATGTACATACACACCCCAGGTAACATTTGAGGTCGGTGCTTTAATCATAATGTATTGAATGGATTAACCTCCCCTGTTCTGTTCTGCTGCACGGTCACATCATGGGGGTGTGCGCATCGCATCCATCAGGTAAATACCTAGAAACTGTAAAAGCGATAAACATTGACAAACCATGATAATATATGCATATAGAATATGCACATTCCTGTGTCGAATATTAATTATATACTTTATAAGGTGCAGAATGTCACCTTGTTGATACATGTTGTGAGAGATGCTATGTAAATTTTTCATAATATAAGTCTTTGAAAGGGAAATAATTAACTGAGCAATTTCAATAAAGCACACGCATTGACTTCGTTTATGCAGTGTGAATACAGAATAAAACACTCTTGTCGGAAGCTGTGATGGTGGGGGGTTTGGGTTTTCCATTTTCAAAAGTGGAAGAGGAAAAATTGGGGTTTCTGCTCCCACAACCCTCATCAATCCGCGTGTTGCACTATATTTGTATACAGGTATGTTTTATCTTAAATTATATACTAGTATCTAAAAGTACCCCCCCCCCCCCCAAAAAAAATTCTGAACTTTTAAACAAAGATAAAAAATATTAAACTCTTCTTCTCAAGTTTTCAGTCACGCAGCCTTTTTTGCAAGAGAAACTGACATAAATATATAGCACTAACGCTATGTGTGTAGATTTAATATACATACATGATGCCAAGATGGAAATCACATGTAGTGCTAATACTGTTTATGTCATTTTCTCTTGAAAAAGGCCACGTGGCAAAAAATTAGGGAAGAGTTTTATATTTTTTATCGGATTTACACATACTTCCCTTAGAAGGATTTTATTGGACAATTATATACAATTAAATAATTGGAAGTTGTGCCCTTCTACGGTTTAGATTCGTCACTAAACGACATAATGTTTGTCAGCCATCCTCATTTTTCCCTTCAAAGATATATGTACCTGCATTTTAACAGCCTACGCCTCAGACATATATTAAGCTTTATGGTTTTTTTTTTTTAAATGTCCATGGATCTTATTCACAAAGAAACTGTAGTCTAAGTCTAAAAATTGAGACCTATATGGTAGTATGTGTCTTAATTCCAAGAATTAATAAAAAGTTTTGTAAACAGTACATCTGATAAGCTATTCACAGACAAACTTTCGACAAATTCTTAGAATAATGACACATGGCATTTTAGGTCTCAATTCTCAGACTTAGACTTAAGTTTCTTTGTGAATAAGGCCCTATGTTCTTAGGGTTATAGCCGTTCTAATGTTGCGCTACTGGAAAGACATTTTCTTTACACCTACCTCAGAATTCTCATGTCTGAGTAGTCTTATATCGATAATCGGAGAACATACTTATGTATATCATATATTTTTTCTGCAACATTTACATTTCCTTATTCGAGCAGGTGAAGCGCAATGAAAATGGGTTAGGTGCTTGACTTAAGAGGTCCGGGTTCGACTCCCGTCGTGAGCACATCTGTGTGTAGTCTTTCGCAAGAGACAGTAAAAACCGAGGTCCCGTGCCACAGTAGGTGTGACTCGTAAAATATCCCTCGCTGCTTTGGATGGGCCGTTGCAAAGTTATACATGCCTTTACAATGCACTGGGCTGTTGTAACCATCATACACGTATGTAATAATCGTGCAGTCACGTAAAACATTCAATCAATCAACCAATTAAGATTTCATGTTCAATTATATGTATACAGTTCATCAAAATTTTACATGTGAGCATTTAGTTCCCCAAAGACATTTGTCCATGATGATTCTTTAAATTATACTATACATTAAAATTACTTCATAGAGGTTCATCGTAGGGAAAATAGTTCAAAGTGGCCTCTCCACTAGGGTGCATTTTACAAGAGAGCAGTAGGAGCTTCAAAAGCGACCTTTATAAACAACCTTATGACTTTAAAAAATAGTGGCGGGGGGGGGGGGGGGTTAAACGGTTTTCCTTAATACTCTATCTGCTTTCACATTAACTACTTAAAACGAACAGGTATATATGAAAAAGATTCCTATTTTGACCACCTTCTATTCCCACTCGTATTTCAATGGGAGTTTCCATTTTTAATGATTTCTTTCAAACTTCACCTAAGCCGGCATGGCCTAGTGGTATCGCATCGGACTCCTGATCGGGAGGTTGGGGTTCGAGTTCCGCTCTGGTCATGCCGGTGTCATGTCTTTCGGATGAGACAGTAAAAACCGAGGCCCCGTGTCTTGGTACATGTATGCATGGCACGTTAAAGATCCCTCACTGCTTCGGGTGGGTCCGTTGCAAAGCTAGGTCAAAATTTGTATGCCCCGCATCAGGCAGATGACGTCACCATATACGTGAAATATTCGTGGTGTGACGTTAAACAAAAATCAATTAACAAAGGGGGGGGGGGGGGGGGGTTAAACGGCTTTCCTTATTTCGTTGAATTTAAACTATACTCTATCTGCTTTCACATTAACTACTTAAAACGAACAGGTATATATGAAAAAGATTCCTATTTTGACCACCTTCTATTCCAACTCGTATTTCAATGGGAGTTTTCATTTTTAATGATTTCTTTCAAACTTCACCTGTGGATAAAGGTCACCTCTGTTTTAAGATCATACTTATGTTTTCTATTCAGTACATGACCTCTTATAAATCCTGTCTTACCATGTTAACTCGTGTATCTAAAACTCTAAATTATGTTTATTCTGTCTTTATCGAAAGGCATGTACTAATTTATGACCTCATTGTACTGTCACACATACCTCAGATTTATATCCGTATAAATCAAGACAATGCTATAAATAACTTGAAGGACCTCCTATATATACTTCAGCCTTGCAATAGGTTATAGCTACCGTAGTCAATATACGACGTAAGTTCGAACAAGGATCTACAGTTTTGATTGATTTGTCAGAAAAGTTTTACAGGCTGCAAGGCTGGGGCTTTCACCGTAAAGATTTCCTCGAGCAGACAGGTCCAAGAATTCCTGCTGCGATTGGCAAGGTCGGTACTCAAAGGATTGCTAAATTCAAAAACCCGAGCTTACTGAATACGCAATTTGAAAATATTCAGATATACTTCACTGAACACGGTAAATGATTTATTAGTTGGTTTTTAGTTTTTGTCCCCCGCTTTTCGGGAAAGCGTGGGTACATCAAACCTCATTCGTCTGTCTGTCTGTCCGTTAATCCGTCCGTCCGCCCGTTCGTCTTTCACCAAAACTTTAACCTTGGTCATAACTCTTTAACCGTAAGACATAGGGCCTTCATATTTGGCATGTGTGTCCCTTATTGTAACACCTTTCGGTTGGTACCAGAATTTTTTTTATCATATGACCTTGGCCGTGACCTTTGACCTACTTCAATGTAACTTTTTTACCGTAAGACGTAGGGCCTTCATATTTGGCATGTGTGTCTGTATACATGCACAACCATGACAATATTTTTCAGACAACTGCGCCTTCACTGATAGAACCCCGAAAGCGAGGGACCACAATTCTCTGAATTTGCTTGTTTTAGTCGTTTTTTTTTTTTGTTTGTTTTTTATGCCCCCGGATCGATAGATCGGGGTATATTGTTTTTGACCTGTCTGTCAGTCTGTTTGTTTGGCTTTTGTCAACTTTAACCTTGGCCATAACTTTTAAACCGTGAGGGATAGATCTAGACTTCATATTTCACATGCGTACTCAACTAATGAAGCCTTTCCAAATGACACCAAGGTCGATGGCCTTTCGACCTTTACAATGACCTTCAAAAAATAACTTTTTGGACTTTGTTGCCGCCAGGGGTATTAGTGTTTTTTTTTCACAGCTTTTTTGTTTGTTTGTTTTTTTCTTTTGTTTTTTGTTTCAGTTTAATTTTTTGGGGGGATGGGGATTTCTTTTTTGTTTGTTTGGTTTTGGGGGGAATCTTCTGTCGTTTTTTTGTTTAACTTGAAATGATTTCGGACATGGACGTGCAGCTCAGTGGAGTCGTTGGCACCCTCTCCATTCATATAATGGGCAACATGTGAAACCATTCCCATTCAATAATTGCCGGGACATATTGAAATAAATACCCATTCATATGCCTACGTATATATTAGTCAAACCTACGTTTTGCCTATTCATACATTCCTTTATAAAAAGTCAAAATTATACCCATTCATAAATAGGATTGCTTTAAAGTGTGTACACATTGATATAGGCATGCAGTCACTCCCTGTGAATTAAGGTCATCTTCTAGATCTTGAACTCAATCGATCGATGCTTCAGTATATAAAAATTAATATTGCATGCATTTTTGAAAATTTGAAAACAACGCCACCAACATATTATTCTTGTAATATTTTTGAGATCTACATAATTTCTACAAATATTTTACGGGGCTTCTACAGTTTTGACTGTATACACTCAGGCGATTATGTCGCCTGGGTTCGCCTCTTCCCCGTGTAACACTTTACACAGGAAAAAGGCGAACCCAGGCGACATAATCGCCTGTGGTATAAATTGGTTGATATATGTCCGCTCTACATACATGCAGTAACGTGATTTACGTTTATCACTTTTGTCTTTCCTTACCCGTGATACGTTCACGTGGTTGGTCACGCGATTAAACGTACGTCACTTGTGATAGACTAATGTAAACAGAAAGTATCACGCGCCTAACGCTAATCTCTAGTTAAGCGTAGCAGGAACGATAACTCCGAGCAGAGTTTGGCTTATCGCTGGTATATTATGTAAGTACATGTGTATCTCGCTGGCAATCGTTTGGGCCTCTTTTAAGTGTGTATGTACATACAGAAAACTTCGTTTGTTTCTACCTAACTGATAAATTGGCTTTGTAAGGTAATACGGTTTGATTATTTTGGTTGTTTTTTTTTTTTAAATTGCATGTTCATGCCGGTCAGATGTTGCTTTCAAACTTCAAAGTGAGATGAACGTTCAGTACTGCCACTAATGAGTACAAGCTTAGCCTACAGTCTGTATCAAGGATCGAGTTTACAGTCCAGTACAATTGTTACAGTACAGTACTGTACAGTAGTCAGTACAGCTAGTCCTATAGTTCTCAGGAATTTTACTCCGTAATTTGCAGCATGCATGCAGTAGACATGCGCTCCTCCGTCCTCTAATGTCGAACTTGTCCAGGTTGGGGATAACCTAGCTCTCATTTAAGAGATAATCAGTCAATTGAGTAACTTTCTCTCCTTTCAGTATTCAATTTCAAGTACTAAAAAATGAAAATTTGGAACTGTGATTTGAAATTCAGAAGGGCACGTGTTTACAACATACCAAATTAGTTTACAGTTCAAATTGACAATTTTAACTTATTGTTTTGGAGTTTATAGCTGCAACATTTGCGCAGCTACATGTAAACTCCAAAATGGTAAGTTGAAAGGTCAACTTCTTTTGCATTTTATGTTCAGTATATTATAAAGAAGTGCCCTTTTAAATTTAAGACAAAATTTTGAAACTTTACTTTTTTAATACTTGTTTACTTCTGTTCATTCCTTGAAAATGATTACTGAAAACAGTGATATAGTTACTCATTTGAGTGATTATCTCTTAAATGAGAGGTTGCCCCCAACCTGTTGAAGAGTGAAGGAGAGCAGTACAGATCTATGTGTTATATGTTTCATTGTTTGTTTATTAATCAGTGGAGGATCCAGGATTTCCGAAAAAGGAGGGGCCCAAATGGGTATTAGCCAAACTTCTCAGCCATCTTTGGTGCAAAATCTGGATTTTTACCAGTAAATATGTGACCAAAAGGGGGGACCCGGGCCCCCCTCTAAATCTGCCACTGTTAATAATATATCACAAGAAAAGGCAGATAGTTGGATATATTTTACAGACATAGAAAAATTAATTAGGGCTATATGATTTCCAAATTCTGTGTGATGTGTAATTTAGGCAAAAAAAAAAGGGGGTGGGGATTAGATCCGAGCAGTTTATGTTGGATTTATTCATTATATAGAGTTACTTCCCATAGGAGCAGGTACATATGTGATGTCAAACCATTGTGACATACGTCAACCAGGTCTGTAATAACTTTTGTATGATCATGGTAAATGATAAAGAAATTGTATGACTTTATAATGGTTTGACATCAGATACCTTTAGAGTTTGCCCATGTGACGTCACATTACTATAGCATTAGTGGCCATATTGGAGTACAGCTCTGAGCATCATCAGACTTTTTCCATTACTGTGATGTAAACTTCATTAAATTTTTGAGAAATTTACTAATTATCAGTGCAGATTTTGTGACTTCAGTCTCTATTAATCAGTAAATATAATCAATCGGTTGAAAATTTTCAATAAAACATTTAGATATACAATGCTATTTAATTATAAAACAAAGTAAAGTTAAATCAAGTAGTTTTGTACATGGGCATGCAGTGATGGATAAAGTCTGAGAATTGTACTCCAGTGAAGGTGATAACTCTAGCTAAATTGAGGAAAACAGGGTTGTAGGGGAACTATCTATATATCTATATTGCAGGTTTTATATATGATGTTTTATTACAATTATTATGTATAATAACATTTAAATTTCACTGTTTAATATAATTTCTAATTAACACTTTCAGCTGACGGGAAACCAAATAAAAGGCTCTCGCAGCTCCCAGACGAAACTTACCCTACAAAAGGTGGAGAGGATCAAAGCATTTCCAAATTACCTGATGATAACACAGGAGGAGGAGATAACTCTGTTCTTTCACCTGGTGTAAACGGTGTCGAAGACCAGTCCAATAAACCACCGGATGTAAGTAACGCAGAAGATCTGTCGACTAAACCAGCTGATGTGAAGGAGCTAGAGGATCTGTCTGTTAAACCAAATGATGTGAAGAAAGCTGAAGAAAGCAGTAAAGAATTCGATAAAAGAGAATCACTACAAGAAGACAGTGAGATTACGCAGGAAATAAATGGTGAAGAGACTAATCACAAAGTCGAGGATAGCTTAGTCATTACAGAGAATAGTGTTGAAGCCACGCCTAATGAGGTAGACATTTCTGGGGAACTTTCTGTAAGTAACACAAACGATAGATTACAGGATTCAAAGGAAGAAAGTGGGCAGGATATATCAAGGGAAGACGACTCTGTTCAGACACAAACCAATGACAATACAGTGCAGGGTGAGGTAATACTGAACGAAAACAAGGCACAGATAATAACGAACGTAGAAAACGATACTGCTATATCGAAGGAGGACGAAGATACATCTCCTGGTGAAATAGATTTAATCTCCGCTGCTTTAGATTCGGAAGAGATAACGGAAGACATGTCTGACTCTGTGGAGGCCGTAGTGTGTGGAGTAGATGATCTTACAGATGGAGAGTAAGTTTATAATACTGATATCCAAGGTTTAATAGTAATTTATGAGGACAAGAGGAATTAATGTGCTGTACTGGACTCATATGTTGCCTTTAATCTCTTTCATCCTGGTTTAAATCTTGACCAGAACAATAGATGTTTTCCATTTTACATGATGTAAGGGGCCTTTTGCCGGACATGCTACTTTTTGACGAATTTTTGTTATAACGTTAATGCTAGCATAGTGACGTCAGAGTAAAATGACACAAATTTTTACGGCAAATTATCATACGTCTGGCATGGAATGAAATATGAGATCAATAGGAAAAAAGTCTAGTAGATAGATCTATCAGTGTTCGTGTCTAAATTTGGTGGTTCTTTAGTGGATTCCTATTTCCTCACCACTCAACAATGGTTACCATTACAAAGATGTTATAATTCTAGAATGGTGATATACACAAAAAACAGAAAAGCAAATTTGTAAAAAGTGGTGACTTTGTATACTCAAGGTCATTCATTTCTGTCTTCTTTATATTGCACTTTCTTGTATGTCACTGAAATTACTGATTGAGAAAGGCAGTGTCTAGAGATAATGTAGAGACAACTTGTCTGTTAAAGTTTGACATGAAGCAATAAAAATCCCTGACTGACTGGCAGGGACAGGTAAGTGACCAGAGGGAGTAAGTCAGGGACCAGCAGTGAAGGGTCATTGTCTAGACATGATAATATTGACAGAAGAAACAAATGTTTGGGCTTTTTCCTATATAGTGTTTGCTTCTCATTTTACATCACGCCCAGGCAGGCCGGGGTTCGATTCCCGCTCTGGTCATGCCGGTGTCCTGTCTTTCGGATGAGACAGTAAAAACCGAGGCCCCGTGTCGTGGTATGCATGACATGTTAAAGATCCCTCACTGCTTCGGGTGGGTTTGTTGCAAAGATCAAAATTTGTATGCCCCGCATCAGGCAGATGCCGTCACCATATACGTGAAATATTCGTGGTGTGACGTTAAACAAAAATTTATCAATCAACGTCACGCCCAGATTCAGTGTTTTTTTTTTTTTTTTCTTCAAATCGGGTTCATTATAAGGACCCATCCCAATCTTCCCAATGGAAACTTTATTGATTTTTCCCAAAATTTGTCTGAATTTTTCACCAAAAATTGATCTTTTAATATTATACACTGTACAAATGGGACAAAAAATTCCCAAATGTAAAGCCTAAAGGTACAAGCACCTCTGAGAAAAAAAAAAACAAAAGAAGAAAACACTGAGATTATTTCCTTTGCAAATTGCATGGTGACTGCATCTGCTGGCTGGTTATCACAGAAATGTGGTTTCTACTGTCTCATTCAGAAGACAAGACACCGCCAAGCCGGTGTGGAGGGACTTGTACCCGGGATTTTTCATTGATAGACATGGGGCATGATGCTCACTAAGCTATGCTGGCTCTCATAACAGATGCATAAAATAGTGGAGACACAAGCCTCCCTCTTTTAAAAGTGGGGAACATAAGGGGGTTTGCGTCTTACTTTTATTGAGATTTGCATGGTTTTACCCTCCATGTTCTTTGACTCGGCCTCTGTGTGTGTTTAGTTTTGTAACTCATTCAATACATGTTCATAAAATGTAGTAGAGTTATTGTGATGACAATGGCAAATATTATTTCATTCACGTGAATCTGATATTTTTTATTGTCTGTCGTTCGGAGGGGATGGAAATAGACGATCTTCATATTTTGCATGATATAAGCAGCCAAAGACCCGACATGCAACTCTTTGCCGGGATTTTTATTTTGACGTTTTTGCTGAACTTGTGACGTAATATTTCAGGAAAACTAATGGAATTATGGAAGATAACTCTCAATATTTTTCAGTGATATACAGTACAGTCCAAGTGGAACTTTGAATGCCCACTGTCCACAGTGGGCAGTCCACCTGAAATTTCAGTGGGCATTAGGAGTGGACATTTACCTGAGCTATCAAGCTGTCCACTTACCTGTATGTTAATTGTAACTGACTCTTTCAAGAATGTCCACTGTGTCCAGTGGACATTTTTAATGCCCACTCTAAAAATGCCCACTGTGACCAGTGGACAAATTAAGTTCCACCCGAACTGTACTGTAGATGGAAAACCCATAACTATAGATTCACTTTTTGTTAAAAATTGATTATCAAATTTCAGTTTTTACAAAATAGAAATGGGAATTGTCAAATTTCTATATTTGCAAAATTAAAAATTAATTGTCACATTTCAATATTTACAAAATTAATGGAACGATATGTTGACCTTTTCTATCAGAATGAGAGAAGTGGATGTGGGTGATGGCAAGGCACTTTTGGTGAAGGAAGGGGAGGAGTTTTACGCTGTAGGTGCCAAATGTACTCACTATGGAGCACCGCTGGTGAAAGGCGTTCATTGTAATGGTAGAGTAAGATGTCCGTGGCACGGAGCATGCTTCAACGTTAAGACTGGTGATATAGAGGATTTCCCTGGACTGGACAGTATACCCAAATTTGAGGTCAGTATTCATGGTCAGCATATAAGAAAAAATTATTAGCTTTAGCTCTAAATACACCATAGAGAAGTGTGCAGTTATTAGTGTTTTAGACATTAGCCTTTATACTGTAAAATTTTCTCATGATATATTTTAAAATTATTGTGATATTGTTCATATCTGGTCATTGAGTCATCATTTATGCATATGTACATACATTGTATTTTAGACTTGGTCAAGTCCCTTAGGGGCTGGCTTGGTGTAGTGGTTTAAGCGCTTGGCTTGTGGCGCCGATGATCAGGGTTCGATTCCCGGGTTGCGCCACTATGTTTAAGAGGTTGGTAACCTCCTGCTTCCATGTTGCAATATAACTGAAATATTGTTGAAAGTGACGTAAAACGCCAATCAAACAACCAAACAACCAAGTCAAGTCCCTCTGTTATTATTATTATTTTATTTTTGTTTTATTTTATTCAGTAGAGAAAAGTACCACTGGAGAGCATGAATACCTCTATTCCCCTTACCCATTAAATATAAACCCTTTCTACTTGATACTGGGAAATTAAAGATAAAATAGAGGGACTTCAGCAAGTCTAATTGTATGGGTTCATATACAAAAAAGAAACAACAAATAGAATAAAATTTAGCAATTCTAATAGAGTCAATGATGCTCAACAAGTTAATGTAATTTTCATTTTTCTTTGGGGTAAGAACTATCGGCAGAATGCTTGTTCATAGCGTTTACTTCTAAGTACAAATACATTCTTCACGTATCATTTTGAGTTTGACCCTCAGTAGCTGAACAGGCTGAAGCACTGCAATGAACTCTTTGTAGCTTCTGAATAGAGTGGAATCTGGTCTGCATTCCATGTGAAGATGAATCAGAAGTTCTTCCATTGTATCTGTAGAAACTTGGTTTCCCTTTGTACACTTGTTTCTGTCACTGTTTAATGCTAGCCATCACCAGATATGTACAGCGTTGGTGTAATGAACAACAAGAATTCATTTTCAGTTGATGATGCTCACCTGATTTTATGTTTCAATATTGTAATCCTAGGTGAACGTGTCTGATGGAAAGGTCAAGGTTACAGCTAAAAAATCAGCATTAAGCAATCATAAAAGACAGAAGGAAATGTGTGAGACTGCAGAAGGAGATCATTCTGTACTTATCATAGGAGGGGGTATGCTGTCAACTTAAAACAAATTTGAAAGCAACCAATAGATAATATAAGAATCAGAATTCTTTGTTTTTCTTGCTGTAAATGTATTACATAAAAAAAGAGAATATTGTCTCGGAAAGCAGAGATCTAATGACTTTGATATTAATTTATCCCTCTGATCATTAATAATAATGATGATGATGTTAAGTAGAGATCAGATTGAAATTAGTAGTGACCTTGAAAATATGAAGGTCCTGTGACCTTACTCAGTAGTAGTAAAAATTGCAAAAATGTTTGAAATTTACTTTTTTAGAAATAAGGTATACATGTATATTGATCTGATAGTTTTAATTTGTTGATAGAATTTTGTAGTTTCGAATTTGTTTTAGGGGCAGCATCCATGGCATGTGTAGAAACCCTCAGGCAAGAAGGTTTTCAAGGTAAAATCACCATAGCAACTATGGAGAAAAGTTTACCGTATGACAGACCTAAATTAAGTAAGGTAGGTAATAACACTCAACATGTCGTTGAATTTACAA
Organism: Pteria penguin; assembly: GCA_035048485.1. Taxonomy (NCBI): domain Eukaryota; kingdom Metazoa; phylum Mollusca; class Bivalvia; order Pterioida; family Pteriidae; genus Pteria; species Pteria penguin. The sequence goes on from CM068590.1 coordinate 16,401,835, forward strand.
ACTGTCCATTCCTTATGTCATTTCGTGGTGCAAGTTGTCATTTAATACATGCAAAGAAATAATATTTTATTTTAGCCTGTGTTAGCGAGGGGAATGTAGCTCCAGTGGTGTTGCTCTTAATTTTTGATCTGTCAACATCTGTCTGGGCATTAGATCCCTAATGTATCATAAAAGAATTTTCTGTAGGGATTCATTATTTTCTGCCTATGTACATGTATTTGTCCATCAATTGAAACGGTAAAAACTGAATACTTTGTCACAGTATGCTTTGGCAGTTAAATTTGGATGATTTTGTTGCATGGAGGGAAAGTTTGAAGCCATGCATAATGGACATAATCAAGGTAGATAACTTAACCTGATAAATAAACGATGAAACGATGTTGGTGTGGTATTAAACAGTGAGCAAAACCAGTCACCTGTAGCAGTGAAATTAATTTTTGAAATTTATGCAATTAGATAATTGGATGAATATATCGTGTTGGAGTTCACTATAGATTCTCAATGCTGATGAATCTAATTTGTGGTCTATATTAAATAAGGGAGACAATGCACAGTCCTGAAACTTAAAGGGGCAGGCTTTATGTAGTGAGTAAGCTCTTGGCTTGTGATGTAGACGATCTGGGTTCGATTCCCAGATTGCTCCAGTATGTTAAAGAGGTTGGTTACCTCCTGCTTCCATGGCACGAAATAACCGTAAAACTGTTGAAAGCAGCGTTACATATCAATCAACCAACCATCTAACTGAAACTGAAACTTCAACAGTCTCTCATTTGTGACAAATCTTTTTTGATACCTATCCTGTGAGTGTTGTATGGGAATATCAGTCATACACCTGCCTAAAAAGAGTCTCCGTAATGTTTTCCTGCTAAGTCATTGGTGTGTTCCTCCTTTCAAATAAAGACTGCCTTCAAAATACTACTATCATGACATGAGTATGGCTTGAAGCAAAAGAGAGTGCATTTCAAAATTTGCAAACAGTTATTGTACAAGCTGTGTATTGTTTTGCAGGCTATGGACATAAATATTTCCTCTATATTACTACGAGATGCCCAATTTTACCAGCAGTATAACATCAATGTACTCACAGAGAAAGAGGTAGGAAGACATATCATACAATTAATATAGCATCAAAACTTCAAATTTGAAAGGTGCAGTGGTATTACCTAATTTGTCTGTCTCTAGTATCTTTCTCTCAATATGCAATATATTTGATAAATTGAGTAAATATAGGAATATATATATATATATATATATATATATATATATTATGTAGAAAGATCATCAGTGGTCGATTTCATTAAAGGGAGATAACTTTTGTTTGACAAATTTTACATCAGGAAAGGTTTTAATGATACTAAGAGTCTAAGCTGTATTACCATAATTTAATTCATATAATTATAGATTTGCTACAAATTACAAAGGATACTTTAAACAGCTCTTATATATTTATATTAATACATGGCATTTGTGATAGAATTCTAGAGTGAAGAGTTTCATAGAATTATGAACTTTGATATTTAATGTTGAACTGTTAGCTTGGGGAATCCTATATTTCTAGATGGACTAGTGAATTCCACAGTATACCATCGATAGTGATACAAATTGTAGCATTTGGTAACATGTTTATCATATTCTACAGGTGACCGCTGTTGATACAGAAGAAAAACGTGTTACTTTCAAGGATAGTTCTACAGAAATTTTCCACTCATTGTTTGTAGCCACAGGGGGAAGGTAAGACACAAAGTTAGATGAGAAGCTGTAAAATCCGACTTAATTATATGGTGGTGATAGAACTTTTGTCATTGTGCGATGGTACTGAATACTTCTTCAGCATGAGATAGTAAAAGCCAAGGTCTCTTGCCATGGTGGGTGTTGGGACATACAGTGATTTTTTTTACATTTTTTCAAGGGTGCCTGTGACAAAATATATAAAATTGGGAAAATTTTGGGAACATTTTATTTCAAATATTGTTAATGTAGTAATCTTTATCTCGTGACATTTTAATGATTCTTAAAGTACCATAAGAATATGGCTTGCATGTCATTAATTCGCTTTTCAAACTGTTCCGTATTACTTAGATCTTACCACAATCAATTTGGGAATTTTAGATCAATTTTTTAGAAAAAATTGACAAAACTTCACATGAGGAAGGGGCAGAATTTTGGCCCCAATATCCACCTAAAAAAAGCACCGACGTAAAAGATACTAGCTGCTCTAAGTAGCTCTGGTGCAAAGATGTAAATTTCTGTGCACAGATATCAATCCATCTTCATGTAAGTAAACAATGAACAAATACCTTTAAATTTTCTCTTATAATTAAAAGGTATACAATTCACATATTTTGAAATGAAAATAATACATACGTTGATGGCTTTATTTCAAATTCTTACAGACCACGAGTATTACCGATACCTGGAGTCGATCTACAAAATGTGTGTCAACTGAGGACACCTGAGGACGCAAACTTCATCGCTGAGAATGCTAAAGATAAAAATGTCGTCATAATCGGCTCATCATTCATAGGTTGGTATAATGTGGTACTGTACTTCACATATACCTAAGATAATGTTAGATTGATGTACATACATTTATTAAGTTATTTAGTGAATAAGTTTACTATTGTGCACAATCATATATATCATGAAGTGTTACATTTAGATGTAAACAAGTCAGTGTGCCTTGGTGATTAAGGGTTTTGAACTGAAATGTAAAGAAAATCCCTCACAAGTCTGTGCGGGTATATTGTATGGGTCAAAATTTATTACGCAATGCACCAAGGAGGGTGCTTCTATCATACAAGTTAAAGAATCCTGTTGTTGCTTAATACGAACAACAATTTTTTTTTAATGGTTATGACTGTTCAATTATGTTTACTGTTAAGGCATTACAATGAGTTGCAAAAAAATAAATGATTCCTCTAACTTTTCTAATCCCATGAGGTTATAATGGTATTTGATGTCAGCCTTATTCATATGGTTGTATTCAAATCATTTCACCATGAAGGGTTACAAAACTGCAAAAGGTATATACATCATGTATGACCATATAAAAGCTATATAAATGGAAGTCTAGCTTGACCACTCAGGTAACTAGACTATGACCACTACCATATAGGTGTGACCACTACAATAGGTGAAGCAGTCATGGTACATGTATTATATGTATTACACAACATACATTACAAGTCAACATACAAACATACATTTTCCTTGTTCATGAGTCATTGTAGCAAACATATTCAGTCTCTTTATTAAGAAATATAAGAAGTTCATATTATAAGATATTTATCACATTATTAGTACATACTCAAGACAAATCACTTTGTTGAAAAAGACATTGTCTTGAGTTGTGAATGTTTATGATACAGACTTCAGAAGGCTGTCTTGGTTGACACCTGTCTATGAGTTACATTTAGTTTTGACACAGTAACATGTTTCATCTATAACAACATCATAAAATTGTTACTCCTCTATGAATGTGTTCATTTGTACTTTGCATACTTTAAGAAAACCAAGTAAATGAAAATTTGTGTTCAATGAATGTTACATCCATTAAGTAGATATTGAAGCTCTAAAGATTTTGACTGTGTGATGTTTGATTTCTCTTGACTTCTGTAGCAGGGAGTGCTGTGAGACCTGCTTTTAGGGGGTACAGATAAACACATTCACATGGAATTAGACTAGTGTCACATTAGCGGCAGATATATGAGTGTGCATTCACTTATTTTTTTAGAAATCACTGCCTGAGATAAAATGTTTATGCTTTAAGAACTCATTGTGGTGGAACGCTTTTAGTTCAAGATTATCTTTTTATACTCCCAGCAAATGAAGTTTTTGGAGGGTATATAGGAATCACTCTGTCTGTCCGTCCATCTGTTTAGTTAAGGAGTTAACAAAGCAATTTTATTAAAATATACAAGTAGGACATCCTTTACATTTATACCAGTGATGTATCTTGGGATGAATTATTGCATGTTTCAACTTTGTTGCCATGAGGGGTATTTGTCACATTAGGTCAGCTCTAGTTTGTGAAGTCAGTCTGTCTCTAAACAGATTTATATGATTTTTAAGTCTGCTTACGCGCATAGTTTTTTATATAATAATTCAATTTTAATACATGTAAATTTTTGCACTGATTCAACCTTTCTTCATTATCTTTGGAGCATGGAACACAAAACAATATGTATTTTAGTATTTCTTTTGATATTCTTTATATTTACCACATATGTGGGAAGGTGTAAAGTGGGGATTTCCTGCATGAAATTTTATTCATTTTCAAATCACGTTCTTTACATCAAACATTTACAATCACAACCTACCATGGGTATTTCAAAAATATAAATATACTTGTATTTATTTTGAAGTTGATTTCAGGTAGATATTTAATCATATAATATCTTTAAAACACCTGAAATACTATAGCATTACAATATTACATGTACATGTTTATCGAAAGGACCAAAAATCATTTTAACTTTATTAGAAAAAAAAATAGATACTAGGAAACTTTTACTTCAAATAATAAATTGCAATACGAGGTAGTTAAGATTTTATGGTGCTTTTTAATTGAATGTCGTTGTTCTTGAGCTTAATAATATATGCTCACATCGTAGGTATGGAAGTGGCCTCGTTCCTTGCCGACAAGGCAGCCAGTGTTTCAGTGGTGGACATTATAAAGGTGCCATTCCAACTGACACTGGGCCAGAAAGTGGGCTCTGTTCTACAGAAGGTATCCAGTCTTACCTCCATGGGCAGTCTGTAGTACATACACACTAATACCTAGTTTATGTAAAATACATGGCTTTAAGTATTGTGGTGTCTGACTGCATATTTTACCAAAGTTGTGACTTCCTTTCACTTTCACTTTCCAAATCCTTAACGAATGTATGTAATTGCTTCAACACATTTAGTGTTTGTAATGTGCATTGGTTATGGGTACTCCATTAATTTACAACACTAGCTCATTATACCGTTCTACACCATATTCGTAATATACTTTTACAGTCTGCACCTATACTTAGTTTTTGTAGCGTCATTTCATATTGACATTCCTGCAATTCAAAAATGTGTTGACTTGATGAACTTTTTTGCAAAATATAGACAGTAGTAGAAGGGGGATAAATGGAATACTATTTTTAAGTCTTTCTTGTTTATTTGATCTTTTTCCAGCTGAAATGATAGGTCATTGTCAAGGTCCTTGCCAATGAATTTATGTAAAACAGCGTTTCACATGTAAATAATAGATTTCTATTTTAGCAGTTACTGTAAGATTATTAAACTCAATCATCAGTATATTTCAGTTTACCACTTTTCTACTTCGTATCCAAATATGGAAATGATAGTGGATTAATTGTAGAAACAAACATAAATACATGTAATGATAAATTGAAAAAGCACAGGATTAGATTGTCTGTGGATAGCACATTAGCAAGATTTATTTGTAACTCATATCCTCTATATTATTCCTAATTACATTTGCTGTATATTTTACCCTAAAACCTTATAATTTTCTCAATAGTGAGGTGAGAAAGTTTTCTTTTTTTTAGGTTTTTGTCCTTTATGCTTTTTCTTTCATTTAAAATAAATTCATTGGCCAAGAAAAGTCCTATTTCATTTGGCATACAGACATACACCTATTCATCATTCATGATCAAGACAGTTTTCAGCATGGCTTCTGAGGTTGATAACTTGAATACATGTTATACATTGACCACTGGTATTTAATAGACATTTTTCCAATTGAAAATGATGCAATGGACCTTATGCCAGATTTGCTACTTTTTTGCCTGGGTTTCCATTTTGCATTGATGCCTACATTGTGAGGTCAGAGTAAAATTGCTGCACATTTTAACGACAGAATATTTTGTCATGACATATCTGGCATGGAATAATATATAAAATCAGTTTGAAAAAGGTCTATTTGCCTCATTTTTTATATCCTTCCATATTTTATAATCCTGATATATATTCAGAATGCATAGTTTGCTATTGACGGTTATTTTAGGCATGGAGGTAGCAGCGTATCTAGTAGACAAAGCTAGTTCTGTAACAGTAATTGTCCGAGGGTTATCCCCCTTCCTTAATACTCTAGGCATTAAGATAGGAAGCATCTTGAGAAAGGTAACTATGACCTCTATCTTTAATAAAAAGCAATTCATCGAGCACAGATGATACTTGTAAGGTAATTAGATAACAAGATTTCTAACCTTATAGTTGTTCATCATTAATTTTACTTAAGGAGGAATTGTCAAGTGATGTCCAATGTCTATTTCTTTGTTTGTCTGTGTTTTGAAACTTATAACTTTAGACTGACTCACATTTTCTTTTTACAATCTATAATTTCCTGTTCATAAATACATTGCACTTAGCTTCACAAAAAAATGAATGTAAATGCATGGTCGCAAAATTTACAAGCACAAGTTTTAAAATATGAACTGTTGTCATTTTCTCACAAATGCCCATCATACTGGTCATTTAGAAATTTGGAAAAGTATTATATTATATGCACTAACCTTTGCTTAACTTAAAAATGGATAGAGTGATTTTATGAAATTGTATATAATTCTGTGAAAAATCCATTCATAGTAATTCAAAAGCAAGACAAAAACACAAAATTCATTGAATTAATACAATGTGAGATAAATGATAAAATATACTCATTACACTGTATATTGTTATATTTTTGCCACATAAATACCATGATAACTATAAGCTTCAGCATTGCATATACTGTCAAACTTGTTTTAAACAACCACCTAAAGCAAAGTGGAAAAGTGACCACTTGAAACAGGTGGTCTCTCAGCACAGGTTGTTTTTGTATATACAGTTAGAACTAAGGAACAGAGAAAGGTGGTCGCTAAAGACAGGTGATTGCTTAATACAGGTGGTCTTTAATGCAGGTTTAACTGTATATGAAAAATATATATTTCAGTTTACTAAAAGTTGGAGGGACTAATATATATAGGGCCCACTATAATTCCATCATATTCAAGTTGCACATCTGAGTTCTATGATATCTGTAAGAACACCAAACCCCATTGAGTTCAAGTGTTTATTAGTAGGAGTGTTCTTGTGTAGCATATTGATTCTACAATAGATAAAACTGCATCTAGTTCAACCTGTCATCCCTGTTTTTGTAAACTTAGACTCTTCCTGTTGTTGCTTATGAAATTGTATCTCTGTAGGACTATATAATTGTTGTAAGAATTATCTTTGTTTTTTATTTTTCATTTTCATTGAAAATAAGTTTTTCTTCAAATGTTTTATTCATTTTTTGAAATGATTTTGGAATCTGCTGTAAGACTTTTTTACTATTTCTTTACGTAGATATAAAATCTGGTACATCCTTTGAGCTAACATTTACTGTATTGATATTTGTTTTTTCTATGTAATGTTGAACAAAGCTCAAATTTGTGAATGAGAGAAATTAAATTTTGTGTTGTTGAAAATCATAGTACATTTGTAAGTAAATTGGTATCATGATTATTTTCGTAGAATTATCAACATTTTCAAATGCAAAGTTAACTTACTTTTTAGCTGCATGAGGAGAAAGGTGTCACATTTCATTTTGAGTCAGGAATACAGGAATTTGTGGGGTCAGAGGGCAAGGTCACAGAGGCTGTCCTGTCAACAGGAGTCAGATTACCAGCTGACTTGTGTGTTTTAGGTGTCGGTAAGTTAAGATCTTAATTATAATATATATAAATCATCACACTTAAACTTAATTAATATCATCCATATCTTTAAAAATTGTTGATGTTACATGTATACAAAAAGATTCGAAAGGTCAGACATACCCGGTTATATATAAGACAAGTTTGTACAGAAAGCTGTGTTGCAGGTTTATTTTCGTAATTGATTTCCATGGATACAAAATATTCTATCCTGTTCAGGTTTTCATTTGATGTAAAAATGACAGTGGAATACAAAATTAAGATATACACAATGTTTATGATATATTTATTCATAAAATATCTTAGATACCTTTATTGTAATAAAGAAGTTCAGTGTTTGGAAGAGAAATAAGTTTTTTAACGAAATCGGTATTTCAATTTAAGAACTGCTTGTGATTCATTTTAGCATAACGTCATGATAAAGTTTGTTCTTGAATTTGTCAATTTTTAAAATTTCCATCGTATTTGACATGCCGTTACCGTTATTAAAAGGCTCATTCCAAAAAAAAAAAAAAAAAAACCATGTACAAATGTACACAAGATATTTTTAGACTCATCATCAGTATGGTACTGAATCTGTAAATATGCATATTATATACTCCTCAATTAGGGGCAAACGGGATCAAACTTGATGTCTTTAATTTAATTCTGATTCACTTTAATTCTGATGATCTGGGTGTCCTTTCCTGTTCTTGGGACTGATTTTTCGAAAGTAATTTATCATCTTCTGCCACCCAGTCTCTCCTTTCAACAAAACAATAAAAACCGAGACCCTGTGTCACGATATTCAGTGATCCTTCACTGCTTGAGGTGGATTTGGTGCAATTCCTTCTTTCTTTTCCACAGAGTTACTTCCCATTTGGGACAGTATGTGACCTAAAACAATTATGACATCATCAAATTCTATTGAAACTGATCTTAAACTCAGGGAAATGATAGTTTACAAATGAAGTTCTCATAGGAAATTGATGACATCGTAACTGCTTATTGTCAGATACTGTCCCAAATGGGAAATAACTCGGTTTAACGAAAAGACTCAAGTGGAGAAATATATGAAGCAATGCACCAGCCAGGTGCCACCACTATATATGTGAAGTAATTTTGTGGTGTAAAACAATAACAAAAAGAAAAACTATAGATAATGTTTTCATCATCTATGTATTTTTTTTAAGCAGTTACATTATACATCTTAAATTTTAGGTGTTGTTCCTGCGACTGATTTTCTGAAGGATTCTGGGATAGAGATGACAAACAGAGGATTTATACCGGTTGATAAGGTTGAGTGACTAGGATCTATTTTAAATAGACTATGTATATATTTACTGAAATCTGTACGTATACAGTCAAAACCAGTGCATAAAGGTCACCCAAGGGAAGGCTTATCGTTATGTAGAAATGATTCCAGTTTGCAAGGGAATGTATAAAATTTCTGTGCAATGCATCAGGCAGGTGTTGTTACTGAATATTAAGTGAAATAATCCTGGAGTAACATAAAAGAAGAAACGAACAATATACTGTTGCTAAAAATAGCAAAGGTAGAAATTTCTATGCAGTGCATCTGGCAGATGCCATCACCATATAAGTGAAATAATTGTAGAGTGACATAAAAGAGTAACTGATCTAAATATCCATATTTGTGACTTACAGAAATTTGACAGTTTCATAATACTTTGTAATTCAAGGTAACAATGTATGTTATCTTTTGTTTAGAGAATGAAAACAAACAAAGCTGATGTGTATGCTGGGGGTGATATTGTAGAGTTTCCACTGTTCAGTGTGGACGATGCAAGAGTTAACATTCAACATTGGCAGATGGCACACAAACATGGTGAGTAAGGATTGATCTAGAATTTATAATATACTAAGTATTTTATATGATGTATGGGGACTCATGCCTGACAAACTACCTTTTGTAGGGATTTTCATTATGACGCTAATATTGGATTGTTACATTACAGAAAACTGACACAGTTTTGAGCATCTGAACATTATATGTAGGGCATTTATTATGAGATGAAATTAATTTGAAAAAGGTCTATTATATTGTATAATTTCAAATGTTTGTACAGAAATAAGTGTAAGTTTATAATATTGAATCTCAAACCTTACAATAAGATACCATACATTATCGTACCATACAATATCATACCATACAATATCATACCATACAATATCATACCATACAATGCCATACCATACGTATAAAATTTCAATATTGATATAGTTTTAAAAGTTCTTTTTACACAAGGATTTCCAAAAGAAATATAAATTATATCAATCATTGAAAATGGCTTTTTGTTTCTGTTTTTTGTTTTATTTTATAAATAACAAAATAAAAAAGAATGTTACTTTTTGAAGATGCAGTCTTTCTATTTTTTTACAGGAAGAACTGCTGCCTTGAGTATTTTAGGGAAGACTGAAGAAATTAAAAGTGTACCTTTCTTCTGGACTGTCCAGTATGGCAAGAGTATCAGATACACAGGTAATCATATCAAAAGTGACTTAGAAATGATAATTATGTGCCTTAGATACTTCTTTTGGACTGTACATGGCAAAGCAATTACATTATGGCTGCATTATTTGTAAACTGAAAAGAGAAGGAGTTGACATTTGTGGTGACTGTCATAAAATGGCTGTCTTTAAAGATAAGGTATTCAAAAGACCTCTTTCTGTTTACTGCTGAGCTGTAACATTAGATGGCAAATTGATCACGTTTCCTGCAAATTTATTATGTCATATTGTTATCTGACATCACTCTGATCAATTTGATAGAATGTATTGATTTTGTCATCCAATGTTACAGCTCTACAGTTAAAGGAAAAAGGTCTATGTTTTAAAAATATACATAAATCAATAAACAGATTCAGCTATCAAATGCTGGGATGATCCAAACATTGCATGAAGTATAAGTCTCAGGATTTATCATCATTTTCTCTTTAAAGTCTGATATTTCATACTGTTGATTTTCAATTCTTACTGCATTAAATGAGAAAAATTCTTTAAAGTCTTTAATCCATGTGTATTCTTCAGTGAATGCTAAATGCTTATATTCACAAATTTACTTTAAGATATAAAAATACCACTGCAAAGTTGTATGACTAACTACATTAAACTCTGAGTTTATACCTCAAATGATACTGAACTGTTTCGAGCCTCTTCTTTTAAAATACTTGGGCTCTAACGTCACTTTCAATGTGAAATTGAAATGTATTACAGCATATAAAGTCAGGAGTGGACATTTCTTTTGGATTGTTCTTTATAGTGGTTGAATCAAAGTACATATGTAACTGTGAACTGCTGATGACAAGAAGTGGACAATAGCATATGTTTTGGCCGGTGTGATTAATTATGATTCTTTATTCTTACTGTCCATACTTGTTCTTTACTTTTCTTTTTATTTTTTTTTTAGGATATGGACCAGGTTATGATGATGTCGTTGTACATGGTGACCTAGATGCACTCAAATTTGTGGCTTACTATACGAAGTAAGAATATTTATTTTCATCTCCATTACACTTTTTCTAATCTCAATCCAAGATTATTCAAGTCTTTAAATACCTCAATTAAAACGATAATAATAAATTTGATTGACAGTATTATTTAACATCATATTATAACAGCCAGTGTGTTGTCTTAAAAAAGACTGAAACAACCAGAGAAAGTCTGAACTTTTTCAATAGAGACACTGGCAGAGTCCAACAGCTAGCGTTCACTTAACCAGTCAACAACAAAAATATCACAACCTGTCAGAGATAAGCAACTGCGATGTGTTCCAGTATGACACTGTAGCTTAATCAGATGACAAACCCCAACGTAAACTTTTAGTGATTTTCTGTCAATCTCTGAACTAATGAAATAGCGATTAAAGTTTACATTGTGTACTAAGATTGCAAATCAATTACCTATTACCCATGAGATCTTTAAGGTCTATGTATGTAATGATTAAGCATATAGTTCAGCCAGTAAAATGTAAATTAACATGTATAAAGGGTAATTTTTAGGAAAGATTAGGAAAGATTTCATATTATTCTTCAGATATTAAAGTATATATATATATATATATATATATATATATATATATATATATATATATATATATATATATATATATATATATATACATACATACATACATACATATATATATATATATATATATTTATATATATATATATATAATTGTGTTCTTTTACAATCTTTGTTTATTCTCTAGGGGAGAAGATGTTGTAGCAGTTGCTAGTTTGAACTTTGACCCCATTGTTGCTCAAGTGGCAGAACTAATTTACAGTGGAAAGAAACTCACAAAGAGTGAAATTCAGTAAGAAATGTTTATTTCTTTCTCAGAATGCCTTGCCTGATTGGTAATATAAAAAGGAGGGATTTTTTAGATAAGTGCTTCAGATTAATTTCATTTGTATTATAAATAAAAAGTTACAATATGTAAAAGAATGTTTACTTAGTAGATAAGTAAAATGGGACTATTTCACTGTATGTACCCTTTTTGAGTTTTACATATTGCAGCATTCTGTTATGAGTATAGGTGCAAGAGATTCCGAATGCATGATGGGTTATGACTTTGGATTTATCTTAGGCCATAATGCAACTTTTCAGTAATTTTTTACAAATACTATTATAAATATTTTGAAATCCACATTTGAATTCAGTAGAGAAGTATACATAGATGATATATATTTAATTATTTTCTCATTTAAGATCATAGTAATCATGGTAAAACAAAAGATTAAAAAATAAGATTTTACTTAGAAATTGAAGATAAATCCCGAGGAGTATACCTCATAACAAATCACCAGTCTGGATCATCTAAGCGTCTGTGAAGTAGTCTCATTCAAGATATTGACTGCTAATATGTTTTTAAATGTTTTTATATGACATAATAGAGACAAGTTATATAAAAAAAGCAAAGCACATGGGAATTTTTAAGTCAAAGGTTATCTGATTAGAGTCGCCCATGTCGTTTTGTGCAGACTCTTAAATTTTGGAAAACATCCAAAGCAGATATGAAATATAAAGTCAGAACATTGATTATACTGTCGCTAAGTTGTTCTCTGAATGGAAATCTACAACTGATTGTTAGTTCCCTTCCATGATAAATATACATTATAATTTTGCATCTAGTTTTGTTAACTTTTGGGGGCTTTGAATTGTCCAATGAGGAGACTTAGATTCATTCTCCTCTGGAGAATTTTATTATAAATCATAATACCTGTACTATAAAACGTGCGTTTATATGTCCTACTATAAAGTGCATGTTTATTTTTACATGCATTATATATACAGAATATCACCATATATATTATATTAATATTTTCAGGGATTCTCCTGATGCATGGCTGAGTAAACTGTAAGCATTTCTCAAGGTCAAGGTCAAGAGAATGTTACAAATTCAACAAAGTATTTTATACAGCATCCTCGATTCTGACCTGTGTTACATTACAAAGTAACCATCATGTAACATAATATTTACAATATATGTGAACTTACAATGCAAAAATAACTTGTAGTGATAACTTGTGTCTATGCAGAAATTGATATTTTAAAAGATAAGTCTGTGTCTAAATTTAGATGCAGATACGGTTGATTCTGGTGTAACTCAAATATGATTAACCAGAATTTCTGATTTAGTAAAACTGATTTATCAGTATTATATTGCTCATGTGAAATCAACTCAAACTGTTTGAGTTACAGTTATCGAGAATGGACTATGAGTTTAGGTATTATTTAGAGTTATGAATGAGTTCATTATTTACAGTCAGAGTTATAGTCTGATGCAGATTTATGTGATGGCCTCATAGTCTCATTAATGTAGATTTATGGCATCATGGTCTCATTAATGTAGATTTATTGCAAAGTTACAGTCATGGATGTAGATTTATGGCAAAGTTATAGTCTTGTTTAGTAGATTTGTTGGCAAAGTTATAGTCTTATCAGTGTAGATTTATGGCAAGGTTATAGTGTCAAGATTGTAGATTTATGTTGAAGTTATAGTCTCATGAATGAGGATTTATATGATTTGTGTCATAGTCTCTTGTATGTAGATTTATGGCAAAATTATTGTCTCATGACAATTAGATTTATGGTGAAGTTAGTCTCATAAATGTAGATTAATGGTGAAGTAAGCCTCATGAATGTAAATTTATGGTGAAGTTAGTCTCACGAATGTAGATTTATGATGAAGTTATAGTCTCATGAATGTAAATTTATGATGAAGTCATACACATGTAGTCTCTTGAAAGTAATAATGTCAGATATATACTCTCTTGCGTGTAGATCAACTTTTACATGTAAAATTATGCTAGTTATAGTTTCATGAATGCAAATAGAAAATATTTATGCCAGATTTATTGCTTCACAAGTGCAGGAAAGATTATCAGTATGTCAGAGTTTCTCATTGTATAATCATGAATTCACACAATTTTATGCATGATTTGTTAAAGAAACTGGTGCAGATAGGTTATTAAAAGTATCAAGTTAGAGAAAAAACTTGATGTCTGTCAAAATTGTAGTCATCTATGCTATGGCTATTGTCTATGGATGAAAACTGATTCGAGTTTTACCATTCTGAATGCAGAATATATCATGCCTCAACTTCACATGTAGATTTACCAATGTCAACAGGTTTTTTGTTCCCCACTTTTCGCGAAAGCATGGGGACATTAAATCTCATTGGTCAGTCCATCCGTCTGTCACAAAAACTTTAACCTTGGCCATAACTTTTTGACCGTAAGACGTAGGGCCTTCATATTTGGCATGTGTGTCCCTAATTGCAATACCTTTCTGTTGGTCCCAAAATCTTTATCACGTTACCTTAACCGTGACCTATGACCTTCTTCAATATAACTTTTTAACTTTAAGACGAGGGGTCTTCATATTTGGCTTGTGTGTCCCTAATGGTGCTGCAGATACATGTAGACATGCACAACCATGACAATATGTCACAGATCACTTCACCCTTACTGATGGACCCCCGAAAGGGGGGTACCACAATTCTCTGAATTTGTTGTTCTGATTGCAAAATCACAAATTACAACATGAATTTTTGCATGATTTATAGCATTGAATTTGAGAAAGGATTCTTACTTACTGTCTCACGAGTTTAAAACTTTGCCAAAATTATGGTCTCATAAATGAATAAATTATGTGAGATTTATGGTGCATGAATACCATTCTGTAATTTGTATAGAGACAGATATATCAAAATAATATATTAATATAATATGTTAATATTTATATATATGATATTATCAGTGTTATAGAAAGTTTTGTTATACACTTTGTATTCTTCAATATTATTCTTTTAATATATTTGTTAGACAATACATAGTTTATCATAATTGTTAATCTTTATCACATTTGTAAAGTGCTTTTATCAAAGTGCTTACATCTTTTGATTCTAGTTTGCCCTTAAATTGGAAGCACAGTTTCGAGACCTGTAAAGTGATAGTTATGGTCATTTTTTATTCTTTTCGTCAACATAATTGATGTTTACCCAGCAAATACTGTCAATATTTGATCTCCTAAAATTACAAATTCATTTAATTGTAGTTTTTAATTGTAGTAACTGTGGCTTTTCCATAATGTTGACCAGTCAAGGAATGCAATATTAAACTTGGAAATCTATTTTTATTTCACTTTCAGATACATGTACTTTGAATATAGTGGAATTGTGAACAACTTATTTGGTCAATTCAGACAATTTTTGACATTTTCATTGAGTCAGAAATTGATATACATGTACAATGTATTTAAACCATAATTGGGGTCCAATCATTGATGTAAATATTTCATGAATTTCATTTACACATTTTGGTTAGGTACAAAATGTATAAAATTTTTTGTTTACATAACCTTGTTTCTGGATAACATACATATATTATGTATCAAATTGAATAAAATGTATAATTAAAATATAAAAGTTTTTATTTCAACATAATATATAAATGATACCAAATATGTATCTATCTTTTATATATATCAAAATGAAATGCTACTTTGACTGTTCTCAGCATTTCCCTGGATAAAGAAAGGTAAAACAGTTTCATACCAGTCAAGCTTGGACGTTTTGTTAAAGAGAAACCTACCTACACAAGCATTGCCAATTACCAAGAAAATAGTTTTCATATTCTACAGGATATAAGAGACATGATGCTGGACAAACTACATTTAGTGATTGATTATTGTTTTATGTCACTCCACATTTATTTCACGTTTACGGCATCTGCCTGATGCATTGCATAGAAATTTAGACCTTTACAACAGACCCACCAGAAGCAGTGAGGGATCTTTTATGTGCCACGCCTACCATGTCACGGGACCTCGGTTTTTACTGTCTCGTCCAAAAGACAGAACATCGATGCGCCCAGGGCGGAGTCGAACCAGGGACCTCTCAATCATGAGCCTAGCACCTTATCCGCTAGGCCACACCGGCTTTTGGGCGTTTAGTGAAAGATGAAATGAAGTATGGAAAAGATCTATTAAACAAATATGGAAAACAATGTATCTGGCTCAGAAGACAATTCTAGTATTTATTCTATAGTTACAATATTTGGTCAGTGGGATAGGAACAAAATTGCTTGGCTCTTATTACACATATTTCCATACCAATACTATATGATTATAATAAAATCGGATTCTAACACAACAAAACTTGACAACAGGTCTTGCATTTTATCTAATAAGAGATCCTTACTTTATTATAGAGATCGCCAATTAAAACAGGATTTTCTCTTGCACATCATTTCTCAAGTATGTTGTAAGGATATTGTCTACCAACTAAAGCTATTATGCCATGTGGTCATTATGAATAAAGTCCCCACATTTAATTATCATTATGTAAATACTCTCCCCTGATGGTCATAAAGATAAAAACAAAATCTGGGACAAACTATGTCCCAGTAATAGATATGACTGAAGAGTTTACTATAAGCATGAGGGTCAAAGTTAAGATCGTATACCTGACTGCCTGTTCAAAGCATTGCATAAATACTTTATGCATGCCAAATACTGTTGAAGGCAATTGTTAAAGTTTAAGTTAAACAGTCTAAAATTATTGCTTTTGATGTATCAATCCAAGGACATTAAAGCCACTTGGCGTTACCGTCGTTAATTACAGACAGGACTAAATGTTTATTATTGGCTGCATCAGATGGGTGTCAACAGTACATTTGATAATACGAGTTATCTCATCTTGTTGTAAGCAAATTATCTGCCCCTTTTATTTAGGTAGACCACAGAAGTGTTAAAGAAGTAGTATAATAGTTATGCCATCACTATTCATTCAATTCACTTTTCTTGTTTGTATCATCAACCGACCAGCATGAGACAACAGTCGCCCTTATACATTTCACCATGATTTGTAGAAATAAGAAAAGTTCTTCTAAATGGAAGACAAATCATTTTATCAGATTCTCCAATTGATGGCCCATGACATTCCAGATTTTAATGTCTTTTATATATTGTCAAAAGGGGAAAAAATGGATCCAGCCTTCACCTGTATCACTCGGGAGAAAAAGATGTGGCTGGACCCAGGAATTGAACCTACAGCCTTGAACTATCAAAGCTGATTGCCTTTGAGCTATATGAGTTGATACCCGTCTATCACATCCTTCACTGCCAGAGGTTTACAATCATGGAAACCGAAACACACAACAACCTAAAGACCGTAGCCCTCATACTACTAAGGGCTGGCTACAGCAACAAATGTAACTGGCAGGAGAAAATATGTGGATGGACCAAGGAATCCAACCCAGAACCCTCCGCTATGAAGGCTGATGCTCTCACCATTGAACAGAACGATCTGGACTGATATCCCTCTGTCACAACTTATCACTCAAAAGACAGAATGCTGATGAGCCAGAACCTCTTCCTCAAGATCCAAACCTATTACAGACTGAGCTGTATCAGCTCAACAGTTGAAAAGAGAGATAAGAAAAAATTTTTTTAACCATTTATTCAAAACAAATAAAATCATAACAAATAAATAACAGAAGGGTTATCAGAAACGATCTTTTCTTTTCCTCCCAGTATATTTTGTATCTGCTCTTACATCCCTGAAATAAAAGAATGACAGTTTATGAACAATAGAGCAGGAGGATTGAAAGTAAGTTTTCTTACTCATGTTCTGGGTATTCTTACAGAAATTTTGCCTTTGGATATAGATTAAGATGTTTAAGTAAAATCAATTTCCTGGGCATGAACGCTTTCATTAGATTAAACTCATATACAGCTATTATCATGCTTGACAAGAATTAACTCCCTTTGAATGGAACTTGTGTCAACCACAGCTTAACTTCTGATCTTGAAATGAAACTCGTCCATATTTTGACAAACTTATAGAGTTTATCATCACTTTGTACCGAACAGAGAAATCCGAAATTAATGTCATCACAACCAGACTTGCTGGCAGAGATATTTTAGAAGGGGTAAATATGTGGATAATTTTGTACATGGTGAGAGAACAAGGATAAAGAACAATGCCAAACAACCCCCCCCCCTTACCAAAAAAAAAAATAATGATAATAATAACAATAATAATAATAATAATAAAAAAAGGAATAAAACGAGAAATCAGTGACTACAGTGAGATCTGGACAATTAGCTTTGGTTACTAAACCCATAAACTACAAGTACAACTTCTGTGAGAAAATGAAATGCAGTCATAACAGTACATAAAGGTCATACAAAGGAGACCTTAAATTTAACCTTTATACAGCAGTAATCTTTATACGAAGGGTTTGTTTATAAGGAAACAGAATAAACAAGCCCATAGAGTACTGCTGATGCAATACATATCCCTGCAATACATGTCCCTCACCAGTTTCCATAAATTTATTAAGTGCAAGGGCTGTAACTCTTCCAAAAATGAGTCTATCATGACCAAACTTGAACTTGATCTGAAGCTCATTGATACAAAGCTAAATACAAAATTTCCAGTTAGTAATTTCAATGGTTGCAAAAAGAGTCCCGAAAAGTAAAATGTGTCAAACAGACAGTCAGACAGATGCAGTGGAAACATATAGTCCCCTCCATGTTTACCCATAGGGGACTAAAAACAAAAGTGATCTTTACAAGGAGATGACCATCTCATACAGGTGACTGTTAACTTAGGCAGTTTTCATGATTATCTGATTTCAGTCTCATTGTTTTATGTATTGTTTATCTCTATGTGACTGGCAGTTATGATAAAGTAATGGATTTTGATGAGTATGGGCAACAAGATGAGAAATCCTGATCATATGTGGGAATTGGCAGATCTTATTGTACAGTCAAACTTCGACAGCCCGAACACTGAAAATTCCAAAAAACCCGAAACGAAAACAAGTTTGCAATCCTGATCACATTTCTATCAATTTTTTATTAATTACAGGGAAACTTCAAAAACTCTGGCCTTCCGAAACTTGAAGTGATTTCATAAGTCCCATATACTTCGATTTAATGATGTCAGATTGTATATCAAATAATACATGTATTTCTAATACACAAATAAATCTTCCATAAGAACTGTATTTGAAAGGTCATGGTATTAGTTAGATGGAAATTTTTAAGATATTTTTTCTGGATCTAACGTTATAATTCTATTTACATGTATCAATTTTTCTGTACTAAGGAACTGGTATGTCATTACTTACTTTCCTTGTCGCCTTCGTCTTTCTTTCTTCTCCAGCACCCAGTCTCTTGATTTCTTAGGATGTTTTGCCCGCATTCTTTCTCTATTAATTACATTAACATTCATTTAATTACCCACAATTCAAAAGGTCATAAAAAATTATATTGTCTTATTTCACACGTACCTCAATCAGCAATTATATAACAAAGTTCTTTAAATATCAAAACAAGAGGCCCAAGTGGGCCTATATCGCTCACCTGAGTACCTAGATTATCAGTCATGCATGAAGGAAGAATTCATTTATTTTTGCATTAATGTGACTAAGTCAACACAGATGTTGAAAATATGTCAAATTTTATTTCAGGCTAGAATAAAAAAACAACACTTTTTTGCACATCCATTCAGGTGATTTTGATATTAAGCATTTCCTTTGTCTCTGCAAGAAGTCATTCAGGGCAACAAGTTAGTCATTTTCTTTAGGTGGGGCCTTTTGTTGACTGATTTCAAGTCTGGGTCATGAAACAACAATTGTTTCAAATATTGTCCAGATCTAACTTAAAATTGCCTAATTTCATATGTTGAGTGTTGAGAAACATCTAAAAACTTATTTAGATGTGTAAAGAAATGAAAAAAAAAATTTTGACCACAGCTGGATTTGAACCGCTACTCTCCATATTTCAATTACCAAGTGGTATATGTACTATTGTGAGAACTGCTTTTTAGACATGGTGGCATTAATCTGTTAACCAATTTGGATGAAATTTACCAAATTGATAGAGGACTTTTAGTACTTCATGTATTCCATGTTTCATTAAAATCTTTCATGTGGTATAACAGCAGAAGTGAAAAATGTGATTGAATTGTTCCAATACACCCTCATTTGGAAGTCTTAAAAAATTCATAGAAAATCCAAAAATTGAGATATTGACAAAATTCTTTCAAAGTAACAATCCTTACCATAATTATGATCACAATAGTCCATAAGAAATCATCATTATCAATTAACTAGGAAATATGACACTTTTTTCTGCATTGAATCACCAAGTCCAAAGAAATGTCGAAAAAAAATTCTAAAATTTGATTTTGGAAGGGAACCAAAATGACAATACATCTTCACTCATCCCTCTAGATCATTTCTATGCATTCTGTTTGTCTCTGTATACAGCCCGTATGAAAAAGAATATTGTTAAACGAGGGAACTCTTTTGTGACCTACTCTTGACTATGGTGGCGCCACCTGTAAAGAGGTCTGGACGAAAACAACAGAATTTGAAGAGGATCATAAGTGACTTATTTCTACCAAGATTTATTAAAATCCTTCAAACAGTTTTGTAGAAAAAGTTGAAAATGTGAAAAATGGCCAAAACACCCCCCCCCCCTCCTTTTTTTTTTGGAAGTCTTAAACGTAAAATTCCTAATTTCATATGTTGAGTGTTGAGAAACATCTAAAAACTTATTTAGATGTGTAAAAAAAAAAAAAAATTTTTGACCACAGCTGTATTTGAACCGCTACTCTCCATATTTCAATTACCAAGTGGTATATGTACCATTGTGAGACCTACTTTAAGACATGGTGGCAATTGGGATGATCCGCACAAAAAACAAAACCTTTGAAAAGGACTATGAGTACTTGCATCCTACCCAGTTTTATCACAATCCTTCAAGTTGTTCTGTAGATCAAGTTGAAGATATGAAAAATTGTCCCCCCCCCCCCCCCCCCTTTTCTTGGAAGTCTTAAAAAATTCATAAAAAATTCAAAAATCGAGATATTGAAAAAATTCCTTCGCACCAGCATTCCTTACCATAGAAATGATTAAATGAAACCAAATGAATGCATCAATGTTTACTAAAAGAAAATAATAACTCTTTAATGCATTAAAATAACAAAGTCCAAAATAAAAAATGAAAAAACGTCAAAAATTTGATTTCGGAATGGAACCAAAAATATGAACACTTCTTCCCATATGCCTCTAAATCATTCCTATGCAGTCGGTTTGTCGCTGTATGCACCCGATCTGAATAAAGAAGTTTGTCAAAGGAGGGTACCTCTGTGACCTACTTTTGTCTGTGGTGGTGCCACCTATTCATGGATCCTGACAAAGATGACCACATTTGTCGGGGACCTTGAGTATTTGATGCATGCCAAGTTTCATTGAATTCCAGCAAGTGGTTCCGAAGAAAAAGTTCAAACTGTGAAATGTTTACACCAATTATCCCACCCCCCTTTTTCTTGAAAGTCTTAAAAAAATTCATAAAAAATCCAAAACATAAAATATTGAAAAATTTTCTTCGCAGTAGTATTTCTTACCATCAAAATGATCAAATTAAACCAAATTAATGCATCAATGTTTACTAAAGAAAAAAATACCTCTTTTCTGCATTAAAACTACCAAGTACAAAAAAACGTCAAAAAAACATCAAAAATTTGATTTCGGAACGGAACCAAAAATAACAACACTTCTTCACACATCCCTCTAGATCATTCCTATGCATTCGGTTAGTCTCTGTATGCCCCCGGTCTGAAGAAGAAGTTTGTCAAAGGAGGGTACCCTCTTTGACCTACTTTTGCCTGTGGTGGCGCCACCTGTTGATGAATCCGGACGAAAAACAACAACACTTGTAGGGGACCATGAGTACTACATGCTTATCAAGTTTCATCAAATTCTGTTCAGTGGTTCTGGAGAAGAAGTCGAAAATGTGAAAAGTTAACGACGGACAACGGACGGACGATGATTGATCACAATAGCTCACTTGAGCCTTTGGCTCAGGTGAGCTAAAAAGTCTATAGGCAAAATCTAAGATCAGAATTCTGAATCTACTGCTGAAACACCACTCCTGTTCGAGAAAATAAAGTTTTCCATAGGCAAGGATTTCAATAAGAACCGTCATCCAGTGAAATACTGCCATTTCAAATGATGGAAATCGCCAGTTCGAATTTCCTCTGATCTTGAATTTATTACTCTCATTTGTGCTAGGCACTCAAAATGATACACCTAAAATTTCTATTTCACCTCAAATAATTCTTACTGAAAACCCTACATAGGAAAGCTGTTGTATTATAAATACCAAAAAAAAATGTAACTAAAAAGTAAACAAGAGCAACACTTAGCGTGGCATAATATGCCCGTCGCTTAATTCGGACGAGATCAATTCACCTTTGGCATGATTTTAATGAAAAACATCTGACGTTTACTAAAGTTAATTGTGTTTCATAGTATTTTATCATAGGAATAAGTCCAAGGGCAATAACTTCTGCAGAAATGATCCAATCGATCTTGGAACTTGACCTGCAAAAAAAAACTTGAAATTTTTTAGTACAAGCCTCCCCCCCCCCTCCTAAAATTATAAATTTCTCAAAAATGATGAAAAAGATATCAATACCTGTAAAATATGTGAAAGTTGGTAAATTTTACTTGTTTCATGATAAATTTCATAATGTTTTAACAAAAATTAGATTTTTAATGAATTTTCAAAACAAATTCTTGAAATTTATAAGTCCAAGGGTCATAAATCCGTCAAAAGTGATCAATCGTAACAAAACTTAAACTGGTACTGATGCCGCTTGATATAATGCAATATACCAAATTTCAATTCAATATCTTGAAAGATAGCAAAAAAAGTCTGGAAAACATGACCTTGGACAGATGGTCACCCCCCCCCCTCCCCTAAAATTATAAATTTCTCAAAAATGAAGAAAATGATATTAAAACCCTTAATATATGTGATAGGTGGTACATTTTACTTGTTTCATGATAAATTTCATAATGTTTTGACAAAAAATAGATTTTTAATGAATTTCTGAAAAATCTTGAAATTTATAAGTCCAAGGGTCATAAATCCGTCAAAAGTTGGTCAATCGTAACAAAACTCGAACTGATACTGACACCGTTTGAAATAAAGCTACAGATGGGTGCAATCCTAACATAACATACAAGTTAACGCAAAAAGCGGTCGCGAGGACTGCTCTAGCACACGTGCTAGGACTGCTCGACCGGACGCGCGTGCGCTCCTCACGTTCACGCGGTAGGGAATTCGCGTTAACGCGATTTATTCCCGCGTGCGCTCGGTCCAGTAGCACGTTCACATGTCTATATTTGTAATTCTCTATGCAGTACGGATGGAGAAAATAAAATGGATCAGATTAAATTACCGCGAGTGTCGCCATAAAAACGTGTATTTAATGAAATGTTGAAATGACACCCTGCATTAAGGATTTCATATGTAATATAACAAAGGAAATTATCGCGTAGACATGCAATAAGGTATTTATGAAAAAAACTTCGCCAGTTTATACTAGCATGATTACTTTCTAATTTCATTTATTTATTTTTTCTAATTAGTTTATTTATGTAGTTATTTCTTATTTGTTTATTCATTTATAACTAATTTATTTTTGTATTTACATGTATTTCCTATTTATGTATTAATTATTATTATTTTTAATTAAGTTATTTTCTATATTATATGAATACAATATCATCGTTATTATCATCTTTATTAATTTTTATTTCATTATAATTATTATAATTATTATTTTTTTTTATTATTATTATTATCATTTTCCTAAAATAAGAATAAATTTCATTAAAGTCAATGTTCGGAAATTGCGTTCAATATTTCTAAAATTCATCCCTTAACTCGGAAGAGTTTTATTTAATTCTAAATATTTTACTTACACATAATAAGTTTTTATATTTAAATATACAATACTTATATCGATTCTCTTTCAAATCCTTCTATATGAACATGTTAATACAAGTTTTAAGTTGTAAGCAAGCGAACGTGGCTGTCAAGCACGTTCATGCGGCAGTCAAGCGCGTTAATGCGGCAGTCAAGCGCGTTCACGCGGTCTGGAAATTAAGTTCACGTGGAAATCTGCGTTAACGCAAACGCGTGTGCTCAGCAGTCCTGAGCGCACGAGGAAAGCAAACTTCACGTTAACGCGACGTTAACATAATGTTATGTTAGGACTGCACCTCACTGTATATACCAAATTTCAACTCAATATCTTGAAAGACGGCAAAAAAAGTCTGTAAAACATGACCTTGGACAGATGGTCACCCCCCCCACCCCTAAAATTATAAATTTCTCAAAAATGAAGAAAAAGATATTAAAACCTGTAATATATGTGATAGTTGGTACATTTTATTTGTTTCATGATATTTGGACAAAAAATAGATTTTTAATGAATTTATGAAAAAATCTTGAAATTTATAAGTCTAAGGGCCATAAATCCGTCAAAAGTTGGTCAATCGTAACAAAACTCGAACTGGTACTGACGCCGCTTGAAATAATGCTATATACCAAATTTCGACTCAATATCTTGAAATACGGCAAAAAAAATGTCTGGAAAACATGACCAAAAGTGCACGGACGCACAGACAGCGCCATAACATAATACGTCCCATCTAATGACGGGCGTATAAAAAAGAACATCCTTTTTAAAAAGAAAGGACAAAAAGAGTACTTTTTTAATTCATAATACAACATCTGTAAAGATTTATCAATTGACTGCTACCACAGAAGTACTTTTATGACCACTGGCGGCTGTACAGCCTCTGTATGGGTTACTAGTATGTTTTAACATGGTAATCTGATGATCTTATCGTAAGTCCTCTTAACAATGAACAATAAGAGTATGACAAGGTACTTCTAAGACAGCA
Organism: Pteria penguin; assembly: GCA_035048485.1. Classification (NCBI taxonomy): domain Eukaryota; kingdom Metazoa; phylum Mollusca; class Bivalvia; order Pterioida; family Pteriidae; genus Pteria; species Pteria penguin. The sequence continues at coordinate 16,426,793 of CM068590.1, forward strand.
GAAATACCTTTTATCACTGAACGCCACCTGGGTTTGTCTGGTATCAGCTGCTTCTGTTCCGAGCCCTTTCGGTAACGTCTGCGCTTGTCCTCCAGCAAACAAACAAAGAAACATCCTGAAAACAATTGATAACAATCCTTAAATTAGAATATTGTAGAAGAATCCGTTTCAGACTGACGTTTTGTAACCATGTAATAATTAACTGAGGTCATCCTCAGAATGGGTGGGGAATAATCTTCATTAAGATAAAAGTGTAATGCCATGCCAATTTCAAGAAAAGTCCCACCATGACAAAGGGGCACACACACCTATATCTACAACAAGTCCAAGTCCCATCTTAAAAGGGGTAGCAGGTAAATTATTGATACAATCTTTCAGGAAGCAAATTTAAGTGAACTAAGATGTTACTCCTGTATACCCCTAGTAATAGATAGTTCTGTTGTGGTTTATGACAAAACTCAGATGTGCCACTTTACTTTAATCATACTGTAACAAATACATAGACAAACAGATGGAACACAGTTTTGTGTGTTTATTTCATGTCACACCAAGATTATAACCATTATTTCACAGTATGTCATGAAAGCATCAGCCTGATGAGTCAGATGACAATTCAGGTCTTTGCAATGGACCTACACCAAGCAGTGAAGGATATTTTACCTGCAGATATGCACCATCACACAGGACCTTGATCTTTAAGGTCTCAAACCTAGGACCTCTCGTCTCTAGGCAAAACGTATTACATTGATTGATTGATTGATTTTTGTTTTACATCACACCACGAATATTTCACGTATATGGTGACGGCATCTGCCTGATGCGGGGCATACAAATTTTTACCTTTGCAATGGACCCACCCGAAGCAGTGAGGGATCTTTAACGTGCCATGCATACCACGACACGGGGCCTTAGTTTATACTGTCTCATCCGAAAGACATGACACCGGCATGGCCAGAGTGGGACTCGAACCCCAGCCTCCCGATCAGGAGTCCGACGCGATACCACTAGGCCACGCCGGCTTCAAAACGTATTACAATACCTATATATCATATAGTAGTTATGCTAGGGCCTTAAAATGTCTATGTGTAATAACAGAAATACTTCATTTCCGTAACTAAGTAATTTTTTCCGATAGATATGTCACTGACTTTTTGGCTTTTGTGCTGTTTGGATAGTCTACAATCAGCCCTCCTGTCCATCCTGCTCGCATAGCTTGCTGTGTGATCAACTCTAACTGCAAATAAGAACAAGGTGCAAAAAAATTTATAAAAGTCCAGAACAGATATGCAAGTCCATTCATTTTCAAATCAAGAATTAAGACCGATATGTTAAACTTTACTACAGCAAAAGATCTAAAAAATGCGTAAGTCAACAGATTTAGCCTTAACAATTTTTTTTACAAATGTTATCTATTCTTTTTGATATTCATTTGTTTATTGTTTTACATTGTGCCAAAGATTTTCTGCCCGATACAGAGAAAGCATCTGTCTAATACAGCACAAAGGAACTTCAACTTATACAAAAGACCAGTCCAAAGCATTAACTTAATGGGATCTACAACATGCCTTTGTTTACTATGATACTGGATCTCTGTTATTACCGTCTCAATTGATATGACATCGACAACCCACCTGTGGAACTTAAATACCAGGCGCCATAAATACTCAAATTTGTTGATCCCAGAGTACTTTTAGAGTACACGACAATCTTACAATTAATGCTACAAGCTTGTCAATTATATGTACAAATCAACTCTTAGCTTCTTCATAAATTTACACGCTCTTAACTTGATCAGTTTTCTAATGTATGTGCTTGCCTTTTTATAAAATTCTGGTGGATTATTTTGCATGACTACATTCTCTCTCTGTAATGCTCTCTCATTATGTAAAAGACACAATAATGTAGTCATTTCTTTATTTCATGAGTTACTTAGAAGTACCCTTAGGAAACTTTGTCAACTGGAACATCTGATGCCACTTGTAAATTATAATCCCCGGTCCCTAACGAATTTCTCTGCAGTTGAATATTGGTGAGATAAAGAAGATAAAGAAGGTATTGCATCTTATTATCTTATTTCATTTTATTGACAACAGAAAAGTATTACCTGTTCAGGATTTTCTGGATATAACTGGAAGACTGCTCTGGCTCCTCTTCTCTGGAACAGATATGTTAATAACAGACTTTTTTTTTTTTTAACAAATAATGACTTATGAACAAAATACTTCCCCCAAATAAATTAGCTTTCATCATCATCTTCTATAATACTTGTATTGAGGTATTTATAGCTATCTGCATCACTAATTCATGATTACTACAATGTGTATGTGTAAACACATATTATATTGATAAATACTGCATAAAATGTTGAAACACTTGAAAAATGAGTTAGTTCAAGATCACATCCTTCTAAAAAAGCTGAGGCCACAGGTGATACTTGGTTTATGTGCTACTAAGCTATGAAGGTCTAGCTTCCCCTGAATGGTACACTCCAGACCATAGCAGGTTTGTTTCACAGCTGAAGTCAATACCTATATACAAGCAGATTGCTTAATACTGATAGAATCAATCAAAACTTTGTACAGGGACAGGGAAACCCCATGGGAAAGTCAAAGATCTGAAGTCCACAACAAGGCTTCCTAGATTGTGAATGTTACGAATCTTTGACAGGATGGTGAGATTATTGAAGTTTTTGTACAAACTGGTGGTTGATCATTTCTCATAAATATAAATGTTTTATAAATAACCAGCTATACTGGACAAGGAAATTCCCTAACACATTTTTATTGTCACACAGTAAATAAATGCGTTTAAGACAAATATATTGGGATATGATGCAAACTGGTGCAGAATGGGTAAATATGTTGATAATTCAAATCCCTAGTGTGTGCTAATTACCGTAAAGTCTAAGGACACAACGTAAAAAAGACGGCATGGTATATTGCAAAGCAAATTCGAAACAAGGTCATGATCATAAGGTCTAAAGTCATGGTATCAATTGAAAGCACTCATCATAAAGAACCTATGTGTGAAGTATCAAAGCCCTATCCCTATTGATTCAAAAGATATAACCAAAAATAGAGTTTCTTAAAAAAAGGTCAAAGTCCAAAGTCAAGGTCACTAAGTCAAAAATCACTGCATTATTTGAAAACTCTAGTCATAAGGAACCTATGTGTGAAGTATTATGTTTATACTCCTCTTAGTTGCTGAGATTTTGCTTCAACTAGAAACTTTAACCAGTGTTGACGGACAGACAGACAGACAGAGAGATAAATGGACATTGCCAATCTATAAACTGGAGATGCTTTGCAATCTGGCCAAAAATAATAAAGCCACTAGGAATTATTCACTGATAATTAGTCTAGCATGTTAACTACTAAGGCATGTGCTCCACAAACTGTATGTGTCTAGGGATACATACTGCACAAGCATACAGGGTGCTGAAGAACTTGAGAAGTCTCTTGCTGGGTTTATGGTAGGACTTGTCAGCATTACACAACCACTGCAGAGCCGAGATGCTGAAAACAACAAAGGAAAAAATTATTTCAAAAGTACCATTAATTAAGACGAAAGATTTCATTTTCATCTCTTTTTCTTCATATGTTTAAAGCCAAAGGTTAGAGAACATCTTCTTGTGCAAAAGCTTAGCTGATCATGATATACATATGTATAAGGCGGAGATCACTGATTTAATCAAAAGGGTTAGGGAGAATTTCTCAGCCTTGGTCTTAAAGTTCCATTAAAAAGTTTTCCTGCTTTCAACTGAAGCCTTAGAGATACTGTAAATGTGGAAATTTTCACTTAGGGAGTAATTTTCGCATTTTTCGCGATTTCACAATTATCGCAAAAATAACCCCTCTGGAAAAAGAACCCACTGTGACCTCCTTGATCTCCTTGTGTGAATGTCCATGGTGATTTGTGCCACACAGTTTGGTCAGTATTTTTCTGTCTTCTCTTCCAGCCTAGGGCTGACTTTGACTGTTAATACTTCATTTTAAAGCTGTGATGGATTGTTTACATTAAACAAAACATACAAAACAGCATTTCTGATCAATATTTTACATGTTCTTTCTGTGGGAAATGCCCTGCATTTTGAAAAGGAAAAAAAAAATTGAAAGACTCTAGCCCCATGAAAATTACCCACATGCAAAATGTCAGACTGTTATTTTTACAAAATTTTCCCCCAACGAAAATAATGACGTCTACAGTAATTATTTGAAATATCAATAAAAAAATTAAGAGTGAGGTAAATTTTTCACTTAAATATTAAAGTGCAACTTGTTACTGTTAAAGAATTCATGTTAAACATGCAATACTGAGGTGTCGTATTGCATATTGGCACACACAAGATCTATTACAGTTTCAGGTGGGTTTCTTGTATAGTTTGTAATTTACAAGAATCGATCAGATGTCGTCAATAGTGAAGTGAAATGATCCTTACATTAGCGTACTACAATACCGAAAACAAAATTAGTTGGATGTTTCTTTTTAAACATCCCCCCTCCTCCCCCATTTCCACCAATTTTTCATTTATATCAAGACAGGGAAGCCAGTTATCAACATCTTAAACAAAGAAGTGAAATACCGGTATGAAATCTAAATAACACCGGACAATTATGTAAAATATGCCTCGTCTCCCAAATATCCAAGTCATTGACCTACTTAATACCAAGTACCTTATAATTCCATCGAAGGAACCTGGTCTGAATGGAACACCATAACCCATGTCTCCTAGCAACAGATCTCCTTCCGTTTCTCGTTCAATGGCTACATCTGTAAAATGAGACGTATTCATGTAATAGTAGTATTGGTCTTAAGAGTCAGACCCAAGCATAAGTCTTGGATTTCCCTTATAGAGAAAAATTGATGGAAACTGACATAAAAATGAAACCTTTTATCAGTGTTTTTTTTTTTTTTATTTTTTTCAATAATGCCTGTACCTTTTCATTTTAGAAATTTTATATCCCATTTACAAAATGTCATAAGATCAATGTTTGGAAAAAATTTAGACAAATTTTGGGAAAAATCGATGAAATTCCCAATGGGAAGGGTCCTTATAATGGGCCTGATTTGAAGAGAAAAGACCACTGTTTATTATTCAGAGTTTGCTTTGTCATTCATATTTACATCCAAAATAGAATTCTTCCATATCAGATAGTTTGTTATACGATGTCCTATAACAGCTCTGAACAATAATCTTTATCCTAATATCCTTTTAATGCATTCAAACTGAAATTCACTATAAGCTAAAAATAAAAATTGGGAAAAATTCTGCAAAATGATCTTAAAAATTCCTTGCTACATTTTATTGAACTTTGGAATAAATTAGGATTTAAATGCATAAACAGCAAAGCAAATTATCCGTAATTATAAAAGTTTGTATTTTTAATAGACCTTTCTCTACTCTTAGATTGTCACTGTCATGGTCAGAAGGTAATTGACCTTGGTGTCATTTGAAAGTGCTTCATTAGTTGAGTCAAATATGATGTCTCTATCCCTTACAGTTCAAAAGTTATAGCCAAGGTTAAAGTTGACAACAGAATGACAAACAAACAGACAGGAGAAAAACAATATGTTTTATCTATCGATGTGGGAGCATAGAAAAAAAAAAACAGTGGTGTTTGTGAAACACTAATGCCCCTGGCGGCAACAAAGTTCAAAAAGTTATCTTTAGGGCGAAGGTCATTATCAAGGTCAAAATGTCATCGACCTTGATGTCATTTGAAAGGGCTTTATTAGTTGAGTACACATTTGAAATATGAAGTCTCTATCCCTCAGGATTCAAAAGTTATGGCCAAGGTTAAAGTTGACAACAGAAAAACTTAGCATGAGGGTCACTTTCAATGTCAATTGATTGATTGGTGTTTTTTACGTCGCTTTCAACAATATTTCAGTTATATCGCGACATGGAAGCAGGAGGTTACCAACCTCTTAAACATAGTGGCGCAACCCGGGAATCAAACCCGGATCGTCGGCGCCGCAAGCCAAGCGCTTAACCACTACACCAAGCCTGCCCCTCACTTTCAATGTCAAAAGGTTATTGACCTTTGTTTCATTTGAAAGGGCTTCATTAGTTGAGTATGCATGTAATGTATGAAGTCTCTATCATCCACCGTTCAAAAGTTATGGCTAAGGTTGAAGTTGACGACAGACGAACAGACAGACAGAACAAAAACAATATGCCCCCAATCTATGAATCCGAGGGCATAATACAAAAAAAAAAATTAATTAATTAAAAAAAACCCCACTGATAATTGTACTTGAGGACAATACTTACCTAACATGTGTGAGCTGATATCCAGACCAATCCAATAGTGACCTTGCTCTGTCAGACATTCTCCACTCAGACCAGAACCACATCTGTCATCATAGTAATCATAATGATACAAACTGAGTATTGACTCTTTTCGTTAAACAGAGTTATTTCCCATTTGGGACGATATCTGATGTAAAGCAATTATGATGTCATAAATTTACTATGAAAACGCCATTTGTGGACTATCATTTCCCTGAGTTTTAGACCAGTTTCCATGGCAGTTTATGACGGCAGAATTGTTTTACATCAGATACTGATCTGTCCAAAATGGGACTTAACTCTGTGTGGCAAAAAGATGGTTTAATATGAAAGTAAATAATGATGTCAACAACAATGTACTATGGTGGATATTTATGTACCCTCTGGATACCACAGTAAAGCCTGGGTGCCTGAGAGAAATAAGAATGTGGTATAAATTCAAGTAAAAGTTAGTATGCAAAACAAACCACCCTCCCTCTTTAGGGTGGAAAGTGGTAGACATTCATTAAAGCACTAATAGAATGTTAACAAATTTTCTATATTATGTGCATATCTACATTCACCGTCGCTGACAGAAAATTACGCTTCTATGTTACTCCAATCACAAGATGTATACAATAATCCATGAACAGCTGGGTGGCTTTCTTCAGTCATTAATCTCCATAATACATGACGTCAGAAGTTGTGATAATGCTACTTTTCCCAGTGTTTTCTTTATGACGACAGACGTTAACATTCAAACTGAGACATCATGATTAAATGATGTCAAAGGTCGTGCACAAATTGAACCAGAAACTTCATTATACTAAGGTTTTCCCGCAAAATCAGGTAAATGGGTATTTTCTGATACTTTTCTGAGAAATACTGAAGCAGAAGAAGTACTTCCATTTTTAATGTCTAATCTGAAAGACAGGATACTGGAAGACTATAGTGGGAGTTGAACCTGGGCCTCTTGGTCATAAGCCAAATACCTCATCTACTGTGCTACACCGGCTTACTAAACTACAAGAAGAAGTAAGAGATTTGACAAAGCTGCCTGACAATATACACCTCCAACATGCATAAAGAAAGTAGCATAAGATCTATGAATAACAATGATCTGAATGATTTAAATGATAAAGTCTCACTCTTATTATCGCGCTGTCACCCCGACTTACCCCACATCCAGTACAAGACATGGTTCGTCAGGAAGCTTCAGCAGTTCAATGGCACGTTCTGAAAGCTGACTTTGGATCTCTATCATTCGTGTACTGCAAAAGATAATACTGGTGGGTAACATCGTTTATGTGCTGAAATTACCTGCATTTAGTGGTTTATGTACTAAAAATCATAGGTCATGAGATGTCATGTGTGTGCTAGAAACCCGCAAAATAATACATAGTTCTTGTACTGAAATAAAATTTGTACTAAAATTCAGTAAAACTATTTTTATGACATATCAGTCACGATCTGAAGTAAATCATAATTTGTGAGATATTTGACTTACGATCATTAAAACATGTCAAGTAGACTGTGCATTGAAAGTAATACAAATAAGCAGAATAATTAACTTATTTTTAATAATAATAATTAACTTATTTTTAATATCTGATTTGCAGACTTCTGGACTTCTTCTGTATATATATGTATCTGTTTGTTTGTATTTTTGTTTCCAATCATGTGAAGATTATTTCAATTAAATGGTGGTGACTGCATCAGCCTGGTACTTTGCGCAAAAACTTAGACATGTGCAAATGAACTCATCATTCCACTGAGGGTCAGACTCGAATCTGGGACCTCTTAGCAAAATGCCAAGCAAATCACCTAGAGCAGTTCCTCTTTCAACATAAGACTGACTGAACACCATATACATTAAGAGAATGACTTTTCCCTGATGAATAATCAAGTATTCTAGTACCTGTATATGGAGAAAATTTCATCAATATCAAATAATTACATTATCCTGAAGTTATTTAATCACTCACTTTGAAGTGTATTTTCTTGCTTCATCTTCATTATAAAACTGAAATAGAAAGAGCAGAGTTCACATAATGAAATCAAGCAACCGTCAGTAGTAAATTTTACACAATGCATATGTTATTGAATTAATCCACATTCAAGCAAAATTTACCAATAAATTTGTCATTTCAGACTTTGTAAATGGAGTAGAAATTTTATAAACTTAAATATTTTGCTCAATGGTGAGGGCATCAGTCCTGAAAGTGCAAGATTTTGGATTCGAGTCCCAAGGATGGTCACAATGTTTCTAACAGCCTGTTACAATATCTATCAATATACATTTCGTCAATCGATATTTCAAAACTGATATTCTCACAATGAAATCCCTACATATCACTTTCCTTCTGCAAGTCCATTCCGATCCTGTCTAGTCCTGGAAACTGAACACACACAACAACTCAAAGGTCATAACCCTCTCACTGCAAAAACTATGATGCAAATCATGAGAGCTGGCCACAAGGCCAAACGTAACATTCAGGAGAAAAAGATGTGGCCGGACCCGAGAATCCAACCCAGAACTTTCTGCTTTCAAAGCAGACTCTCTCAACATTCAGCTATCTGGGCCGATACCCGTCCGTCACACTCCTCCCCTGCCAAAGGTTCCAATCCTGGAAATTGAAAAATACAACCCCGAGATCATAACCTGGCCTCATATTGTACAAATAAACATGCAATTCATGAGTGCTCAGCTCATGGTCACAGCACCAAATATAACAGGCAGGAGAAAAAGGCTTTAGTTAAGATTAGGGGACCAGGATTATATAAACCGGGTTTCTTTTGCAAAATGAGATAATTGTGTTCTGCAGGTCCTGTTGTTTATTTTTTTATATTTAAATAACTGACTACTTTTTGAGGAAATTTCCTGGCACCTAAGGACCGAATGTCCTCTGCTGGAGTTACAAGTGATTACAATCTGCAGTCATTGCCTTTCTTCACAAGCCCATTGATCCTTACAACCACATAAGCATGAAAACGCTGTCTGTCGAGGAACCAAATAAACGAAATGCATCCATATTCAAGGAGTGAAGTAAAGTAAAATAACATTAGAACAGATGTCCTAGAACGTTAGGTCACATGATTTTACGTCACAAAAAATGTCATTACGTCAAAATGCATTGTGATATTAAGACAGCCATGGCCAGCTGACGCTCTTAAGATTTGTTGCTTAATCTCGCACATGCCTAGATGTAAACAAACCAAAATGGCAGACGATTTACATTTTGTTACTGCATTTAACCGCAATTTTCCTGATTGGCTTGCGTTGCAAAAAACTTGAGTATAGTGCTAGCAAATAAGGTACGATAAAATATGATATTTTTACGTATTAAATATATGCGATATCTCAAACTATATAACCCTGGTCCCCTAAACTTAAACAAGGCCGAGAAAAAGATGTAGACAAATCCGGATCAGGAATGATCGACCCCAGAACCTTCTGATATAAAGGCAAACTCTCACCAGCCATGCTGATTAAACCATATCTTTATTCTGCTTCTCTATTTGTCCCGGTAGTGGCTATTTACACGACAGTCGTGTACCTAAGTGAAACGACTATTTACACAACGGTCGTGAACCTAAAGTGATATGGCTATTTACATGACCGTTATGTTACTAATGTACACTGCCTAAGTAGATAACAGGTATATAACCAGCATCTGTGAGGATGCCCAGAAGACATAAGGTTAACCATTCCTGTGATCAATTATTTTATTTAATTGTTTAGTACACAACCAAATCTCTTCAATTAGAGATTTCATCATTTGGAATAGAAATTTTTGTTGTAAGAATACTGCTCAGTATATATATAAAAACTTTAATAAAGGAATATATATTAAAGTAAAAAGAAAAATATTTGACACAATCCAATCAACAGCCAGAGGATAAGGACAAGGAGCTTGTTTAGCAACCCCCCACCCCTCCCAATTTGTAATCTCTCTTATTAAAATCTTTTTAGGTACACGAATGTATCTTCTTGTAAATAGCGAAATGAAAATATTATTTCAGTGTTTGTTGTCTTTACATTTGTTATGTCAAAATACAAGCTCTTCTATGTTATGTTAACGCAATGTACGCATATAGGTAGGACACATATAAAGATTTTGTATCAAACTTCCCCAGCATACGTTTAGGAACAAGGGGCCTTGACAAGATGTCTGTTAGGTACACCGTGACACGGTCGTCGTGTAAATAGCCAAATCACTTTAGGTACACGACTGTTGTGTATATATAGCCATATCACTTTAGCCATTGCATACTCCCTCAGCTATATATACACGACCTTCGTATATATAGAAATTCCAGTTTACGTACACGACCTTTGTTTGAATTATAGCATCAGCCCTTGCTCCCATTGTGGATAAAGATCCCGCGAAACCCCGTAAAGGGTCATATTTTGGTGAATTCTGATTTTTACTCAATCAGTCGATCGGCTACCAATTCCTAGGAATGAAATTAACATCCCCAGCGTGCATAACCTACAAGGTAGTTTTTGAACAGTGTTTGTTACATACTGCGTCACTATCATATGCCTAGCCGAGTCAATGATTGGCTATGGTAAATAACCGTTTCAGTGACTGAAACGTCATCAGAGTTCATCAGAACATGACCTCTTATGGGGTTTCGCCAGATCTTTATCTGCAATGGGACAAATAGAGAAGCGGCATAAAGATATGGTTTTAATCAAAGTGATGTTTTCACCCTCGAGTTATTGGGGCCAATACCTTGTATCCATCACAATGGGGCACCTATCAATAGTAGGCATTACCAGAGACATATATACTCATGTATATGTCTCTGGCATTATATCATGATATATGACAATTAAATAAAAAATTTACTAAAATCACACACATGTACTTTCACTATTTATGTCATAAATATTTCATTTTCAAGTTAATATGGGCAAATAACATGATATTGCCTTAACATGTAAATCTGATTTAAAGCCATTATCTATAGAACACAATTAAATGTACACACTATTTCCGGAGGAGCAAGTCTTTCTGGACGTCCAGAGGCCATGCTGAATATAACGTGATTCCGGAGACCGTTAATGGTTACGAATATTACATCATATTCTTAACTTCCTAGTATGAAACTTCGACTCCAGAAGGTGACGGTTACGCAAGTTCACGATCTGGTACGATAAATTACTGATTATAATTTATATCTGAACATTTTAAATTTGATGTGAATATAGTATAATAAACTGTTTATACTGGCAGTTGACATGCTATCGTTATTAGGCCCTCACACGTTATGATTTCTTGATCCTAAAAAACCGTTCTCACATGGATTTAAATCATTCAGTGAGTTTCTGCTTCAAGTTTATTTTAATGATAAAACATTTAAATTGTAATACTGCATTTTTCTTCTGCACAGGTTGGATTCACACGTTGTAAATTGTCAATGGAAAATAGATGAACCTGTTGTCATAAAAAAGTCATTGTGGTTAAAGCCGGGCAGAACAAGGTTTGTATAAAATTGTATGATTCATAGTGATGTATCATTATCATGTGTTTCAGATGGGTATCCGCCTGGATAGCTCAGTGGTCCTCTCAACAAAAGGTTCTCAGGGTTCGATTCCCGGGTCCAGCCACTCTTTTCACCTAGTCCAAGATTCTCTGCCCTTCTCCCACTTTTGATATTGACGGTTTGTGGGTGAGGGTCAGAGAGACTTTTTCATCAAAAGTTGGAATTTCAGCGAAACTAGACAGTATTGGGATGTACAAGCCTCTGGCGACAAATAAACCCTTGCTCAGCAACCATGCAACCTATAATCCAATAAATGATTATTTAACTTACTTGTTCATGGTGATATCTTTTCCAAATAATGTCTATAATCTCTGCTACATGTAGCTGCTGTTTTATCTGCAAACACAACAATATTTTCATTTTGCCATTTGTATATACAGTATTACGTCAGATCTTGCAGAACGCGACTTTGCATTCGTGACACTTCAGCAGCTGACACATTTTTGTAAAGAAAGAAAAAAATGATGCAACCCCATCACGATTACAAAGTCGCGTTGGGTGACATTTAATATCATACTCTATACACAAATGACGAAATGGAGAATCTTATCATTTTTTTCAGATAAAACGGCAGCTAATAGAAGTTATAGATCTTATTTGGAAAAGATTTTGCTATGATCGAGTAAGTTAAATGTTCATTTATTGGATTATAAGTTGCAAGTTTGCTGGGCAAGCGTTTATTTGTCACCAGAGGCTTGTACATCCCAATACCATCTGACATCACTGAAATTCCAATTTCTGATGAACAAAGTCTCTCTGACCCTCTCCCCACAAACCGCTGATATCAAAAGTGGGAGAGGGCAGAGAATCTCAGACTATTTTTCACCCTGCTTGTTACACATGTATTTACCCATCTGTCCATCCTTACTCCTTCATTTTCTAAACTTCTTCAGAACTCCTGAAGATATTTTGAGGATGAAGTACTCAAGTTACCAAAAAATTGTTATGCCTCTGGATCGATAGATCGGGGCACATCATAAGTCACATATTGTTATTGTCCTGCCTGTCTGTCTGTCTGTTTGTTTGTCTATCGTCAACTTTAACCTTTGCCATAACTTTTGAACTGGGAGAGATAGAGACATCTTATTTGAAATGTATACTCCACTAACAGAGCCCTTCCAAATTATTCCAAGGTCATTGATCTCGTGACCTTGACAGTGACCTTTGCTAGATACATTTTAAAAACTTTAACATTAGTTATAACTTTTTAATCGTAAGAGGAAGAGATTTAATATTTCACGTGCGTATTACCATGGGACTGCAAAATTACTCTTCTTGGACATGTTATGAGTATGACATCTTTTCAGACTTCTTCATCTTTACACGTTTTCAATTTATTTCTTTGATTTTTTCATCGAAGATTGCCTATAATTCATTAAAATCATTTAGTTTTTAAACTGTTCATCACATTTTAGGGGAATAAATGAATTGCAAACAATATGCAAATGTAAATTGGAGAATTTTTGGCTTTTTATGGCCCCGGATTGATAGATCTGAGGTATCATATTATTTTTGTCCCCCGCTTTTCGAAAAAGTGTGTAGACATTCAATGTCATTTGTCTGTCTGTCCGTCCGTCATAAAAACTTTAACCTTGGTCATAATTTTTTAACCATAAGATGTATAAGATGTAGGGCCTTCGTATTTGGCATGATTGTCCCTAATTGCAATACCTTTCCATTGGTACCAATATTTTTTATCATGTGACCTTGACTGTGACCTCTGACCTACTTCAATGTAACTTTTGAACCGTAAGATGTAGGGCCTTCATATTTGGCATGTGTGTCCCTAATTGCAATACCTTTCGGTTAGTACCAAATTTCTTATCATATGACCTTGACTGTGACCTTTGACCTACTTCAATGTAACTTTTTTACCGTAAGACTTAGGGCCTTCATATTTGGCATATGTGTTCATAGACCTGTAGACATGCACAATTATGACAGTTTGTCTCAGAATACTGCACCCTTACTGATAGAACCCCCCCCCCCCCCCAAAGCGGGGGACCACAATTCTATGAATTTGCTTGCTTACATTATCTTTCTGTCTGATTGTTCTATGTGGTGTCAACTTTAACCTTTGCCATAACTGTTGAAGCATGAGAGAGAGAGACTTCATATTTAGCACGCATACTCTACTATTAAAGCCCTTTCAAATTACATCAAGATCATTGACCTCATTGCATTGACCATGAGCTTGAACCTACATTTCAAAATTTTTCTTATTTGGACTTTGTTGCCACCAGAGGCATTCATGCTTCACAAACACATCTTGTTTTTATATTAAAATCAGGAGAGAATGAAAAGAGTGCTCATAGTGTTCAGGCAATTCTTTTTAACTAACATTGTAAAAGCGTTTGCCTTTTGGGTAACATTGAAATGTATTGATCGAAAATTGCTTACGTCACTCCACGATTATTTCATGTATATGGTGACAGCATATGCCTGATGCATTACATACAAATTTAGACCTTTACAGCGGACCCACCAGGCCAAGATCGAGATGGGAAACGTGCAATTATTAAATATCAAAACTTATATTTGTAAGTCCTTTCAATTCTGTTATTTCTGGTTGTGATTTTATTGTCTTTCTTTTAGCAAATTTTAAAATTGATGTGATTGATATTACTCAAAATTTACTTACCACCGGGGAAGAGCTTTAAAGCTTTTCAGTTACCCAACCCGTTTTTTCATTTACCACGGGTAACAGGTAATGGGATTTCTCGAACACTACCCACCTGAAGCAGTGAGGGATCTTTTACGTGCCACGCCTACCTTGACCCGGGACCTTGGTTTTTACTGTCTCATCGAACAGACACAACACTGGTGCGCCCAGGGCAGGATACGAACCCGGGACCTCTCGGTCATGAGCCAAGCACCTTATCCACTAAGCCTCACCGGCTTACATAGAAATGTATTGGTCTACATGTATGCAATGGGCACACATAATAGTGTGTTTGGTTTTTTTTTTCACAGAGCCCCAGACTTTTATCGCACATGAGTCAAAGAAAGTTATAGGAAATATAATAAAGTATAGGGAAGTGTTATATGGGTTACCTGTACATGGAATGCAAAATTAAAATTTAATGTATTAGACATGTTTGAATGATGTTACGACGCTTTTGGCTCATACAGTACAGTCACCGTGGACATTTTTAAAGTGGGCATTGAAAATGTCTACTGGACACAGTGGACATTCTTGGAAGAGAAAGTTGGAATTAACATACAGGTAAGTGGACAGCTTGATAGCTAGGGTAAATGTCCACTCCTAATGCCCACTGAAATTTCAGGTGGACTGCCCACTGTGGACAGTGGGCATTCAAAGTTCCACCCGGACTGTAGTGTATCTGAATTAAAGTTTCTGAAAGAGACTTTCATTAGAGAACATTCTGATGCCTGCTGAGTTTCCCTGAAAGCTGAACAATATAGGTCTGTTTGGGCCACTTGTTACTGTTTTGTTAAAACTTTATGAAAACTGTGAAAAGACATAGTGAAATATGTTGTACATGTATATACCGGTATGTGTGCCCATTAGGGTCAAATAATTTGAAACTTTTTGCTTTTTCAGAAACTGGGGATTTGAATGACAATGATGTGATGTTAATAAGTTGGTGTCATCAGTATCATGAATGTCCTTGGAGTACATCGGTTATGCAGGACAGTTAAACTTGCTTGCCGTTCTCCTCGATCGATCCTGTTGTCTTACAGATATGCTACTGTTATGGAAATGACTGAAACAAGCCTGTATGATGTATTGAAAATCGATAAAAATGCTTCGGATAAAGACATCAGAAATTCCTTCTTTAAACTTTCGAAACTTTATCATCCAGATGTGAACAGTAGTGAAGAAGCCAAGAAACTCTGGCAGGAGTTAAATGAAGCATATAACATATTAGGAAATGAAAGGACTCGAAAGTTGTACGATGATGGAATGCTTTCACCTAAGGGAGAAATACGAATACCTAAGCAAGACATAGTGTATCCTGAATGGAAAGTAGAAGAAAAACCTTTGGCAAAGAAAAAAATGTGGCCAGCTGGTAGAAAATGGGATATTGATCACCAATATTATATGACTAATCTTGCACAGAAGGAGAAGTTGAGCAGAGAGGCACATTTTAAGGCAGTGTATAACGATGAGATAGACAAGGCTCTTCGTATTGGCAGGGGACATGGCAATAATTATTCAGTTGCTGTATTTAATGCAGCCTTTGGGTTTTTATTACTGAGTTTTATATTTATGTTAGAATATTCTCACAAAAAGTATCAAACGAAACGACTTGATGAAGAGAAAAAAACTTTACCCTTAGAAATGAAAACGTATGAAGATCCAATGAAAAAGCACAGCTTCTTTAAATGACGGAGGATGACTTTAGCACCTCAGTTATACTTTGATGGAAGGTTTTGGGGGATGTACAGATAAAACATTAAAACTATGTCTGTTTGTTCTTCTCTGTTCAGAAATGAAACTTTGAATGTGCTGGTAATTTAAGTAAGGTTCTTTTGCTAAAACAGTATTAACTTCATTTTATTAGTAAATCAGGTTGTGTTTGGTTATGGATCTATCCCTGGATGACTTTGGGAGAATTTATTAACTTTCGTATCATAGTCATTTTGGGAATTCAGATAAGAAACTACCAATACCGATACATGTAACATGAATACCAATATCTGATCATGTATACAAGATATTATCCTGTTTAATTCAATGTGTTGTCTTACATTTAAACATCATACTAACTGTATGCTTGGTAAGCCCTAGGAATTTCTAAAGTTTTATGATTTTATGTTTCTTTCTATCAAGATCCAAACAAAACACTTATGACCCCTTTGCATTGGGGAAACTTTAGAAAGATACATGAAGCTTATGAGAGATTATGGCAAAACTCCATATATCGTATTCTCTCCAAATAATAATTGCATGGTGTATTAATGGAAATTGAGTATTTCTTTGTGATATCCATTATTACTTTTTTATGGATATAGTAATAGATCATTTTTATAAGGTGAGTTATCTGCCAATGTTTCTTAAGGTACTACATGCAGGAAGTCAAAATTTGCAGTGACTGTTCATTCAATTTACATAACATATTCGTATGGTCAGTTGATCATAGAGAGATATTGACATTCAAGTAGCAGTCATCCTCAAATTACTTACCTTACTGTGATATGCAGAAAGTGAGTGAGTTCTTAATTCAGGGGCAGACAAATCATCTCATACAAATGGCATATAAAGGTCATATGATCTATATGAACTAATACATGAAAGTAATGAATACCCTGTAATTGTAGATCTATGCTTTTTTTTTTTGTATTAAGAATTGTAAGTGAGCTTTCTTAGAATTAATTTAGTCTAAATACCAGTACATGAAATTTATTGATACCCTGTAAAGGTTGATCAGTGCTTTCTCTTCTGTATTGAAGAATTATAAGTGGACTGGACTTGAATTTATAATACTTAATAGTCTTATTTATTGTTGTGGCCTACGGGTATTATTTCATTTTTTCAATTTTTGCCTACATGTACCAGTAGGACTTTCAATATGACCTTTGTGATGAAAAAGTGACAAAAGGAGGACTACTCTGTTTTTAAATTGTTGAAACTAATTTTACATGTGTATATTTTTAAAGAATTGATTGTTTGCATTGAATCTTAGAACTTCATGAGAGGTGTTTTTCGTTAATCAATGTCAACAATCATTACTTACATATATGCAAATGTTGAATAAAATTCAGAATTTTGTTGTTGTTGTTGGTTTTTGTGAAGAACTGTATATCCGGTAACATGGTTTTTTTGTTTGTTTGTTTGATTATTGTTTTACGTCACTCCACGATTATTTCACGTATATGGTGACGGCGTCTGCCTGATGCATTGCATACAAATTTAGACCTTTGCAACGGACCCACCCGAAGCAGTGAGGGATCTTTTACGTGCCACGCCTACCGTGACACGGGACCTCGGTTTTTACTGTCTCATCCGAAAGACAGAACACCGGTGTGCCCCGGGCGGGAGTCGAACCCGCGACCTCTCGATCACGAGCCGAGCACCTTATCCACTAGGCCACACCGGCTTCGGTAACATGGTAGAAGAGCATACTCTAATCTTTTTACATGTCCTTTATCGAAATTTCTGTAAGCTGTAAAAAGTATCTTAATGAGGGGAATATTTTGGTTTGAAAGTATTTTGTAACCATACTAACCATTTTTATGTATGCCCCCAGATGGATAGATCAAGGCATATTGTTTTTGTCCTCTCTCTTTGTCTGTTTGTTTGTTTGTCTGTTGTCAACTTTAACCTTGGTTACATGTATAACTTTTGAACCGTGAGGGACAGAGACTTCATATTTCACTTTCGTACTAAACTAATGAAGTGCAATATTGAAGTGTCCTTGTCCCAAGTCACATGACCAATATCAAGGCCATTGTGGACTTTGGTTTGAAATCCTTGTATGCCCATACATTCTACATTCCTTATTGGATTAATGTCATATTTTATATATTTTGTGTGTACTTAGCTTGAAGAAAGTCATAGGTCCAAAGTGAAGGTCAATGTCGACTTTGTGAAATGTATTGTAAAAGGTACAAAGGTCAAGTTCACTGTGGGCTGGTGTGAAGTTTTTGGCCAACCCATAAACTCTTCAAGTCTGATTCAGGAAAGATTATTTATATATTTTTATGTTGTTTTCTGTGTTTTTTGCTGAGTTGCAAAACTCAGCTCTTAATTTGATGTGAGGTGGGTGGGTGGGCAAGTGTCCATCAACAATTGGTTTTCGGACCATAAGTCTAATGTGTTAATTAAGTGCTGTTGCAATGAAACTTTACAAGTTACTCCCCATGAGTGGAAGATGTACCCAATTGTTTCTGGGATCTAAAGGTTAAAGGTCAAGGTCACAGGAGTGGGGTATCAAAAATTGGTTTTTGGATCATAAGTCCAGTACGTTTAGTGCTATTGCAATGAAACATCATACACTTACTCACCATGAGGGGAAGATGTGCCCTATTG
The DNA here is from genome assembly GCA_035048485.1 of Pteria penguin. Lineage (NCBI taxonomy): Eukaryota > Metazoa > Mollusca > Bivalvia > Pterioida > Pteriidae > Pteria > Pteria penguin. Next base: position 16,445,614 of record CM068590.1, read on the forward strand.
TTTCTGGGGTCAAAAGGCCAAGGTCATAGGAGTGGTGTATCAAAAATTGGTTCCTGGATAATAAGTCAAATACCTTTAGTGCTATTGCATTGAAACATCATACACTCACTCACCATGAGTTAAAGAAATGCCTTATTGTTTCTGAGGTCAAAAGGTCAATGTCATAAGAAGGGGATATAAAAAATTGGTTTCCGGATCGTTAGTCCAATATGTTTAGTGCTGTTGCAATACCTACACTTACTCACTCGTTTAATGCTATTACAGTGCAACTTCATACTTTTATCATGAGTAGAAGATGTACTTTATTGTTTCTGGGGTCAAAAGGTCAAGGTTTAGGAGTGGGGTATCAAATACTGGTTTTCCAGACCATAAGTCCAATACAATTAGTGCTATTGCAATGAAACTTCATACACTTACTCACCATGAGTGGAATACATGCCCTACTCTTTCTGAGGTTTTGCAACTCGGCACATTGCATCTGTGATGCAAATTTTCTTGTTTTCACTATTAGCATATTTATTTGTATGTCCTTGGGTGATTTGTGTCATACAGCTTGGTCAGAAATCTTCTTTCTTTTTGGTATACATGTTTTCTGTGGGAAGGGTGTGTGTTGCCTCACATTTAACCTATAATTTCTGCATTTTTCTTGAAAATAATTTAAAATTCAATAGAAATGTACAATTCTGGTGTATGTAGAGGATGAGGGTCTCGGCTCCTAAAAGAAAGGTCCCAACTTCTGACACACCGGTGTCCTTTCTTTCGGATGAGACAGTATAAACCGAGGTTTCATTTCATTGTAGGTATGACATATAAAATATCTGGTGGGTCTGTTGCACAGTATAAATGTCTATGAGAATGCATCAGTTAGATGCCATCACCATATAGTGAAATCATGGTGGAATGATCAATCAATCAATCAATTTGCGACCGTGATTTGTCGTCACTTTAGCCAATGTAAAATACGAAAGTAACTCGTGTCGTATGACTTTGGCACTAACAACAATGTACCACAGTGGGCATTGATGGACCCCAGAAATTCAGAGGTGAGACCAGGTGCTCAGGAGAAGTGAGCGTCTCCTGCTTGGCTAGCTACATCTGCTGCGAATACAGACGGAACAAATATAATTCAGCATTGTATATATACATGAATGTGAACAGACACTGTGTAGAAAGTACCACAACCACACAACATCAGAAAAGGGTATAAGGTCACAAGACCAAAATCAAGGACATTATGAACTTTTGCTTTTAATTCCTTGTCCACCTATATTTTCCACATGCCTTAACACGATTAACTGTATTTTACGTCGAGTTAATCCTAGAAAAAAGGCGTGCCTTGAGGTCCAGTGACGTTTATTAAAGTCAAGTTCACTTGACTTGACTGATGAAAATTGATTTCCAACCTTAAGTTCTATATACCGGATCCCAGGTAATTTATACATCGTATCAACGGCTTAGTTAAGCCTTGAAAAGTGGGGGAGGGGGCAGGACCTCAATGAAATTATATAGAGATAAATGTATGCATATGGAAGTCTCCTGTTAGAGTAGGAGACCAGGTGTCCGGTAGGAGTAAGCATCTCCTGTCAGTAAGAGAGACCAGATTACCAACAACAAGTAGAGTCTCCTGTCAGAGAGGAAAACCAGGTGTATGGCAGGAGTAAGCGTCTACTGTCGGAGGAGGAGACTAGGTATCTGGCAATATGAAGTCTCCTGTCAGGAGGCCTAGGAGACGAGGTGTCCATTAAAAATGAGCATCTTGTCTCAGCAGGTGGTCTACAGTAGCAAGCGTCTCCTGTCAGAAAAGCCTACTTGTCCGATAAGAGTAAGCATCTGCTGTTAGAGGGATCAGCTGTTCAGTAAGTGTATCCTATCAGAGAGGAAGACCAAGTATCAGGTAGGAGTGACTGTCTCCTATTAAAGGAGGAGGTGTCCGGCAAGGGTAAGGGTCTCCCGTCAGAGGAGACTAGGCATGCGGTAGGGGTAATTATCTCATAGGAGAGTAAATGTCCGGCAGGAGTAAGAGTATACTTTCAGTGGAGGAGAATAGGCGTCCGGTAACAGTAAGTGTCTCCTGTCGGAGAAGGAGACTGGGTGTCCACCAGGAGTAAGAGTTTTTTTTCAGTGAAGACTAGGTGCCTGGGAGGAGTGAGCGTCTCCTGTCAGAGGAGACTATGTGCAAGGGAGGAGTGAGCGTCTCCTGTCAGAGAAGACTATGTGCAAGGGAGGAGTGAGCGTCTCCTGTCAGAGGAGACTATGTGCCCGGGAGGAGTGAGCGTCTCCTGTCAGAGGAGACTATGTGCAAGGGAGGAGTGAGCGTCTCCTATCAGAGGAGACTATGTGCCTGGATGGAGTGAGCGTCTCCTGTCAGAGGAGACTACAAGGGAGGAGTGAGCGTCTCCTGTCAGAGGAGACTATGTGCCTGGGAGGAGTGAGCGTCTCCTGTCAGAGGAGACTATGTGTCCGGGAGGAGTGAGCTTCTCCTGTCAGGAAACTAGGTGGTCGGTAGGAGTAAGCATCTCCTGTCAGAGGTCACTAGGTGGTCGTTAGGAGTAAGCATCTCCTGACAGAGGAAACTAGGTAGTCATTAGGAGAAAGCATCTCCTGTCAGAGGAAACTAGGTGGTCGGTAGGAGTAAGCATCTCCTGTCAGAGGAAACTACCTGGTCGTGTCAGAGGAAACTACCTGGTCGGTAGGAGTAAGCATCTCCTGTCAGAGGAAACTACCTGGTCGTTAGGAGTAAGCATCTCCTGTCAGAGGAAACTAGGTGGTCGTTAGGAGTAAGCATCTCCTGTCAGAGGAAACTAGGTGGTCGTTAGGAGTAAGCATCTCCTGTCAGAGGAAACTAGGTGGTCGTTAGGAGTAAGGATCTCCTGTCAGAGGAAACTAGGTTGTCGTTAGGATGTAAGGGTCTCTTGTCAGAAAGACTAGGTGCCCAGAGAAGTATCTCTTATTATATTTAAAGGAGTAGACTAAGTGGTCGGAAAGAGTAAGCGTCTCCTATTTGGCTAGCAGTGCCCGCTATGAATGCCCCCAAATGTTATGAATGAAGCAAAATTATTTCAATGGTGCACATGAGATTATTGATATATGTCGTACTTGATAGACAGTTTCTCTTGCATTCATCAAAATAGGGTATAATAACGATTTATATAAACACTCTTTGGGGAACATTTCATTAACTCCAAATTACGAAGAATTGTACATGTATCTAGAAAAATTTACGATGATTAAAATCCCTCCCCTTAAAGGAAATAAACAAAAATACCATTCCCCCTCCAAAAAAATGATAAAATAAATAAATGAAAAATAAAAAATTCAAATAAACCCCTAAACTATCGAAGCAACTTAACAATAGTCTCAAATCAAAACAAAATCAAACATATTCAAAGCAAATTTACAAATCCAATATATAGATAATGCAAAATTTATTAGATATCATATAACTGTAATACGAATATTAATAAATATCAATCTACATGTATTTGGTATTTATCTTTCATTTAACATTTTAATACACTAGATAATCTCCTACAGTAGCAGATTTAATTGTAGGATTTACATACTTATAACTTTTTCAAACCATTAAAAGTAGAAGAAGAAGAAACCATTTAAAACCCAAAATCAACCCCAAAAATCAAATGATCCCAAACATAAACAAAAGAAGTATATCATTTTAATAAGAAGTCATTAGCATAAAATAATTTTTTTCTGTATTTAATTAAGTAGTGTTTCCTCTATTTTCAGTTACCTTCAATATTTTCGAAGATCAGACTTAAAAACAAATGGATCGATTAATTTCATATTAAAGAATAAAACCACGAAAGGGGGTGGGACAAAAAATGTGGATGGAGATATAGGTAATTACTGTTAATTAGCTAATGAAATGCGCTGTTACATGACTAAATGTAATTATTATAATTGTTATTAGTTGTAGTGCTGCTTCTGTTTTCAGATAACTGTTATACACATGGGAACATATACAATTTTTACTTAATGAAATGTATAACTTATGAGTAACATATGGTCGATGCTCTATTTTTAATTTTCATATTAATATGATACTTAAGGACGTGTGAAATGTGAAAAACCCAAACAAACAAAAAACAAAATCTCACTTTTACTGCATCATGAAAATACCTGAATTAAAAAAAAACTTTGAAAATTTCTCGGGATTTTATGTTTGAACAATGTGAAATGTTTTCCAATAACTATAGGAAAATATAATATACAGGTATACAATACATACTGACAAAGTTTTCCATTGTTGATGTAACTGTATGATGTACTGTATGATAAATATAATGTTATAGTTATAAATGGTTATTTATAGGAAATTACATAAAATATTATTGTGTGATTCATGCGTAAGCATTGCACATTGCACCATATATGATTTGACCTGTTTCAAATCTATATTCTACAGTCGTTTTGCGTTTTATAATTTGATGTGAATGTTTGCTCATTTTTTCTTTTCTTTTTTATATGCTTGATAATTGGAACATGAATTTCTATTTATGGGGTTGGTTCGGTCTTTGATTTCTCTGGTTTACTTTTTTCTTTTTTGTCTGTCTTATCTTTCGTCTCTGCCTTCGCAACTTTTTCTGATTTCGGTGCTTTATCTTGTTTAACATCTGCTGCTTTATTTTGTTGGGGTTCTTTGTTCGATTTCCCTGCTTTTTCAGACTTAGCTTTTGCTTCTTTGTCTTGCTTTGGTTCTTTGTCTTGTTTCCCTGCTTTCTCAGACTTGACTTTTGCTGCTTTGTCTGGTTTCTGTTCTTTTACTGGTTTCTCTGCTTTTATTGGCTTTATTTCTTTGTCTGCTTTTGTTGCTGTTTCTTTCTGCGTTCCTTTACCTTGCGTTGCCGATTTGTCTGGTGTTGATTCTTTGACCGGTTCCGCTGTTTTATTTCCAGCATCTATGGATAATGTTTCGTTCTGTGTCAGTGCGCTGTCGCTGGCAGCTGCTGTACCATTGACTGATTCAGACTCCGTCGTATTCAGTCCTGCGAGAAGCAAGGCCAGCTCTCTTTCCAATGCCTTTTTTCTTGCAATGAGAATGGCTCTTTGTCGTTTTTTATGTAGCTTCCTCAGTATACGCAGCATACGTTTTGCCAGTCCTACATGGTTCTATCAAAGAGGCAAACATACAGATAATTTAATAATGAAAATAGTCGTAATACTTCTGAATTAATAAAACATTTCCTTGCATATCTTTAAATAAACACAAATATTAATTAAATAACCACAAGCAGAAAATCTGTCCTTTCTACAAATAAAATATTTACAGTTGTCGTATATTATTTAGTAAAACGGCCAAATGTTGTATAATTTGAATAAGAATGTAAAATAAGAAATTCATGAAATACATGTATGTAGATATTATTTGATTTATTTATTTGTTTTTCTATTCAGTTTCATGATTTTTTATTACTAGGTTTGTTTTCCATCCTCTTATCATCAATGTTGCGCATACAGAAACATACATCCGATGAGTATATGTGAAAGTCAGAAGCCACCTTAGGTACACCCTTTTTCCTATTCAGATAGCAATATCTGTCATACATGTCTCCCGAAACATATTTCTCTTTAAATGAATGGTACAAATTTGAAATGAGCAATTTTCAACCTACCAACATCTTAACTGTTCTTAGTTTCTGCTTCATTGGGCCATCTCTACCTATGCTTTCTAGAAATCTCATATGAGGATGATGTAATGCCCTCATGACTAATTTTGTTACGATTTTCTCTTCCAATTGGGCAGCTCTTTGAGCAAATTCAAGCTGTGACATGGTGGCATTTTCATTATCACTAGTTTCATTGAGCGTGGAATTGTTTTCCTCTGGTGTAAGATCTATAACTTCCGTCTTCTCAACAGGAGTTGGAGGGGGTGCTGGTTTTTCATTCAACACATGGTCACATTTACCATTCAGAATCATGTAATATTCAGTGATGAGCTTGGTGACGTTCATTGAACAGACAAGCACAGCGTTCTCATGAAAAACACGTGCAATGTGTGTTGCAGCTCTACAAAATCAGAGACATTGTTAGATATAACAATGGTTGTGATGGTTATCAAATGTGTATTATATTAGCTCACATATCTTTTCAATTTTTACAGGTTTATATCTTTATTTATTCTTGTTATATATACTTTCTTTGTTTTAGTTTTCTTTTCTTGGAGATTGGGAAGGTGAGCCGACAAACACGTTCACCTGATGATCGTATATGCAACGGGGTTCATCAGCTATACACATCCAATTTTACCTAATGCCCGATTCTTTAATAAGAAAAAATCCGAAACACTTCGAATGTATTATGGGGTATGACTTTGGTTTTTGAGAAATAATGCAAATTTTCAGTCATATGTTACTAATATTATTGTATAAAATTTGAATTGATGCAATTAACCGATATCAGCCGGTACCGCAACTACATTTCAATCAAAAAGTTTTGTAAATATTCATGTAGTTATTCGTCTTTGCTAACCATGTCTGTGGTGACCATGGTGGCTGGGTTATACAGCTAAGTCAGATGTCTTTTCAAGCTGGCGTGGCTCAGTGGATGAGATGTTCGGCTAGTGATAGATAGATCCATAATTTAACTCCCGTCTTGGACACATATGTGTCCTGTCTGTCGGATGAGACAGTGAAAAGCGTTGCGTGGCACATAAATGATCCCTCGCTAAATCGGGTAGGCCCATTGTAAAGATACTAATTTCTATGCAATGCATCAAGCAGATGCCGTCATCAAATGCATTAAATAATCATGAGGAGACGAAAAATAACAATCAGTCTATCAGATGCCTTTTCCTCTTCTATCATATGTCATCGCGTTATGTTAATGCAAACGCAAGCACCATTAATTAGCTATTTCCATCACTATCAAATTTATCTTCTAACACATGAAAACAAGAGAAACACACAGATTATCTAAGTTCTTACACGCAAGCTGTGTTGTCCGCATTTTCGTTGGTGAATAGTTTTGCCTGGAATAATTTGTGTATAATCAAGCTGAGAGGAGGTACATTTCTAACATACTGATTGAGTAGAAGATCAATAAAGCGAGTAATGTTTCCCATCTTGCCTCTAAGACAGCTTACTTCCCCTGCAACATCTACAAAACGATGTGTTTTTTTTATTACGATTGTATATGTAATGATATTTAAAGATAAAAAATATCAGTTGTAAAAAATTACCGTAAGTGTTCTTTAAGAAAAACAGAGCATATAACGAAATGATAAATTCATTATCCAAACTTAAATTAAATTTCACGACAAGAAATATTTCAAATACATAGTGTAAGTATTAACTGAACTCGCTTTAGCCTAAAATTGTTATTATGTTAATTTCATGATAAAACAGTCCAAATTTATTTTTGTCTGAAACTCACGTACTTTTGAAAAACACAAGGATGTGAACAATGTAACGTAATATATATCACGAATAAGACTTATTTTCTCTACATTACAACGTTACATTGCCTCATGCGCGGATCCAGAAATTTTTGTCAGAGGGGGTCCAACCAAAAAAATTAAATTTAACTCTTAGACGAGGGAGGTCCAACCCCAAAAATGCCCAAATATTACCTTTTTTGGGGGTAAAATTTTCGGATTCCAGGGGGGGGTCCAGACCCCCCTATCTCCCCCTCTGTATCCGCGCATGTGCCTAGTCACCAAATGCTACTTGGTATGCAGGTAATGCTGAGTGTAACTACTGTCTTTATGAGTTTGGTTTACCTTGACTAGGGTATAGCGGATCGACAGAGGATACTTATTTTCCAACGACCTGTTCTCAAGTCTGATTCTTCCAGGGGTCATTTATAGCCCTTTTCCCAAGGTGGTTCTCTACCTTTCCTGTTCGACAACTCTGATACATTTATATTTTACATTTACAGTGATCAAATCAATCGTATTACATACCTGGGAAAGAAGCACAGACCTTATCCGAGGTTTCCTTGGCAGCGGCAGAATCGTAAATGAGACTAAGGTACCAATCGTTTTCGGAGTGATATTTCTTCTCGGGGAGTGTTCGATCTATACATGCCAGCGATTCTTCATATATCCTGTAACGGTGTACATTAAAACGTTAAATAATACACATTTGTCATGAAATATAGTTAACATTACAAATAATTTGAAAAATATATTGAAGATAGACTATTAAGCCATATCGTACAAAATTTACTGGATTTGAATTTGATCTTCCAACTCGAAATGCACCTACCCTCACTTTAGGAAGTGTTGGTCGAGGACATGTACACAAAATGTAGACATGTTTATTTCTAAATATGTTACATTTATCGTTAACTAAAATCTTAACTCCTTGATATGAAACTTACACATGTTATTACATTCTTATTAAATCTGAGCCTTCCTTTTATTCTGGTAAATATTAATATCAGTGAGTATGTCTGTATGAAGTAATTTTTCGAGGGCATGGACATTATATATAGACTTATGTGTATGTGAACGAATGACATATATCATTTAAAAAAATCTTAACTAACCAATGTGAATTTTACTCACATTGTATTACACTCTAATTCAATTTGTCTTTTTCCTTTTTCTTCTGGCAGATTTTGATATCGGTGGGTATGAGATTATTCTTCAAAAACATGCACATAAAACTTATTTATATCTTAATTTCTTTATCTTACTCATATACTTTTTTTAACATTTGATTTAGTTATTTTGAAAATGAGAAATTTATTTTCATATTTCTACTAGAAAGTTTGGTCACAGTAAAGCATATTATGTTTTGCATTTACTTACGAGCACCATGTGTGTAAGACTTGTGCATACGAATGCTCTGGATACTTTTGTGTGACGTTCACTACACCAGCCTCGACTTGACATGCAAGAACTATGGGACTCGGGGAGGATGGCGCAGATCCTGGTATGATTTGACCATGTGTTACATACACAAAGGTCAATATAAACAATACCAAGGGCAACATATCTACAATAACAATACTTCCATCAACAGGATATAACGTAATGATATTTAATATGGCAAAATAGAAATGAGTTATAAAATATAGAATTATATACAACGCAGCATAAAAATTAAAATATTTAAACAATGGATAAGCATTTTCTACAGACATATTCGGTATACACATTTATCGTAATCTTTATCAGCGATACTAAATATCAATAAATTAGCACATTGGGCACTACCTGGTAAGAAAACAAATTATATATAGAGGAAAGACAAATATAAACGGTTAAAATATAAATCTTGCATTTCTAAAAACAATTCGTGCAATTCTTCTGATCTGCGTACATTTGCATTGGCATATTCATAGATTTGCATTAGCATCGTCATGGAAATCGGGTGAAAGGACAGCACGTAAGTATGAATACCGAAAAAATAATCAACTACATAATTATACATACTGTTATTCGACTTGGGCAGTTGATTGTACTCAACAGGCAATCGTAAGTGCTAAACTATCCAAGACTTAACGAAGTAAAAAGAGGGTTCATTTTCCTTTCAATAGTAGTCTTTTTATCTGACGATGAGCTATATTTACGATCAGAGAAAGGTAGAATTTACGATACATTATTCTGGTCTCCTACCTAGTTTTATTCATTTATTGCAATAGGTATATCATATGTGCACCTTTTTAGCGGGATTCATATTGTATATGGAGCGGTATTAGCGCTGCTCCAAATGCGCAAATTCATGTCTACGCTAGTATTAATACAATAAGTGAAACGAAAATACAGCACAACAGAATCCCAACGAGAATATATATGATGAAAACGCCAATAATTCGCCAACTCCTTTCGAGATCATTTTGCCTTAAATATCTTTGCGCTATTGTATGTATATATACAGTATTGAAATTTTTGTCCTAGGATTTTTATTCCACATTGTTTATCTCTTATATTGTAGATCTGAGTAATGCAATATGTGAGATTTTTGTTTTATTAGATGGATCATAATTATAATTTCTCGTCTATTCAGTTCTGGTCAATCTTAAGGTGTTCAGTGTCATGGGGTGGGGGTTATCTTTTGTATGCTTCTAAACAATCAAGGCTAGAACACTACCAAAACAGGGAACGCTTACTCCTGCGGGGTATCAGATCTCGAGTCTGATTCCTATGAAGTTCAGGAGTTCAAACTTTGGCACGTTGTTGTGATTGTATTCATTTCATTTCTATACTAACGAAGGCTGAATTTTAGTACTGGTAACATGAAAATATAATAACCATTTTTACATTGAGTTGGATGTGTTTCTGAAAACCCTCGAGTTCTCTCAGTCCACCAGTCCCAGTGATAATTCTGGTAATATATATCAGAAAATAGATTCGATATTTCGTCTGTTTATGTCTCGCCATTAACGTTCAAAGCCGACACTGTAGAAATCCAAAGTGTAAATATTTGAAGAGCAAACTAATTAGCAATGTAAAGATGATGGATAAATCCAAACCACAAGTCCAAAAATCATGAAACCAAAGGACATACAGAATCGGTGAAAATGAAAAACAAATGGAAAATAACAAAATATGTCTACTTGAAGAGCATATGTGAACCCCTGTGATGGAGTGAGATCAGGTGCCCGGGGAGAGTGAGCATCTCCTGCTTGCTAGCAACACCCGTCACATATACCCAGTAGAAAGAGTCAAATCGTGTAAATTCCATATGTATTTATATATGGAGAAGTCGAAGTAGGTAACCTTCTAGTATAGAAGGTGTCAAATCTGTGTAATATGATCGGAATCGGTCTCAGTCCAAAATATCATTTAAAAGTCTGGATAACGAGTTATCATATGGAGTAATAAGAGTCTCGTAACGACCGTAGAACTTCCTCAGTGATGTTGCTAGTCTAGCACATATATAACCCTGGTTGAGCAGCTTAACTGAAAGTCGCCTAGCCCTCAGAACAAAGTCATTGTAATTTGAACATGCTCTGGAATAACGTATTAACTGAGATATGAATACGCCGTATGCGGGCGATGATGGAATGTTGCTACTTATGAAAGGAAAGTTTGTAATAGCGACATTGAAATCGTCACGTTTGTCATAAAGTGAGGTGTTCAATTGACCATTAATGTCGAAAGACAACAGAATATCTAAATACGAAGTAGAATTACTACTTTCTGTAGTTTCTTTGACCTCCAGTTCACTTGAATAGATGATGATAAGGTAATCCGCGAATGAAGGATTATTAATTGAAAGCAAGTCATCTATATATCTGTAGGTAAAATTGAAGCCAAGAGCCAATTGTTTTTTTCCTTGCTAAAGCAAAGACTGAATGAATTCAGATTCGTATGAGTAAAGGAATATGTCAGCCAGAAGCGGAGCACAGTTAGTGCCCATTGGAATGCCGACAATTTGTTGAAAAACCTTACCTCCAAACACCACAAAAATGTTATCGATAAGAAATTAACCTACATGTTATCGATAATAGATTAACCTACATGTAAGAACGAAGAACCAATCTAAGGACAGTTCTGCATTATATAGATACCCGTTTATTATATAATAATTTACGAACTTTTGCCTCAGTAAATGGAATGTACATGTATATATTTCATTTCAGCACAGAAGCACTGAAAATTGGGTATGTGATTACCTAAACTGAAGTCAAATCGCACTTTAAAAGGATACAAACACTTTCAAAAAAGTTCTGAAGTGCCCTTTTATGCTTTAATTATAATGATAATTGGATTAAATGCTTTAATTCTCTGACTCAATATTCAAATGTATTATCTTGTGTGTTTTCTATTTTTAGTTTTATGATTTTAATATAAAAAAACCCCCACAAAACAAGCAGACAAACAAACAAGCAAGCAACTCATGTTACAGTCACATGTTTATGAATCTTAATTATTTAATTACTATTCTAACGGCAACACATAGAAGTGTCTGAAGCCAAGGTTGACAGTTTGTGGTAGAAAACAAGGTCCTTGTGTGTACCTACAGATGTATAATAGCCTTACACGAGGGATGAATGACGATATCTGACTTAACTTCACAATATGGCGAACTCATAAGACAAAATAGAACACTGAAGGCCAAAACCAGATTGAGGTATAATAAAGCACTTAACAGACTATTATACTTTGCTTCAGCAGTTCAAAGCCCAAAGACATTGTAGTAGTTATACAAATATCTATAAGGAGGCACACTTTGTACAATATATGATATAATCAGATAATATCTGTAAAAATATTGCATTAGCTATTATTTCTAAATAAAGAATTCCATTTACACATCTTCCTGTCAATTTGGTTTTGGTAATAGCTCAAGTTATATCTGTATCTCTTCATAAATAAATGACGGATCTTCAGTGTCTATTATAGTCATATTATTGTAATATGTGTAAATTATGTATTTCGTTTACACTCTTATTTTTGTTTTCATTCAACGTTGGTTGGACAGTGTTCCTTCTTTCCCGTTTTTAAAACATCTTAGATTTTGAAAATTATTATTAAAGGAGCATGGTCCGATTGAAGTCGGGAAAAGTATAAAAAATGTAAACGGATTTCTTAAACGGCAATCGATTGCTAGTATATTATCTAAGATGTGTAAAACGTATCGTTACCAAGGTCGATATCGTTAACGAGATATGCCCGTTTTAAATCTGAAACATAACCAGGCCAACTCCTTGAATATTGATGAGGTCGGTCAGAGGAAATCACATGAAAATGAAACTCGAGCTTTACCCGATTCTAACATTTGTTCTGCTTCTCTTTTTTAGGACTCTGAGTTTGTGTATAGTTATTTTCTACCACACTTTTCTCGTGCTCGTATTCCTCCATGTGAACCATTTTTGTTGTTTTCTACAGTGAATATTCGCGCATGCGCATGATTATGGGCGGAGCATCGCCTTATTTGGGGAATTGATACTAGCCGATTTAATTCGACTCAATTACCTTTATTCTACGAAAACATTGAGGGATTTTAGTTTTAAATTTTGCAATTAACACAAAGTTTATAATTTATGTAATACAGGAAAAATAAGATATTGTCGTAATTTATCCTTTTCATGCTAAAATTTTCCAGTCTCGGACTATGTCCCTTTAAGAAGTAAACATGCAAAACTCTGACCTACATTGGATCTTTCTTTTAGGTCAATTTCATACTTCAAGTTCTCTTCAAATATTTACAATTTAGATTTCCACAATTTCGGCCTTGTGCATCATGATCGAAATGTCGAATGTATATTCTAAAATTTATCATTATCGCTGGGTCGATACCGCTGCTTGGCTTATTGAATTAAGATATCAAAATATATGTTTACATTGACCGTTGTGATTAGTATTAAATGCGTATTTTTAGCTGCGAAATTCCCTTTGTCTTGACAATTGCATATGCAATGTTCATGACACCTTCAATGCTTCCAAAGTTCTAGGGGCCCATTTAGTTGAGACGTCAGACATGCAGAAAACGTCCTTTAAAACTGATCGAACTGATTGCTCCATAACTTATGCCAACTTTTCTGCTTATATCAAGAAGGTGTCGCCTTCTGTCACCCATGACAAGAATGTGAACAAAATTAATATGTCTGTGAAAGCCTTCTTGGGACGTCCAGATCGTTCATCATTCTTAATGCTGTCTAAATTCAGCAGCCCACTTTCAACTACTACAAGAATCTGACTATTTACAAAGTCAGATGGGTTCATTAAGTTCTTATCAATTTCCTGGGGTCATCCCTTTTTGACCAGCTTTGCCATTTTGGCGGTTAGACTAACCCTTCAATATTTAACAGCGAATTACATATTTAATCAAATCAAAAGCTTTGAAATACTACTCTGTCTACCAAAAACTTTCAGTATGACTGAACAATGTTTTGATAGGAGTTTATATACCTTAATTGTATCAAAGCATAGATGGTCGAGGTCTTTTGATCGTACTCACAAGTGTAGATATCAGAATTTGGAATCAATGATAAATAAGACATCATATGAAACAATATTTTTATTGAAGAAGATTTACAAAATATACGAAGGTAAATTTCAATGATCATGAATACCTGTAAATGATTTGAATCTGAAGGAAATACATTTGTCGACAGTTATAAAAAGATAACCCCCCCCCAACCCCCAAAACAAACAAATAAAGAAACAATATTTCTCTTAGAAGAAAGACATTTGATTTAGATATACAAGTCTCCACTTAAATTCAGAAATATAAAGAATATACTCATAAAAATACATCACAAAAACATTCAAATGATGAATTTGTGGTACTGATTTAGAATGTCAGTTAAAATGACAATTATCGGTCATTTGGTGTAAAGAATATTATCAAACTAGATATTTTAAACTTTAGTTCTTAATATACTATTTGAAAATTATTAAGTTTCATTTTATTGCTCTTTATTAAAAGCAATGTGTGAAAAATTAAAGCATAATATGGTGATTGTTTTATTCTTATCAAAAACTATATAAATTTTGTGAAAATTACCATTATATTTCTAAAGAAGATATAAAATCCAATGTTTCTTCCTTATCACCATGCAAATTCTTCAAGTGGAAAAACTTATTTGGAGTGATTGTATAAGAAATTTTTAATTTATATATCATAAAAATAAATTCCATGTCCCTTTCATTTGTGTAATAACATGGACACAGGTGACTATGAACCCCTTAAATATGGTGACGTGATTCTGAGATTAAAAAGGGGCTGTTAGTAAAAGTACAAAGTGTAGCACATGAAAGCCATCTTTATTTTGGTGGAAAAATTTGCGTATATTTTCAGAATATATGAAATAAAACATAAAGAAACTGATATAATTGTTAATATTTAAACAATCTATAGAAATAAGACACCCATATATGAAGTCGTTATATAGATACATACCTGTCAGTATATGCGATTATAACATCCCTATTAAATGGCAACAATTATATTATACAGTAAACGACAGGTGGATTAGGAACACACGACAGAGAGATTATGAAAATAATTAGCAACACGGGCTACATCCAGGTAACGTGACAAACAATGACATGAAACTAATTACAGGTAAGGCATGACATTATTCTAAATACATTCTTTGTCCAAGAACAAAAAATTATGATAAAAGAAATTAAAATAATTTATCTTTATGTTTTGGGGATTTTTTTTAATATGTGTAATTTTTTCGTGAAATTGTTAATATTTTAAACTCACAGTATTAACTTTATGAAGTACACGCGCAATATTCAAGAATGCTTAATTTGATTTGTTTTCTGTGAAATGGAAAAAATTGTCATAAGAAACAATATATATTTTTAAAAATTTACCACTATCGGTTTCGAGCAAAATCTCTGTTTTTAATACATATGAAAATTTGTTACATGTGCTTTTTTCAACAAAGAAGGCAAATACTAAAAGAATAAAATCAGAATGGGATCTTCCAATGGAATTAGAAGAAGCATGGCCGAATGGATGCGATATATGGATGAGGTGAATAGCATTCTGTTTTAAATGCGTGTGTTATGAATTAATAAGAAAGCATTTTAATTCTTTGAGAGTCGTCCTCTCTACAGAATGGATTTTATGAGTCAATAGTATGTATAATGTATGCAGTTTATCTCAAAGCTTCAGACTTCTCGAAATTGTGAAAATTAATACCAAGAAAGCTATTGAAAATTGTTCTGAAGGCGCATCATTCTTTGCTTTCTTTGGTTTCTTTTTATTGTTCTTTATTCTCTTAGGTTCTCTAGGTCGTTGAGGAACTGTAGTAGTCTGTGTAGTTTGTGTATTATTAATGGGATTGGGATCGCCGTCATTAGACTCGTCCACGCCATACACTTCTTCTTCCTCTGATATTGTGGGAGACGAAAGTACTGTTTTAACAACTTGGGACTCTGTGACAGCGGCAAAGAAAGATGTCTTCTCATTTCCATCTATAAGAGGATCCATTGTTACTTTGATCTCTGACTGAAGTTTGGATTTTATAGTAGACATCCAGTCTGATTCGGCTTTATCTTCGTCATTTTCCTCTGGATTTGGTGTTACTTCATCTACAGAGTGTATGGATCGCACACATTTCCCTCCGAGCACAATGTGGTACGCTCCGATGAATGTCCGAATATATTTTGGACATTTTGTCATTGTTACCTTAAAACATTCAGCCGTGGCCGCTGCAATTCTGAAACAGAAAAAGAGATGGTAACAGATCTGGTAAGCCACAAAATGGTTATATCATGAATATCGGTATAAATTCATTTTCATCTTGGTACTTATCGTATAGCAAAAGTCGCTAAAAATATTGTGAATATATCGCTAACATTTTCAAACTTTTGCGATTAAATAAAAAAAAATTATTTTGTCTTTACACTGTAAATCTAAATGGGTATAAATCTTCCTAGGCTACGTGACAAAATTTATGACACATAAGTATAAGATCAAAACATGAAGAAAAAAAAGGGAAAAAAGAAACAAACGTGTCAGTTTGCTTGGTGTATTGGTTTACGGGCACTACCTTCCAAATTGTCATAAAACAATGAAACTGGCAGCACATACAGTTAAACCTTGCAGAACTAGTTTCTTGTAATTGCACTACAATCAAATATTTTTGTAATGTGTTATATGTTCTAGTATATTATTTATATTCATGTATTGTATAGCTCCATGGTGACTTCTGCCACATAACTGAGCCAGTAACTCCTCTTTTTTCTCTCTTGTATAATATTCATCTGCATACGTACAAGCAGGATCCCTTTTTGGCGACTTCGGAATCGGTATCATTATTCATATATAACCTCATGAGCACTTGGCGTACCGCCTTGGTCGTCTTTAAAACACAGTTTAGAGCTCGTCGGACGTTAGGTCGCATACAAGGAAGCTTGTTGCCCACCTCTGTAATAAAATTACATTGACTTACAGGTCGTCTGTGTAATATAACTCTGCCCAATTACCAACATCTTCGTATCAGAAGTTGAATCATAAAACAACCTTGTTATAATTCAAACTGACAAAAAGATTCGTGCATTCGTGTATATTTAAAGAAATGAGATTCACTAGATCTAAAAACAGAAATGGTACATCATACTGATATTGTAAGACAATACTGAATAACCATTTAAGAACAATCCGATAATTGTAAAAACAAAAATGTAGTTGACAAAAAACGCAACTTATCAGCAATATATTGCACCATTCACAAGAAAACTCTTTTAAAACACAAATAAATAAAATAACTTTGATAAATCCCAAAAGTTATCTTTCATATCTGCAGTTTGTCTTATTTTTACTTTTTGACATAATAATATATTAGCTTCTGACCACTGTAGATAAGATTTTCTACCACAAATGCCATATAACAGACATAACAATACATGTCGTTGTTTTATTTTATTTTTTTGATAATGGAAACCATTGTTAACAATAATTTTTATAAATTGAGATTAGTCATACTGGTGCAAAGAACGATGCATATCTTAGACTATTTCTGAATTATGGTACATCAACGTACTTGGCAACTTTTTGCACATGAGTCTCGAGGTGTCATTGGCTCCTTTTCTAGCATAAATCATGTTGAAGTACCAATCAGCAGGGTTCAGTGGAATTCCACCATTAGTGTCGTATAAAAGGTCATCAACACACGGTAATACTTTTTTATATACTCTGTAAAACATAATATGATAATCAATTCAGGAAATTATACATTTGTACATAATATGATTTGAAATGTACCGACAACATCGTAAATTCTTAATGGTATTTGTAAATACATAATGGTATTTGTAAATCCTTAATGGTATTTGAATAGGTTTTATTCTCAAATGCTATGATAATCAAGACAAATGACTTTACATTGGGGCATACTCCTGGGTATTTTTCTTCAGCTTCTAAGAGAAATAAAGTTAGTGCACTACATCTATTGTTATGACGTTATTTCTCTTGACGTTTATAAATTATATCTAAAAGTATATATGAAACGGAAAATCACATCTGACTTAGCTATCCCCACGTACTACAGAGCAAAGAAGAATAATTATTCGATTGTAATACAATTACAATACTAATATAAGACAGTCAATATACGAATTTCATACTTTACATTATATATGGGGCCTCATGCCCGACAAACTACGTTTTGCCGGAATTTTATATTATGACGTTAATATTTGGATTGTTACGTCGAAATAGAGTGGCGCAATGTTGAGCAGCAAAAATCATATGCCGGGCATTCAACGTGAGATAAAAATAAATATGAGAAAGGTCTATTGAAGTGACAATTGTCATTCAACTTAGGTGGTTAAACATTGTATGGGCGCCTTCTCATTCAATGTATGGAGAATATATATCATTGTAGGGACCAGTCAGACAGGAGACACTCACTCGATCATCTGGTTTCATTTATATTTTCCAGGGATTCATGAGTGCCTACTCCTGATCGATGTTATTGATGTAACAAACAACATTTAATCACACCAGGTCAGGTACCATTGCCGCTTTTATTGACCATCGTACGTCAGTACTACATCTGAAGTACAATTGTATATTTTGTGATATCTTTCATGTGCTTGTTCTTGCATGCTCTAAATGTCCGAGACGACTTTTGTTATACATTGCAGTCATATTTCTTTTTTTTTTTTTTGTATTTTTGTTTCTTCCACATATTACATAACATTTAGGGGTTACCATGCAAGTGTTTTAAAAACACGGACAGGGTATCAGAAATCGAGTTTCAACACGACTTGTTAACCAAGCAGTGAAACGGATATTTCTGACGGAAGATAACTTGTTTCGTAAAACACTAGTATTTTAAACCTATTTTAATGTTTTGACCATATAGCTTACGCACGCTAATTTTGAACGACGTCGTCAACGACATTGCCAAGAAGCGTATGACATCATAAGGAAAACTGCAGTGAAACGTGAATCACCTAGCTTGCAGTTTTCGAAACGTTTAACCAATCAGAATGTGTGTAACAGAGAAACAGAGTGCATTAGAATAACAAATTCTTTACCGCGGAAGACAACAGTTATTTAATAACACGGCATGTGAAGTGATATTTTTACTTAGTTACCACCTTCTGACACCTTCAGCAATATCAGTAAAGGAATATTCACTGACAAATATTTACTTACGTGCACCATCTGTTGACAGCATTAGCAAATCTGTTGTTGTACTTCTCTGTGACATTGTCGTATCCCGCCTCGTCGAGACATACTTTCAGTGCAGGATTTGGTAACTGTGGAACTGACCCTGGCATCAGCTGACCGGAAGTGATGGCAATAAATATGCAAACGCAAATCCATCCTGTGGTATTGATGAAAAACACATGGAAATTATAGATTGTATTTTTGAACAAAAACAAACCTAGAAAATCAATTTTAAATTGCAACATAATTAATCCCCTCTCAGTGTTGTTCTATGGAATGCCATCACAAATATAATGTATACAATTTTATTCAAATCAATTTAGTTCAAATGATAGTTTCAACGTTGCGATTCAATGAATGCCGTTTGTGACATTTAAGTCTATCATTTAAGACATTATCTCCTTTTGACAGCTTCATTCCATGTATTATAAACAACATCGACATCATAATTAGCTGTGAAACTGTACAATTAGGTGAAATTAGTTGTAGGTTTGATCGCGGACTTTCGGATCAAAAGGTGTCAGTTTTGATCGTAATTAAAACACTACGACAAGTAGATATCTTATTTCGCCACGATCTAAACATAATTTTGAATGGTCGGTTTCATGACAGATACATTATTTCGCCACTATCTAAAATTTTAATTGAAAGATTTCTTGATAGATACATTTTTTTTCACCAAGACTAAAGCACAATTTGTATTTGCAGGTTTATTGAAGTGATCTGCAGAGCTGCTGTCACAAGGTATAATATCATTGTGAGACGGATTTAATCAACCTCTCCCTCCTACCACCCAAAAAAGATATCACAAATTCAAAGAGTTGCATAAAAATTAATAAAAATTCCTGTACTTCTTCAATCACATCATTATCCCATAGCAACAGGGTTGGAGGGGATATAGTAAGGCGGCCGTTCCTGTGTGGTTAGGTGAGTGAGTGGATGGTTATGACGTGCGTGCGAATGTGCGTGAGTTCGTTACACTTCACCTTATGGGTATAATACACACCACAGTTTTTGCCCGTTCATTTCCCAAATTCACATGTTACTTGTTGAGAGGAAGAACCCTATTGATTTCGGGTCAAAGTTCAACGTTAGCATTGGAAAACTATCTGTGATTTTGCTGACTCGCAAGGGAATTCCACCCTTGGCGCTGCTTTTGTTATAAATTATAACTATAAAATCTGTTTTATTTTAGAAATTTGCATCTGTACAAAGTATTCGGTGAAAAAATTATTTCTTTTTATTGAAAATTCTAAATAGAACCTGCTATGCGTTAATTTGAAACACTGGTCAGTATTAATGAATAGTTATCATAAGCCATCTATAAATGAAAGTAGGTATAGGAGAACACCGGAGGCAGAAACCAAAGTTTATCAAAGTGAGGAATATGAGTAAAATTCTGCATTTGAGACAAAACTTTAAGCATGCAACGCATTACAATGAGAAAATTCATACTCTCTATAGTGTGCGGGATACAGAAAATCCAGGCCAGGTAAAGCTGAATTCTAATGCAACATATAAGTAACTCGAAATTTCATTGGATGGTGACAGTAAATCTGAGGCATGTAAATACTCGATTACACGCCGCAAGGTTTAAAATTTGTATTTATACGCATTACAGATGCGTGTCAATACACAATATGGCGGATCTCAAGAACCCAAGCGCACACGTTGGGTCAAATTCTAGTAGACCCACTACGATATTTTCACTATACCGAAATTTTGAGTTGAATTTAGTGCATATGAAATATTAGACAAGGGAATAATTTAAAAATACATTAGACTCTGAGAGGGACAATGAGTTTTTAACCCAGGTAGGCTTCTGTAGATATAGTTTAGGACGTGCGCGCGCAGACGACACAAATGTTATGGAGAGCAACATATCGATGAATATCGTTTTCAAAATAAATAATATTGTTTCAGTTCAATCATACTTTTATTATTCATGTAAAACGTTTACTGCAAAATGCGAAGTACTTTGTAATGTGCGAGCATAATATGCATATATGTAAATCGACACAGTCAGCTGTTGTCTTAGACTGCATATCTGTAGACTTCTAAAATGCAATGTACATAGTTTGCATTAGAATGGGGATAACATGCTTGAGATTTGAAATTTCTGGCATTTAATCGGTGATTTATTGAAAGCGTCGTTCAAACACTCAATTTGCGCCCTGTAAATAATCGATTACATGCCGGAAATTTGAAAACACGAGCATGTTATCCCTAAATAATTTGAGAACAACCTGACAGAGACCTTGAACAAAACCGATCCATTAAAAACCAATCGCAATGTCAGAACAGAAGTTTAATGGACATATACAATCAATTGGTATGGTTTAAATGAGACTTTTCAAGAAAGTTATTAACTTAAATGGAAATCTACTGAGTATTACAAATACTGTATTACACCCTCCCCCTCCCCCCCAAAATACCAGAACAAACACATTATAATGCACATATTTATATTTATGATTGATTTATTTTTATCTTTGTAACGCACTCCTCGATTATTATATGTATATGTTGACAGCATCTGTCTGATGCGGTGCATAGAAATATACACCTTACCAACGGACCAACCCGTTTTTGGGGGATCTTTGATGTGCCACTTCACCATGATTATTACTGTTTCACACGTATACACGTGTATATACAGTGCTGAATTATATTTGTTTCGTCTGTATTTAAGGGCATTCACCGCTGGTGTGGCTAGTCAAACAAGAGACGCTCACTCCTCCCGGGCACCTGATCTCACCTCAGAATTTCAAGGGTCCGTGAATGTCCACTATGGTACATTGTTATTAGTACCATAGTCTTGTGACACCAGTTATTTTCGTATTTTACATTAAGTCACACTGAGGGTTTATCTTAAGTGTTTTTCCTGATGCTGTGTGGCTATAACACTTTCTACACAGCGTTTGTTCACTTTCATATTTTGCATCACGATAGAATTTAAATAAAATGATGAGATACTACTCAGTAAATGGAGACAATGTCCAAAAAGAAATGATGGAAAATAGCAATCAAAGAATCCTGAAAGGACCTGATATGATCATGTAGAATCAGGTATCATACAGGAATTAGTGTCCTTCGCCGCACGTTCACATACACCGTAATATCATATGTTATTTTATTTGCTTTCATCAAAACAATACAAACGTTGGTATGCATATAAATACTGAAAATGGAAAATTGTTGTCGACCAAGATTCATGAAAGGTTTATATAATCTCTTCTATGATGAAGTCAGTTTTGCAAACATACTTCTTCTTTGATTTACATGTAAAAAGGAGCTACATTAATCATAGTAATTACATGTTCCTTGTGTCTTTTCACGTGAGAACGTTACCACAAAACTCGATTTTAATTACCTGCAAGCCTTTCCACGATAAGTTGGAAAGGCCGAGTCAACACAGGGGAAATATGTGGTAAATTAATTTTGAAATGAATTTATAAGTGTATATTCTATTGATATAAGTGGCATTTTAACTGTAATAATTACAAATCAAAAGTTTAAAATGACATAAACACGAAAATGAGACAATAAATGTGTCGAGATTTGTCAGGTTGAATTAGATTTGGTTGAACCCTTGAGCATATAAAAATATTGATAGTTGGATAAAGTGCATTTAAAAAGCAGCTTTCTGTTTTTGACGATATACCTGGTAATTTGGATCATGTATAATTGAAATAAAATATTAACCTCTGTTATATTTACAAATTACCTTGAAGTTCATATAAAATGTAATGATAATGAAGTACCTGTTGTTGTATTTATGACAAACTGGATTTATAATTAAGGCGGCAGTGTCACGTGGCAAAGTAATATAAACAAATGAATATCTTTATCATGCTTCAGCGATATACATATACCTGTGTTAAACAATGACCATGCTATATAGCAATGCAGTTTGCAAGTCTGAATACAGGACGGGCTTTATTTTCTTTTTTTCAGACTTCGAAAAGGAAAAAGAAGACATCTGACTAATGACATGCACATAAAACATGATAATAGTCAAATATACACAGAAAATGACATTGCAGAAATATTCGATTGTATTGCAGTTAGGACCTTCATTTAAGGTTTACGGGCACCCACCTTAATATTCACAGCAAAAGCAGCACAATCAAATGACACACATGAACAATTTACAAATAATCTTCCATATAAACTGTCTCTGATATCTAAAAACTAATGTAAAGTATAAAAGAATAAAGAGTTATCTCCCTTGTGCTTTCACGTACAATGTACCATGGTGTCCAATATATCAAAGACGAGAGCAGGAAACAGTCATTTTAAACATTATCCATTGATTTAATATTGAATAAAATACGATAAATGTCTAAAGACATCGCTTAAATTCTTTAATAGAATTCATTTACTGATGACACGTACTATAAATTAATGTGAATAACATATCTAAACGTTTTCATTTTTATTAAGCTGCTGGTGGACTGATAGTTCCTGTAGGTAATCACAATCCCAGTTTTCAATGCTTCTGTGCTGAACCGAAATATATACATGCCATTTACTGAAGCGAAACTTGTAATTTATTCTACAGTGAACGGGTATCTGTGTAATGTACGACTCTGTTTCTTAGACTGGTTCTTTAATGTAGTCTTTAGTGTAGTCTTTACACACTACAGACAATGTAACACCAGTTCTTTTCGTATTTTACTTTGACTCTTAGGTTACTTTGGTAATAAGTTTGCTCTTTAAATACTTGTACTTTTGATTTTCACAGTTTCGGTCTAGAACATCATGGACCAAACATGGGTTGTCAAAATGCGCATATGGCTTCATAATGTGAAATTAATCATAAGATAATAGTTGAAGTTTTAAAAGGACTGGCTCCAGATTTTCAAGATAAGTGAGGGTCTCCTGTTTGACCAGTGTCATTCGCCAAGATAATTTCACTTCTCTGGTGATATAAGTTCGCTTGATGCCTGATGCAGAACTTAGATCTATGAAACCTGCCATCTCGAGGCTGAGAGGAATATCCTACTCTTGACATATGACTTCAGTATGTAATGTATCATATGAGACGCCAAGCTGCTGGTGGAACTCGTTTCTGTCCCTGTCTGTCCTGACCCACGCACCCTACAGACTGGACTGTTCTGATTTATTACATATGACTATGGACTAATCCAGCAACTACTGTCTTAACAGTTTGTATCTGCATGGTAATCCTGGTCAGGGTAATATTGTGTGTAAGCATTTAAACTGAAGTGGACATATTTCAAGCTTGAAGTATTCATACCTTCATACAGGTATGGTGAATAGTATGAGCAATGTCACGGTATCCGGATACACTTCATAACTGGCATTTCCCATTTATCATTGTATATTATATTATCATACTTAATTGTTAACTTAATAATCGCCATCATTAACTGTTTGCAAGTAAACTAAGACAATATAACTAGTCAAAATCATAAGTGTATTATTTACAGTCGGATTTAGTAAATTGTGTCAATCCCATTACGGATAAAGATCTGGCCAAACTCCGTAAAAGGTCATGTTCTGGTGAACTCTGATTTTCAGCCAATCGGCTACAAATTCATAGGAACGAAATTAATATCCGCAGCGTGACCCACAACTTAGTTTTTGAACAGTGTTTGCTACATATTGCGTCACTATCACGTGCCTAGCCGAGTCATTGATTGGCTATGGGAAATAACGGTTTCGGTGACTGAAACGTCATCAGAGTGCACCAGAACATGACCTCTTACGGGGTTTCGCCAGATCTTTATCTGCAATGAGACAAATAGAGAAGCATAAAAAAGATATCGTTTTAATCAGATTGTAAATTGTGTGAGAATTATTTGTATAATATGTATACTGCATTTTACTAACTATGAAAATGGGACAAACTATTTACTATATTGTTCACGGCAGATGAGAATTAGACGCAGTGGATGTTAACCCCTCATTGATAACTGATCATAGAACATGATTTCCCAAGAACAGTGCATAGCCAATCATTTTGACATGAAAACTGTCTTTCCACTGGCCTTGATTCACTACTTATTTCACATCTCATATTCGAAGGCCCATGCAAATTCATTGCAGTATGTCTTTTGTAATTGTCTAGTGACAGATTTGACTGTGCAACACACTTGCCCCTGTCATCCTCTGGAACCAGTTATGCTTTGTACGGCACTAGATGGCAAAGTATATGTTAGGATTTTCCTCAAATAGATCAGGCTTTTTTAAACGTGTACTGTGTCATACAAAATCAAAAACGTTCCATTAAAGACAAGACGGTCAAAGGTAATATATACATTGTACATCAAAATCGGTATTTTGACAAGACCACAACATGAAATATTTATGCGCATACAATTATACGCTTACTAGACATACTTGGAAGCAGAATTATATTTTTTTACACTTGAAAAATAAATAACGATTTAAATAAATAAAAAGAAACCAAATCAAGAGACTGTGTGAATCTATGACTTCGTAACACTGGTCTATGAAACATTTAACGATGATATTGGTTAGAACTTGTCCAGGTATGATCAGAAGAAAGTGACTTACCTAAATAAATCCGAATCATTATATATATATATCCAGGTATGTCCACCTTCGCTAACGATTGCTAGGTGCAGGATCAAGTACCTTTTACGTCATAATAATTATCATGAACATCACATGTAGTTTCGTATACTTTGCATACTTGTCACGTTCCAGGAGATGTGTCGCGCTGTGTTTTATGTAAAAAAGCGACATTTGCCTAAATATTCATGTAATGCATTGGTCACCTTAATATCATAATTGCCTTTATAGTTTTAGAATGTGTCGTATTTAAGAATTCAAGCAGTATGAATTGCATGATTATCGTTGGCTTTTTTTTTCTTTTTCAAAAGGTTTACTCAATTAAGTAAGAAATTATTGCAATGCACATGCTGTATATCTATACAGTATGAGACATTTCCTTCTTTACTGTCATAGAAATAAATGTTAAATATCGTTGTTTAAAAAGCGTCGCATATTAAAGTAAAATTAAGTGATAATAATGAAGACTGAGGCATACTACGATGGTAGGCTACCTTAGGAAGTTGGCAAGAACGCTTGATTATTGTTTTACGTTTCTCCACGACTAATCAAGTATATGGTGACAGCATCTGCCTGATAGATTGCATAGACATTTTTATTATGCAACGGACCCTCCAGAAACAGTAATGGATCTGTTATGTACCACGCCTACTGCAATACAGGAACTCGGTTTTACTGTCTCATCCGAAAGACAGGACCGCCGTGCGCCGTGCATGGCGGGAGTCGGAACCCGGGCCTCCCGGTCACGAACCGAGCACCTCATTCACTAGGCTGCACCGGTTTTATTGGCAAGGAAATTAGATAAAACAGACCAAAGTGAAAGGCTTCAGCAGGAAAGATTTCTGTCTCTCCAAGGGAGGGGAAGAAGGAGAAGGAAGGTTTCTGGCTCTCCATTTACCACCATATGAAATATGTGTAAGTTCATGTTAATAATTCCATCTCTTAGAAAAGGATTTGAGACCAATTTGAAGACTGGGTGGCTGATGTCATTTACATTCATGGTCTAAAAACCGAAGAAAAGAATTACGTTTTCCGTTCTGG